>KI915045.1:2433621-2723072 GCA_000473445.2 Anopheles farauti
ATCATAACTGGGCACCGTCGCTTACCGTTGCTTACCGTTGCAATAATTCTATCTCCTTTCCACCTTCCATCCGTCTTCACCAAACTAACATTATATATAAGCTGGAAATAATTTGTACAACTCACTCTCGGTTGAACAGCAGAAGAATAAACGTATCGTGATTGAACCGAACCCCGAAACAAGAGTAAAACTTTAACTCGCGCTACTGCAGTCGGCTCTTTTTTGTCCCCACTCAGCTCAAACGACCCATTAAGTGTACATATTTTAGACCCGACCTGCCCTTACGTGTACCGTTTCCCGCACACGCGAAACGACTTAAACACCCCTTTTAAATGATCATCATTTGGTGGATGGCGCATTTAAGGTATATTTTAAGCACCATCGCGCCCATCGCCCTGATTTCTTGCAATTTGTGGCGGCAATTTGTACAGCGAAAAAGAAATAATGTGTGCCGAGCGCACGGGAAGCCGTACGGCCAACGCCGGCCAGATAATGGTTCGAAATGATGAAGACATTACTGCAGCCGGTGAAAATAATTACCGCCACATAATGATCGAACGCCGGTAACGATCGTTTACCGAGCCGAACGGTGGCTCGAGTGTGAATATGTAACATATTTTCGAGCCCCAAACACACACACACACACACGCACCTGAAATTATTCGTCACCTATTTTCCACCCCCCTGACCAGGCCAGTTGGGCGTGAAAATGACACACGGTGGTGATCGTTTTTTTTTTTCAATATCTCTTTCTCTCACGCTCTCCACAGTGGAGCTTGAGTGGTTGCAACAAACTGCAACCATGTAAGCGGATCGGGCGAGTCGGGTAAATTGTGCGGATTTAATTTCAGCATTGAACTTCGGCATGCCCTCCACGCAGCATCGCTGAGATGGGCTCGACCAAATGGAAGCCCTTTTAGGTCAGGACTGGCGCGAGGGTCTTTAATTCGCTGACCGGTGAGCGCGCGAAGGCTTACATAATTATATGCATTACGGTGAGCACCGAAGGCGGAAGGGGGAAGGGGCCGAAGGCGGACTGGTGGCAGACGGACGGACACGACATGTCAGACCCTTAATGTGAGGTTAGGGTAGGGGTCAGCGAGCAAACAGAACCGACGCACCGGGTTGCGTTCTTGTGCTCCCTCTTCCGAAAAAAGCCTCAAAGGTAGTCCCAAACCCAACGTGTTTGGCCGAGCCACAAATGGCCATACATCGACCGAACCGGCCACAGCAAGGCCGTCGGATAACGTCGATGCCTATGATAATGATGATGTTGCTGCTGCTACTGCTGCTGCTAGGCACTGCTGTTGCTGCTGAATGATGAGGATTTTCCAGTTCATTTCGTTATCTCATCAGTTTCCTCCCGCTGACCTTGCGCATGGTGGTTGTGGGTCTCCCGGGAGGAATGGAATTTGGGATGTTGGCTTTACGGGTAGAGCTTGTCTGTTTGCCCGCAGGCGGCACCGACACGAGAACGTGTTTGGGTTCGTTCCCCAACCCAAAATGAGCGACCTGATGAGGTGTGACGGTGTTAACGAAATCGTTATGGGCTCGAATCGTTTAAATTATTTACTGATTTGATTCCGAATCAGTCAGTTCAAAGTGATTCACATTATCGTTTCCGATGTGAGATTACTGGTGGGATGCTATTTGAGGGCATTATCATGAAAAGGATGCAACACGAAAAAGAGTTCAATCCATTTTGATAAAACTTAATAACCAAGTGCCTCTGAATGGAAAAGGCTCAATAAAACATAGAAAGAAGTAAAAACGCCAAGCGACCTCATTTATTTCATACATTTATTTTAAAATTATTATTATTTATTCTACATTAAACCTCTATTTTATACATTAAATTCAATATTTGGCTACCGTTCGGGTTCCAACAACATAAAATATTCCCGCAAACTCAGGTTAAAATAAAGCTTAATTGAAAACTGTTTAATTTTGTCGTCGTCAAAGACGAAGTTTGAGCCTCTCTTTTACGCACAATTTATGCACGACCATAACCCCCAGCTTCACCGCCTTCCCTCTATGCACCGCTCATAATTAGTCCGATGTTAAAACGATTTTTACTCCTTTTTTCACCATCACCGTTTGACCTCGCTATCAAGTCGCGGCGAAATGAAAATTGCTCCCAATTTAAAGTAATGGCACAACGCGGCACCGGTGACCCTCGCGGTCGAAGAATCTTTCGATAAGGCCACGTCCACGCGAGCGGACGATTTGTTTGCGTTAATCCCGACCGCGACCCTTTAACGCTTAAAAACAACCGCATTACGTGCTTCGGTGGGTTTTTTTTTTTGGTTGAATTTAAAACCTTCCAAAGAACGCTCCTCGCGAGCGCACGGAATAAATTGTGTGCTTTGTGTCAGCAAGCCAACGCACGGCTCAAGAACAAGAACGCATCGCGGGATAATTCGATAAGCTCGCTCGTAATAACTTATTTATGTGCCGTTGAGGCTCGTTTAAGCTGAACCGCGATAGGGAAAAAAAGTGTTACCATTCTGAAAGCTTCCAGAACGGCAAGCAGAAGTGGTAAGAATGGAAAACCCGGTAATACAGAATCGATTACCGAGCGTGGAATGATTTCGATCGGAAGAGGACAACAAAATCTCTGCCATCGATTTTTTTATGTTGCTATTATTTAAGCTGAATTTTTATGCAAACTCATCAGCCGATATGGTTGAGACAAGAAGAAATGAACGACCGACCGAACCGTGAGAGCGTCATTCGATTTTATCGGCACGGAAGGTGATTTTGAAGTACACCCTCACGCAGTTAATGTCCGTTCAATTTGCGCTTAATTGTAATTTACGCCAGCCAGCGGAATCGGTCGAGTCCTCATGGTCATGGTATTTTATTTCGCTGCAGCGCGACCCGTGAACGAAAAACACATTTTTTTTGTGAGTTGAAAATAATTTTACAAATTCTGCTCACTTAGCACTAGATGAATTAAAATTGACAAAAATATAATCAATCAGTAAACGATTAAATCGATTCTTCATGTCTTCCGGCTACCAAACTCTCCGTGACCAGCACGCAGAACAATTGTTTCGGGTGAACAAAATAATTTGCATCCGATCTGGCGTCCAGATGGCCAGATGGGAGAAAAACCGGAAAATGGCAATATTGGTTGGCCGGGGAAAAAAGCAACAAATAATCACTGCCGGAAACTTAACATCCGTCTGGCCAAATGTGCATCAAAATAACCGCACATACGTACTCGTCCACACATATTTTACTGCCGACGAATGGCCACTGCGATGCATCACAGCGTGCCCCGACAGATTTGTCAGCAGTTTCGGTTTGTGTTCGGTTGGAAGTTCTGCCGGGCAGACCGGAGCAAACCACAAAAGCCGACCGGTTCCGGGCCTTCCTGCTGCCGTAGTCACCACCTTTGCCGGATCTCAGCACAGACCAGATCCTGCTCCGCTTCAGAACTCGGTCACAGTGGTCTCACAGGGCCCTTTAAAAGTTCGGATGAATCGTTGATGAAAACCAGCACCACCATCGCCGCCCACCCAAAAACGGATACATCAAATCGATCACATTTGGACAATGTTTTTATGTTTCCGCCGCCTACTGTGCTGCTTTTGTGATGCTTTCCTTCCGCGTGCGGGCTTCCCGGGACACCGAAGCCGTACTGGGGTGAATTTGGTTTTTTGCTCGCCAACGCGTGATCCCACTACGATGATTCGGCAAATAAACACACACAAAAAAAGCGCCGCGCACATACACACTTGCACATCTGGCTGGCTGAATAGCATGCAGCCGCCTGCAAATGAAAATTGCAATCTGCATTGCGGTTGATCTGGTTTCAGACTTTGTCCCAAACTCGGTTACCCCGCGGGATATCCACGTGATCCACTCGTGCATGCATGTGTGACTGTGTGTGTGTGTGTGTGTGTGTGTGTATACGTGTGTGTGTTCTCGGAAACCCCTGACGCGGCAGTGTTGGCGCTATCGACGCCACCAAAAAGCCGTCAAAGTTAATCGAATAGGAAAACGCCTGCCCGTTCGGTGGAAAAGCCCATTGAACTGCAAAAAGGGAATATGATACATACCCGCGCCGGTAAACTGCGGCGGTGGTGGTCGGATCTGACCCGGAATTGAAAACTAAACTCCAGCCCCCTCCGTTCCCCGGAAAGGCAAAACGTCAAACGTCATTTTCGGGTCGCGCAGTTTGCGCAATGGATGAAATAAACATTCCATCGCGCGTTTTATCGTGCACACGCACGGGTGCAGGCTTTTTCGGTAGCGACCTGGTACCGAATGCATATCCGGTTGGTGCGGATAAGCAGAAACCAGAGTCGGTGACCTTAAACTTGACGTAATAGTGCTTTGGGGCGGTGCAAAAGTGGGGTGGAGGTTCCCCGCCCACTGGTGGTCTCGTGCTTGCTGGCTCGAGATATGGGTCCTTGGTTGGAGTCACGTTCCTATTGAAAACCAGTTTCTGTGTGCCTAGTGAGTGTACGATATGGTAGTGATATTATTCATGAAGAATAATTTGTTAAAGTAAATTTTACATTTTGTGTAATGATTAAGGAGAACAACTTGGAGCACCACGAGACGATCCTATTCATTTTGATAATGCTAGTAAAAGTTCCTCCTACCGGAGCCACAACCACTAGGCACTCAATCTCAATCTCTCGGTTCCTGACCATGGTTACTTAACCCGATCTGCAGCGGAATGGTAAACGAACGAAATAAAACAGCTCAGAACTACGCTTTGATTTGAGATTTAAAATGATTAAATGCATTTCTATGCATTTGGAAGGTTTTCCTCCGAATTCTTTATCATTTTTGCAATTTATTAACTTTCCATGTAAAGTTTTAGTAGACCATGTTAGTAACAATCTACGATACTATTTATTTGTATTCAAAACCATGTCTTCTTACATCCACAATATATCCATTTTACGAACCACTTCTATAACTGACTCGAACGACTTGCGTTACCACTTTCGTTGCCTGAGTCAGCACACCAGAAAACCCGTTCAAACCCGATCGGAATGTTCGCCGCACACAGCGAGAGCTTCAGGTGCATTGAACTTGAACGTGTGCGCTCGACGGCAGACTCGAGAGCGACCAAACGAACGGTTTTGCGCGCCCGCGATCCGGTTAGCAGCGTAACGGGAGATTTATGAGCGATCGGTATCAAGTTCATACGGACACGGTCGCCGTGGTGCAGTTAATCGAAGTTCCTAACCTTGGTACATGGCGTAGGAGCTATGGAGCTGAAGATGGAGACTCCTTTTAAGGAAATGTATGCCAAGCGATGTACATGTGGTTGTGGCTGAAGAAGCTGTGTTGGAATTTATTTATTTTCTGTATCTGAGGAAACCAAATTAAGGATAATTATTGGAATTAAAAGATGAAATTGAGAACGAAAGAAGACATCCCCACTGTTTGCTCGCTGATAAGAGC
Organism: Anopheles farauti; assembly: GCA_000473445.2. Classification (NCBI taxonomy): domain Eukaryota; kingdom Metazoa; phylum Arthropoda; class Insecta; order Diptera; family Culicidae; genus Anopheles; species Anopheles farauti. The sequence continues at coordinate 2,439,052 of KI915045.1, forward strand.
TTCTCGAAAAAAAAAATCCTCCTCAGTACTGTGAATGCCTTGTGAAAGTAAACACAATTTACTTCTCCCAAAACGAAACAAGTTAAGCAGAAAACTCCCAACCTAGACCGACCGGCATTCGCTCTCTTCCTTCGCGGGAAACAAATCCCTCGAATCAAATCACCCACCGCTAAGCAAACTCCCACCGCAACGAAACTAATGAACACATAAAGGCGCGCAATAAAAAGGCGCTGTGTTTAATTTATTTTCCAACGCGCTTCCTTCCCAAGTCGCTTCCTGCCCGGGCCGAAGCCGGGCTCGAGTCGTTAATCTTTCCCCAGGCCCGTAGTTTACTTAACCTGTCAGTTTGGCGATGCGATGCGGTTTCAATTTACGTCACTTAGGTTTCGGTGGTGGTCAAAGATTGGATGGTTGTGGTTTTCTACATTAGCATAAACGGGTGATCTTTCGAGTTATGCCCGGGGAAGGGAAAAATCCAACCACAGAAAGGTCGTATTTCGGTTAATTTGAAAATATCCTTTTGGTCGCATGAAAAGAAACTAGCTGTTTTTTTTCTTCTCCGTTCTTCCTTCTGACTCCACCAGCTCAAGGAAGATCATAAGACCTTCCTCAAAAAAAAAAAAAGCGGCAGACAGTGTGATGCGATTTCTTGCTGATGTTAATAATTTAGTGCGGATACTCTTTGTGCTTGCGCTCGCCTTCTTGCGAACCCACAAGCACCCCGAAACGAAAGGATCCTGAATTATGAATAATGAAAAGTGAAAAGCATGAACTGGAAATCCACCCCAGCAGATGACCTTATCTCGTTATAAGCCACTGTCACAAAATGAACTCATCCGTTCGCTTCGACCTTATGCGTCTTATGCCAAACGGAGAGGGAGATGAGGGTTGGGTCTATCACCACTCATTAACGTAATTATCGTCTGCGAGGAGGGTTCTCTCTACGAACCGTTTGGTTGCATGTTGTTTCCGATTTTTTTCTACATCCACGCCTCGATGGGTTTTCTTCACCTTACTTCGTTGGCGCCCACACTCGGTTGTTGCATTCGGATGCATTTTTCTTCTCTTCGACATTCAATTACGGGTGTTTTTTTTAGGTTCATGTGCTTTTTCCTTTCCTTGGTACGCTCATCCACACCCCCGCTCATCCACTGCCTCGTACACTTTTCCATCGCGTTTTACCCAGTTTTCACTCTCGTTCGTTTTCGGTTTCATTTTCGCTCTTCGTTACTTGTTTTACCTTCTCGATTTAACCGTTTCATTTTCCTTGTATTCTGTTACTGCTGCCGGCTTTGCAATTTTCATCTCCAACATCAACGATGTTCGTTCGTGCTTTTGCTCGTAAAACAAATTTTCTCCACAAATTACCACAATGTTTGCATCGTTTGGAGTAAAAATTAGGAGGAAAGAAAAAAACCAACATTGCAATTTGTGCTTCGGTCACTCGTGCTGGCTGGTGTGCGAGGTTATTGATTTTCGGTAATTACCTCCCACACTTCTTCTTCTTCTTCTTCTTTTTCTTCTTCTTCTAATCCTTCTCTCTGCTATCAATTAGCACGCCGATTTCACGGGAGCTGTTTCCATAAATTGATGTTCATCTTTTTCATTTCCAAACTGGTAACCTCTCACCCATTGTTGGGGAAGATTAATCGACTTTGGAAGTCTTCCGAATCCGTGAGCCGGATGGTGTCATTTTCAGCCTCCATCAAAGGTCAAACCGTTCAGCTGCAGTTGCACGCCGAGTGAGTCTTTGTATTGGTTAAGCCTGTCATCAAGACGCTGCTGGACACCTGCTGCGTAAAGTGCTATTTACACAGGCTCCTATCAGTGATGTTGCACCAGGAGCATTGTTTTCCAACCGACCATTGACGCCCGAGTTGCAGGTGGATTATAGCTTACTTAGCACCCGACCAGACAACCCAGACTGCAGACTGGGACGCTTGAGCAAATTATAATTAACCCCACCATAAATCACGCACTTAGCGCCATTGAGTGGTGTTCATGCAGCGAATCAATTCGACATCGTATATCCGTTCGGATTCTCCCGGTAGCAGCAGCGACACATAAGTGGCTACCCATTATCTTCACCATTCCGCACCCTTAATGAGCTCCAGCAGGTTACATGCCATACCACGCCACCACCAACCCGCTGATTGAATTAATTCACGAATCAGTTCAATGGGGTCGCTGCGCGCCGGCAAACAGCGAGTCCGTAAGGAAACGCATCACACATCGTCAGCGTACGATTCATAAACTTTACCTCGAGCACATCCTTCCAGTGGCATTTGTAATAATAATTATCCTAATAATTAACACAGCCACCTACATTTATGTCGCAGCCAGCGCCGGCAGCTGGCAGCCATATGCCTAATATCGCCGACCGAAACGACCCGTCAAAGCACGTGAACATAAACCCAAATCTACCGCAGTTCCTTCCCTCGCTCTGTGCTTTATCGTGCGAACCCATTCGCCCAGCCGATCGTGTCCTTGCGCCGGCACTTACGAAGACATAATGAGGACGTGCGACGCGTCTTCAATCGCGGCCAGGTTTGTTGGTCCTACCTAATGACCCTAACCATAATAGCCCGCGCGAATGTTCCGGGTGATATAAACCACATGGTCGGCAACAGGATCGGCCACTAACTGGGCAGGACATATTTGCTCTATTGGTAAGATAACTCCACGAGCACACACACACAAACGCCGGGTAATTGTTTGGACAAGCTGCCCTGCCGTTAACTGCGATCGTTTCAATCCTGATTGTACAATCCTTTTTCCTTTATCGCAGCAAATATTGACGGAGCACCGTGTGGAAAATGTTGCAATCAAACCCTTAAAACGGGCTTGTTTTTTTTTTAACTTGTTGATATCGCCTCCCCCTTTCGGTGGGTGGATGGAAGAAGAAGGTTAATGGTACTTGAAACCTGCATCCTAAAATTGCATCCCGCTTTACGAGATGTTTGTCCACAGTGGCACGAAAATTTTGCTAACACACAATCACACTCACGCACGCACACACAAAGCGGTCCTAAGATGGCTAAAGAATGTTGGTCCCGGCTGGTGGCGGTTGTTGGTTTGTGGTGGCTGCGTGGTTGAAGAAATTAAAGTGCAATCGCTGGGCACGTTCGTTTCGTTTGCACACGGAAGAAGAATTGGCCACATCACACGGCCGCGTGCGGATGCAGTGCTGAGCAAATAGTCGAGACGGACCGGAAGTGTACCGACCCGAGTGTGGATGATACTGGTTGTATGTGTTTTTCGGGTGCGCTTCAGCTACGGTTTGTTTGCGTTGCTGTAAAACTATTTCGTGCTTTTTTACAATTTGTGTTTTTCCTGTGATTGTAACGTGATCACACGGGAGGAAAATTGTATGCACCGAAACCACTATTGGGGATTTCAGGTTGTATACATATTTTTTGGTTGTAATTGGAAAGAAATGTTGGGCAACATATTTTATAAATTTATTTTTGTATTTAACACATCCAAATGAGGACAAAATACTTCTACCGACAATTTCTCTCTACCCAAACCACACCCAGCAAGACACTTAAACGCTCGAAAATGCATTCAGCAATCAATTCTTCTTATGCATCCAATTTAAATACAACCAACCGACAAAAAAATTATTCAAAAACCTGATCCAGAAAGATCACCCACTTGCGCAATTCGGTAACCGAAGTGAAACGCAAAAAAAGTGAAACGAAAAGGCCAAACAATGACACAAAGTCACAGCACTTCATCAAACATTGCCAACCCGGCCCCAGGTCCGGCAAGGACTACAGTTGCGATATCGATCGGTCGGCCAATACCGTCGCGTAAGTTGCCAAAAACATTTCGCCTGCTCGTTAAGACACACCAGCGACGACGACGACGATGAGGACGTTGTGCAATTCATCATCATCCACGGGTAGTGGCTCCCACCATCGGGATGGCTCTCCCGAAAAGCCCCAAAAAAAAAAAGCCGTGATAATTTCTGCTCCGATTATTCAACTACACTTTGGCTTCGCCCGCTAAATGCCACGAAACGTGGGTTTTATTTTCACGCAAAACCGCCCCGCCAAACGGGCAAAGGTCAGGCTGGGGCACGGGGGTATTGTGTCCGAAACATTTTGTTTTCGTCCTCACAAACCCGTTCGGGTGCGGAAACTTTCTCCTTTTTGCAGTGCGCGCCAGGGCACGCACGCATGTTGGCTCCTTTGTGCACAAAATATGCAAAGCGATGCAAAATGGTCAACGCCAGATCAAACGAAAGCGAAAAAAAAGTATCGCAAACAACCTTGCAAGCGGTAGCAACGGAAACTTCCTGACCCGGGACGCGAACATGGGCACAATTTGCGGCGCGTAAAAGTCACGCGGTCCCGGGCAGCGATTACATACGAACGGTGAGGGGTTGCTCCGGTTGGACCACTTTCACTCCGCGAGGTTCGGTCGCTTCCTTGACGCCCGGAGCGCTGGAAAAACGAAACCTCGGAAAGGAAGTTATAATGAAGGTTCATTTTCAGCCCAACTTCGCCATTTTGTGGCTCACTGCGTCATGTCACGGTGCGCTGCAAATTATTACATGCATCATCCTCTCTTTTTTTCAATAACAAAAAAAGCACAAAAATCATAAAAACCACCATTAGGCGACCACAGGGTTGCCTCCCACCGCGATGGGATGCATTACAGGAAAAAAACAACATCACCCATTTCGCTTAAGTGCATTGCAATTGGCGGTCAATTGGTGGTCTGATCGGGGCTGTGCTCGACCATAAAATATAACATCATCATCGCCATCGTTACTGGCCCGCAGGAACGTTGTCATAATTTCATCAACCATTTAATCATCATCCTCCGGGTCGTCCTCCATTCCGTGCATGTATAATTTAACCACCAAAAGTGCACTTCACCGGCGGAGAGTTGGGCAGGGAAACGAGTGAAGAAAAACCCCGAAATAATTTCCACGACTATGTGACAGCGAACCAAAAAAAAAACAAATCTGAAGTCGCCCTGTATTATGAGCTCCGAAAAAGTAAGCTCCGCACAACACACAATAGACGTAAAGCAGCGAGCATAACGAGCGTAACACCGCCATAACGTAGCATTTAGCGCGAGCCAGCTTCTCGGCAAGCACGAAACATCATCCGAGCGCACCGGGTAGATTAACACATTTGCACCCGGTACACAATAGCAGGCGGTGGTGCGAAAATAGCACAGCGTAACTATAACCCTCCATCAACGGCACCAACAGCAATAAAAAAACTAACTAAAGAGTACATCGACAGTTTGTGTGTGTGAGTGTGGAAAACAACATCGTGACTAATTTTCGGGGCAACTTGGCTTTATTTTTTGTCCCAACGGAAAGGGGATGATCCATTGATTTAGTTTCATGGCACTTCAGTACGTAAGTCAGCTGATAAAAGATTTTTTGAATTTATATGTTAGAAGAAGAAAACTTGAACTCAATTCAAACCCCCATTCAATTACTATAAAACACTTTCGGGGAGGTGAATAATCACCACAGGATCGACCACAAACTGATCCGAAATTGCTCCGAAAGCTGTACCGGCTCATGTTGCTATCCACCGCATCGAGTGAAGATAAGCTTCAAAGTAATAAAACCACTGTCCTTACCCGAACTGGCAAACATGTTTTCGATGCGAAATGTACCGCATTCCCATCGCGTTCGGAGCCATGTACATGGCGCTGGGGTCCGGGCAAACGAAGCCAAAGTGAGAAGCCAAATCCCATTTCGCTGCAATAATCATCGTACCCAGTCTCGTAAGCTAAACACCGGTCCGCCACCCACTCCGCCGGGTGCTTCCGCCCCGTTGAGTCAATAATTCATAGCCGCATCATTTAGCAAGTCAACCTCTGCATTCTCGCTTTGATAAATGTGCTTGTTATGTTCCGAGTGCCGCTTCCTGCAGCCGGTCGGTTGGTGGTGGTGGTGGCGTTGCCGGTGTTTAATTCCTGAGATGCTACCGCTGCCGGTTTGCTGCCTGCTACACATTCCACCTTCTCGCCTCGAGGATACAACTCGCCAGCAAGGATGTCGCCTTCGTCACGGTGGACAAAAAGCGTTTCGGGATTCGGATGTTGGCCAGAGGCACACTCGCTGCATTCGAATTACACGTAATCTCACGTAGAGCGTTATTATTTACCAGCTACAAACGCGGCGGGAGTCCCGAGGCGGGGCTCAATATTTATATGCACCCGTGCCATCGGGTCGGATCGTAAATTCCGTGTCGCACACGGGTGTTCTTCGCGGATTTTTTGTTTTTTTTTTCGCTAGATAGGAAGATGCGCCTACCTGGGTGAGCAAAGTTATTGCGTTATCTCCGGGCCGCGTGGAAGAAATGGAAGCCAAACACTAGTGGAGCACCTCGATGGGGTGGATGTCGTAAAACAGCTTGAACAAGGTGGCGCAACAAATTGTTCGATTGTGCCTCGTTCTAGGCTTGGGTTTTTAAGCAATCGTGGCACTGTGCCTTAAAACGGAGAGGCTAGATGTCACGACCTTCAGCACCGAGCTTACTTTACTACCAAATGCACTTAGTGCGGCAAGTTTGCCCAGCCTTCTTCCTCATCCGGGATCGCATAAAGAAGTTCGAACGGTGTGTTCTCCACTTCCTGGAGAAGGGATGCAAATACGCAATACGAACACACGCTTGCAAATGCGACATGCTACATAAGTTTCTCCCACGAGCAGCTTCCTCAAGACCTCCCGGAACGTGTTCTCGAAGTACGATTTAGCAATCAGCTCATTAAACTCCACCAGAGCCGCACGCGCCGTAATGAATGTAAATTAATTGATGATCATTTATTTATCGCACCGTGGGTTTTCGTGACGACGACTCCGGTGATTCATGCCCGTTGTATTTCACAATCGTAACGATCGGCTATTGGGTTTGGCAGGAGTGTGAGGCGTCGGGAACATTCAATGCATCACTTTCGCCTAGTCTCCAACCATCCTCGACAATCGGCTAGTTGCGTGACGAAATACGATTACTACCGCAACAGCTCTGACGGCTGGCTTAGCGCCAGTGATCGCTTTGTTTTTGGGCTCGCAACAACAAATCAACAAAGCGTCAACCACGCGGCAAATGTCAAGCCTGCTGGCGACGTGTTTACGAGGAAGATGCCGTCCCGATATGGCCGTGCGAGGTAGGTTATGCGTTGGGTGTGTGGAGTGGCGAAGGTAATCACGCGATCGTTTTGCACTGGAAGAGGAATAAATTTTCGATACATCTTGCTGACGTCGGAAGAAACAAAGGTTTCCATAATTTCTTCCCTGTGAAGGTAACGCATCAAACAGGAAGAAGAAAACTAATTAAATTTGATTTATCGTGAACGTTCTGTCTGATTTTAAATTAGATGATTAAGATTCTCCATATGATGATAGGTTAGATTCCTTATTATTTATTTCAAAGGAAAACTCCATATCTTGCTACAGACTGTAATATTGTGTTTACTTTGCTGCTTAAAAAAATCATTATGTCCTTTCCCGACATTTAACTAACCAAACGGCCACTACTCCATCATCATCCCTGATATTGCAATCGCGTTCAGGGACACCCAACCTTCCAAAACAGGCAAAAAAAGACAACGCCTCCAGCGAACGGTCCTAACGAAACTAACGAAAGTGTTTTAATCTTCCATTATGCCAACGAACACGAAAAGCAAACATCATCCTCCGGGATCGAGCGGACTACTTAGCAAAGCAACAGCACCATAACACACATCGACATCTGTTTACCGACTGCCGAAAAACTAAAAACTGTGTTTTCACTCCCCCGCCACCGGTGGTAATGCACCCACCCAATGGACGGCACCATTCATCGTTCGATCCTGCGGGTCGCGAAAAATGCTTATAATGAAGAGAACGACCCGGGTAGGGAATAAAAACAACCCTTCGCATCAACAGAAAAGCTTTTACCGAAACCCCGCGCACCGTGCGCTGTTCGTGTGTGGCAAAGCAGCAATAACGAAAAGAAGAAAAAATACAGCACGACCCAGCTTTGAAACATATTCATTGCATTGCTACCCGTGTCCCCGCTTGCTCGTAACCTGGACAGCAGCAGTAACGGGAAGAAAAAAAATCTGCTCCTAGGCAACCGTTCACACAAAATTAAAGACCACAATACGCTTGCCACGGGCTCACTCACTCGACAGGATCACATATTCCACGGGACGCACTCGCACCGCAGCCCCAAGAGTGGCGGTAATCCATTAAAACATATATTTTGTTCAAACATTGACATTGCCATTTTGTTTCTTCACAAACCTCCCCCCAGGAAACCGACCGTCGAGTGTATTTTTGTACAAACTTTTCGCTTTTCCCTGCGCACCAGTTCTTCATTCGCTGCTCTGTCGAGTGGTATTACGCGAGTTACTTTTTTTTGTGTCTGGTGTGCTCCACAAATGCACTTCTCCGTGCATTGCTGGGCTGCATTGCTGGGATCGAACGGCAAGGCTCCGTGACCTAGGACGGAGTCGTCATCGGAGAATCAATGTCACTGCCAACGACGACGTACGGTCGTGCTCGCATTTAATGCGGCATGCATTTCAGCCCTACTTAGCGCTCTGGGTTCTTTATCTGTTTGCCAATCGTTTTCGTACCGACGAGTACGTGTACGTGTCCGTTCCGTACACCCAAGCGTAACCCCCCCAAAAGAAGCTTAGAAGCCATTTCCGGAGTGGTCCTTGAGCACGACTGGGGGTGAAAAAAAAACCACTGAGCAAACACATGTCCAGGACACGGGACGGCACTCGATCCCGTGTAGAATGTTCGACGCAGGGAAAAAGAAAATCCTCAATCCACTGCTTTAAATTGCACCCGAAGCGCAAAACACAATGTTTGATTTTTCAATCGCTTTGCGACAATTTTCCTTCACCGACCCACGCGTGGGTTTGTTTATTTTTCACCCCACCGAGGTAAGCGTTCGCGTTGTTGTTACGGCGGCGCTGGGTGTTGCGTCTCGGTGGACGTATGGAAAAGAAATCAAAACCAACCCGGATCGGGGTCACCATGGACAACACGCAAGCGATGAGTTTGAGCTGACGATTTATCACTGTTTGCACAGCTGCCGTACGGGTTAGGGATTTTCTTTCAAGTTTTTCTAGCGTAAGCACCCGGGTTGGTGGTGGGAAATGTTTTTCAATACTGCAACCCACCTATGAGTTGTACAAAAATAGCTGCAAGTATTAACTTGGGATCCCTCAGATTGGGGGATTTTTTTATATATGAAATTCAAATTATTTATTTCACTTTTGTAAAAGTTTAAAATTCATTCCTATAGTTTAAGTATTTGTTTTTTTTGTCTAAGCATTCTTCTCCATACTTTTAAAGATTTACCAGACACCCTGCTTCCGAAAACGTTTCATAAATTTGCAAGTTATTATTAACTTACTATAACGAATTTTGATAAAGGTTATGAGCTAAATTTTAAACCAATACATCCTTCTACCATTACCTTCTCAGGAAACTGTTCGTTATAGAATAAAACATATTCACAGGAATCTCTGCATCTAACCGCATATCGATTTGATTGCAGCGTCTTCACTAATTGATTCCTCCCGGCAGCTGTTAAAATCAATTATCCCTTTCGTGATAAACACCCGTCAAGAATGTAGCTCTCCGGTTCGAAACGGGCCAGCAAATGCACCATAATTGTAGCCTTTGAGCTTAACCGGCTGAAAGTTCTGCGTACAAACTAGCCAACTAGCCAGCCAGCACGGGCATAAAACCTGAAATATGGCACAAGGCCAACAGAGCCCACGCGCTCCTCGCCGGCCGCAAAGCCCAACTCGCGTGCGTGCAATTAATTACGTGCCAAAAGATTATGGCAAATTATCGCGCACCCAAGCTCCGACGACGAATCCATCTCCGCCGACGGGAAACCGTCGTCGGGAACGACGCCGATTAAATCGCGTGAGTTTCTCGTATTTGCCTGCGCCGGTGTGATTTTACTTCATGCCTACGCTGCGTGGGGCGTGTGCACTCGTGAAGATGCGTATCTTCGTGGCCTCCGTGTTGGGCAAAAGATTGCAGCTCATCTCCACTCGAGGCCCCGTGGGCATTGTTTTTGTGCATCGCTTAATTTCTCGAGTTGAATCTTCAAGGGTGGCCGCATCACCGTCAGCGTCAGTCCCAATGGTGGCCAATGATATCCTTCAGCGTGGCTTACCTTGTGAATGCGTCCTAGTCCGCACTGCAGCAGGTTGTCGATCTTAAGGTCCAGTGAAGAAGAATATCTGTAATTGAAAGAAAGAAAGCCACACAATAAATCAACATGCAAAATCTAAAGCACTCGCTTGTCGCTAAGAAACACTTCGAAACATAATCAGTGCCGGCCTCGGCCTCTGTCTCGGTCGCTCAAAACAGAACCGCTCCGGCTCGAAACACACCGATAAGCTGCCCGCATCAAGCGAGGGTATTAAATTGCGGAGACGTGTTTGGCTGGATTCAATTAAAATTTTCACCATCTTCATTTGCGCTCGGCGAGAGGGCCGGAACGATGCGAGAAAGCATGCCTGGGAAAAGTCCGCTTAATCGTTTGAATAAACACGATCTAAAGGACGAGCACGTCCTTCGGCCAACAGACAATAAGAACAAGCTTTGTCTGCCACGGAGAAGCAAACTTTTCAACGAGCAAAAGGGAATGGGCAGGATGAGATTAGAAGCTTTGTGATGGAAAAAAATGGGTCCTAGATGTTCTTGTTTTGAATGCCAGACGGACTGCTACAACCGAGTCTAATCTGCTTAGTGCGTCACTCTCTGCTCGATCGATTTCAGATACAATATGGAATGCTTCGTTTCTAGGTTCATATTGCCCATCCCATCCTCAAGAACGAAACCAATTTTAAATTAGGTCAAATCCCACCGGAAAGCCTCCGGTGATTGATTGCAGTTGACGGCACAACTTTAACGCGGCTCCCCGTAATCTAAAATCCTAGGCACAAAAATTAGGCCAAAAATCTTAAAACCGCTGACCGAAAGACCCAATCATCGTCGGGTAGGGCTTCAATTTTCTAGTCAAACACTCACCCAAACCGTTTGCGTAACGCCGTGGGTGCGTAAACAGGTTGCGTAAAGTACGCCCGCCCGAAGCACGTGGTGTAATGGGACGGAATTTGCATCCGAAATACACCTACCCTGCACGAGAGCGCAAAGAGATTCCCTTTTACGAACCGGTCAAATCGAACTCGGGGTGCAGAGAATCGACTCGGGTAGGAGGCGATTTTTGTTTTGTCGGTGTGGATTAGCCATCGATTTTGCGTTGCTCCTCATTCACTCTAGCAGACGGACGGGCGGACGGACCGGCGTGCGTGGAATGATAATGTCGAACAGGATTTCTACTTTACGCATTGCCAGCACCGCGCAAGGGCTTCGTGGGGTCAGAAAGACAACAGCTGCCTCGAACAAAAATGGTTGTGGTTTGCACAGTTTGCAAACGCCGCAGCGAGGGCTCCGACGTGTCGGTAGGAATACCAAGTACCAGTAGGGTTGCAGCCGCTGCCTGAGGTTGCTACTGCTGTCACCTTGCCCCAGTGACGGGTACGTGCACATCATGATCGCATCGGGCACAACCGGAATGATGTCATTTTGAGGTGGTTTCGAATCCACGGCAGACCTATTTTGCAAGTGACGCCAGCCAGCGGTGACTTATGCTAAAATTAGGATGATTAATTTTCGGTTTCAATGTTCCGCGCGCAATGTTTGCAAGCACGTAGCACGGAGACAAACGATTATGCCCATAAGAATCTGGATCATGGGAATGGGTGGTAGTGAATCATGGTTTGCCATTTAAAGTAGCTTCAACCTGTGCAGGCGCTAGGCCAAACGTTCTTGTACGACTTGAAGTAATAAACTCGTGGCTTTATCTGGATTAAGGAGTGAATAAATTAATTTAATAAATTTAATGAGTATTGTAGTTTGATTTATTTAATATAATATTGTTCTAAATAAGTGTTAAATACATTTTAAATTTATTTAAATTCAACAATTACTTGCTTTGAGAACTCAACGAATGGTTCGACTGCAATTGACATGTGAACAATTATTCTATAACTTTAAAGCATTCACTAGACTATTTTCAGCAAAATAGAAGATCCTCAGGTAAAGCAGTAACGTAAAATTTCTTCCAATGATAGTAAAAGATTCCAAAACAATACACTTCGTGACAGGTTACAAATCTCCGCCCACATTTACTTCGCTTCAAGCATGTAAACCATTATAAACGGATGAATTATGACTGCTGCTGCGTTCCTGCCTGCCTGCAGTAGCTCGGAAGGACTTGTGTTCTCGCGCATTGTCAAAACATCGTCCCTGGTGGCGAACCGCCGAGCGCCAAACATGCACACCGAATGCACTTCCCGTGCCCGGAACTTTTCTGCTTCATACCCTGCAGGCATCCCGACACCCGGCGGGTGTTTCCGTCAAAATTTGTGCACTTCAAACAATAATTACTACGAAACCGTGCAAAGTTTCGCCGTGCGTAAAATTGAGCAGCATCCCCAGCAACAGCTTCATCGCAGTCGGTTAAAGAGCGAACTTCCGGACGAAGTGCGCGAAACTAACAGAAACACACACACACGCGGCGACTAATGAACACAACCTCCGTATGAGTGTGTGCACCGGCGAAGTCAAGACAAGACTTTATTACCGCCACTGTGTCTCAGTAAGGAAGAGCCAGCGGGGTCCCGAAGGGATCGCATTGCGGTTACAAAACATCGCCTCGCGTGCGCGCTTTCCCTTTGATGGATAACGTAATAAATCTCGGGTCCACGCGTCGGTCCCGGCGTCTTATCGGGAGGACCTCATCGTCGTCAGTCAAACACCGTGCCGAGGAGGAACCCCACGCCAAGCACCTGTACCCTGTCCTGCACCCGGGAGAGAGAGAGACCGAGGATGAGACTATTTGTACCACTATATTGCCTTTTATGTAAATATGTTTGCACAGCTTCGTCTTCGTTCGTGTGCGTCCGCCCGGGATGTGTTTTCTTTATTGCACCGCCTCCTGCGCCGCAGCCGCGTGACTTGCCCGACTTGCTTCAGGCGAGAGGCCTCACGACTACCTGCAGTAACCTGTTCCGAGATGATCTTGCAAGAAAAACACCACGGTCGGTGCGCTCATCTGCGCTCATCCTAGCGTAACTTTTGCCCGTGCATGCCCGGGTCGGTGTCTTGCACATCAGCAACCATGCAACTAATAACAAATCCTCACCGGGACGACCGTCGAAGCGGTGGAAAACACACAACAACAAACCAACTGGCAACAACGCGCCCTCGGTCGGTCCTGCGCGCTTCTCGCTGCTCTATTATCAGCGCGGCGAGGTGACGTGTCTCTCCGGGCTCTCATCCGATAAGGGACGTAATCAACACGATGAAAATCTCTTCGCCCTTCCCCTGAGGGGTGGGGAGGGGAGGAGGGGGGGGGGGAAGAAGAAGCAAGAGCAAACGCCCGGTTTCCAGTTTCCGTTCTTTTCTTGGCGCCACAACGCGCACGGAGATGTGTAGATTTATCGATGTACCTTTGCTGGTGGCGTTCGGAAGGAATCTTAATCAACGGAAGGTAATGATTTCGCAGTTGGCTTTCTCCACGTTCCGTACAAGAAATCTTGCTTCGTCTGATAAGAGTCCATCCGGGGTGTTCGGGAGATGAAAATTCATCAACGAATCTGGAATCGAATCAGTCAGATGAAGTTCATCTGCTTTGCTATCGGTGTAATGATCACAAAAAAGTACGAACCAAGCTAGTTTGCGAGACGAAGCAGTAGTTTGGTGGAATAATCAGGTTTCGTGCGATGCTGACAGTATTAACTTAAGGCACGTTGTTATTGGAGGGTTTTTTTCTTAATTCAATTCGTTTTTCCAATTTTCTGTAACGAATATTTTAAATCGGTTTGTTAAGTTTCTGTAAATATTGTATACCAAATGTTGTTTGTTGCGTTGCTGAATCTATTTTATTCTTACGAAAACATTATTTTTTACAACTAATACACTTTCAAACTCTTCACCGTATCCCTTTAAACCCACAGAAGGATTGTAAAATTATCATAAAAAATCCTTTCTTATTCCCTAATGATATTCTAAGCATTCGAAAGAATTCATTAGAGCTATACAATGGTAATCATAATAACACATGTTGCCTATCCGTACCAGGTTATCATCGCTATCGGCCTGCATAGTAAAAAAAAGCTCATCTAAAAAATCCTCTTTCAACAAAATCCACTAAAAACCGCAACGGAGCTAACAAAAATTCACTGCACGCGAGCGAACCCAACCTGCTGAGGCTGCGGACACTCCACAGAAAAGCCCTCCAAACAATGGAAAACACCAAACATCCAGCTACACCTCTGCAGCCGCTGGAAGCATACAAAACCAGACCCAAAACTTACGACTGTTACGAGGAGAGATTTTTTAAAACCGAACGCGGGAGGAGCCTCCGCTAATGGAACAAGGTTTCGGCTCGTTGGCAAATTTGGTGAAAATTGGAAAATTGGCCCCCATCGAGGATTTCCGATGCATGCCGGAGTGTTTCGCCGGGTGGAAGGAGGGCGGCGCAACAAATGGCATTGGCGAATCGCGAATCGCGCCGCTTCGCCCATCGAACCGTCTTGAACAAGGGCTCACGTGGGTGAGTTGTTTTTTTTTCTATTTTTGCTCCTTTTAGCGCATGTTTTGTTTCGTGAATCGTGAAAGGCAAACGCACGTGCTATACGTAGGAAATATTATTTACGCCCGAATGAAAATTCTATTTGCAGTATATTCGCTATTTTTATCGCTTTCCCACCCACCCAGACTTCGAAATCGTAGTAACCCGGGGGTGTAGCGTTTCCGTTGCTAAAACACTAGACACGATCTCATCCACAAAGCAAGTGAAGCCACGTGCTCGATGCCGAACCTATCCCGAAGGCATGATTTTTTGTGCGTTCTCACCCAACTTTTTCCTCGCCCCGTCGGGCCATTATGACTTTTTTCGACGGGTATAAAAGTTTTTCTGCACCCTACGATGCCGCACGATGGGTAAATTAAGATTTGCTTTCCGGTGCGGGCGTTCTGGCGAGCGTTACTGCACGGAAGAGGGAAGAACTTACAAACTTCCAAAGTCTAAATTGGTCAATAAATTCATCTCGATGCCCTCTCGCGTGACCCCTTGCGGATAAGCCACCTGAGCTCGAACCATCGGGCCGATCGGGCTGAGGTGGAAGCCTTGAGCCGGGAAGAATCGCAAGCAAAACGGTGCACCACGCACAATTGTTCGAACGACTTTGAGTGACCGTTTGATGATCGTATTGTCACTGCCCTTTCTGCCGGCTAATCAAAGCGCCCGCAGCCTGCCCCCAGGTCCAGCACCCAGGGCTGAAATTAATGTGCCATCGGGAGATTTATGCGGGAAACTCATTCAATTTATGCTCTAACGGCCGTTCCGGGTCGGGTGAGAAAGTTTCGCAATAAAACAGGCGCACCGGCGCATTAACAAAAGAGTCACCGGGAATGGCGGCGTGTAACGTGCGTAAATCCGGTCCAACGATGAGTGCCTGCCCTCGCGCGGCGGGTGAAATGAAAATGTATGTGAAGGGACTTTTAACACCCGAAATTGCTTTACAACCGTACGTTGTAATCCTGGCGCTGGCAAAACACGGGACAAATCCGCGCGGTGGCTCGAGAAATAACAAACACAAGCCGCGGAACGAAGGCACACCATTAAAAGCGGAAAAAGAAGTCGTCTAAAACGAAAGCACGAAACGGTATGACCCAAAAAAATCGCCTACAATTGCCCATTTGAATGATGCCGTTTTGAGTTTGGTTCGCTTTTCTTTATTGCTTCACGTTCGATGGACGATGTTTTATTGCGCTCGGAAGAGATTTAATGCGGACCGATCGAGAACACCAAAGTGCGCGCACTGTACGTTAGGGACATTAAACGTTTTGGATGAATTAAATTAATTTCCCGATTCGCATCCGTAATCCATGGCTTAGTGCCAAGTGAAATTCAGTTAAATTACCCAAACAATGTTCAAATCCAATGGAGTTAAGACCCCAATGGAGTAGCCTTTGACATTCTCGAACCCCGGCTATCAACATGTTCATCTGGCGCTTTAAAATAAACCACCTGACCGCATCGGACGGCATAAGGTAGGTTGTAAAATAAAACACCCCGACAGCTCTCGGCAGGAAACGTCCAATTATTCGCATCATAAAAATAAGCTCCTGGTACGATTGAGATGACTCTCCGAGCTGTCTATCCCCGAGCGGACGGCACAAACAAAGACACCAGGCAGTAGATCGTGGTTCGGAACCCATCTTCCCTCCTTCTGCTGGTTGGAAAGATTTACATTCGCAAGAGTCCCGTGTGGTTCAGATTCTCTCCCGGAGGATCCATTTCCGGGACCGAAGCTACCACTTACGCCCGGCCGAGGCGAGCGACATAATGCGCAACCAGTCGGATCGTTAGACCTGGAACGTGTCCATAAATAGTTGCATTTTATTCTCTCCTCTGGTGCGACTCGCCTCGTTCGGAGCCTCCCGACAGTATCAAGGCGCTTTGTTACGCGCTGGAAGGATAAGATATCCACAGTCCTTCAGACTGACTGACGCATCCTTTTAGTACCACCAAACCCAACACTAACGATCCGGCTTCACCGACGAGGGCGGTGGAGGTGGAGTAGAATGGCATGATAAATCCATCCGTCGAAGCGTAAACGAGTGGCTGTCCATTCGTTGTCCCGTTGGTGGCGAGAGTGCAGCCCGGACCGTAATGACGTGCTAAGGAGTCAGCATCCGGCAAAGGACGGGCAAACGTTTCGAGGACGTGTGTCAGTGTCAGCAATTCCAGTCGGAGTCGGTGCGGTGACCCTCAGCCAGCCCACCCGAAAGCATTCTTCCTCGTCGCTAACGAGGATTTCTTGTTTATGAGCTTCTTTTGCTAATAATCCTTTCCCCATCCTTACCTCACGCGGCGGAATCACACCATCGACAGGGGATCAAATCTCGCTCGGCCCGCTGTAATGAACCGGAATTATTACGTGCACGGGAGGAACGCGAGCTGCAGGATCGGGACCGGAAGCGATGGGCCAAACCCCCGTTCATTGGCATTCCGAAGCCATCACTATCCGGGTGAAAGCGATGGCGGCGATGCACAAATTAGCAACGGTATTCATTGAATCACTTGCCAGCCCGCTTATATGAAAAGGAAGGCTGCCGGAAGGACTTCACAGGACCTGTCGCATGGAAACATTACGATATTTGCTATTTTACTCGAAGAAAGTCACCGATGGTAGTGGTTGGCAGGTTTTTCTATAGAAAGGTGTTTTGAGGAATGTAACATTCGCTTTTACTACATTCCTGCTTGATTAAGCCTTTTTATCCGAGTGAGAATAAAACTACAGACGGCTAATTAATACTATTCACCTGAAAATGGATCCTTTAGCCTTTGGATATTTTTAACATGCAATTTCACGTAGCTCAACCTATTCGGTTTCGTGGAACGTGCAAAGCTTTGGAATAGATCTAAATGGAATAAATGTGTGCAAATTCATGGAAAGCAAATAAAAACCACCATATGAACAGAGACATTCATCAAGCTTACAGTCAAACTAGTCTCCCCATCAAACAAAAGATTGCTCTGCACACGTTTACTCTACCGGAACTGGGCACACACGATCCAACAAACTCAACGATTTGTTTGCAAATGTAACATGAAGCAACCATGATGTGAACATGATGTTAATTTTTCCCACTGCTGCAACCAGCTGCGTGAGATAGCTTAAATTCCACCGCACATGCAGCATGTCACGCCATGCGGACAGCAATTTAGCTAACTGTCTCACCGGTGCGCGGAGTGAGGAACTACGCACGACCTACGAGACCTTTGTGCAATCGGTACCGTGCTGCCCGAAATTGGAGCACTTATTTCAACGCTCACTGTGCCAGCCTTCCACAGCCCGGTCACCCGGTCACTGTGACGAATTCGTGCCGATCCTTTTTCGTGTTGTCTGGCGGCTGGCATATGTGTGTGTGTGTATCTGTTCGTCCCGAATTTCTTGCGTAAAGCATCAGAACTTTCCCACAGACCACGTGTGGACTTTCGACATCAGACGTACCGCAGACGTGGCGCAGCCGACCGGACCAATTGAAATGTCATCGAACCGTACGGCAGCGTCAAACACGTGTGGCGGCGGCATGTGGCGGTTTATGTGTCAATCGACGGTGTACCTTCCGTGACATGGCTATGACTTCCGCGAGCTGACCAACCAATTATCAGACCCGGCTCATGCCGGTGGGTGCAATAAGATGTAAGCGGTTGCAGCTTGCACATACGCCTGACAGCAAGACAACACGTTGACAAGACGTCCTGTCCCGGATCCTTGTCAAGCGTCACGTTTTACCGATAACAAAATTGAATCAGGCGGCTTTTGAAACGGAGACTTCGCGTCGAACACAAACCAACCACAAACAACCACCATAAACCGATTAGATCCTAATCCACTTGGACTCGAACGCTTTATTTTTAATTGATTTTTATTCAACCAAACTACTGTCGGCGAAAAAAAACACACACACTCGAGCATCCCTTGAACACGTGCCACGTGCGTAAACTATTTATTAATTAATACCCGAGCTTTAATGCTGCCAATCCGCAGCACAGCCCGGCAGCCGGTGATGCAATCATAATGTTAATTATAATTCTTTCGCCTCATGCAGATGCGCATTTTGGTGTTTAGATTATTGGTTTAGTGGCGCAATAATTGGCACCATGCGTCAGTGTGCTCACTGCAACGCTTCGAGCGGTCAATTTTTTCTTTCTTTTTCGCCTCCACTCACGCTCCCGTGTCGAACGAAACAAAATGGATAAATTTCCGGATCACCTACAGCGACGGAATGGATCAGTTAAATTCCGCGATTGGAAATTTCTAGCGTGGAAAAGCACGGCGCGAGCGGGACACAAAATTCGGATTCATGTGCAGATGGAGCATTTCGTTTGACTCGTTGGTGTATTGTCCAATATTTCGCAAATTATTCGAATTCATTGCGTGCCGTTGGGCGTGTGAAAGAAACCGGATGTGGGATAACGTTGGGATTGTTTTGTATTGATATGCTGTTTGGAATGCAGCTGGCCAAATTGGTGAGCGAATAGTCATTTGTTTGTTCGATTTCGCGAGATAAACAAAATGAAAAATAAAGTTGCTATAGCATTAGAACAACTCCCGTTTGCTTAAATTGCAACGAATACTGCCATATCGAATACCATACAAATACCGGAATTTAATTTAACATGTACAAACCATTTTTTCTAGCTCTTCTATGTTCATCATTATCCGTTCGCACACGAGTATGATCTAAGCATTCGCAAGCTCACCTGAAAGCAAACAAAAACACAAAATAAATAATTCAGTCAAATATTCAAGATCATCACCCGAACAGCAACAGCACCGAAAAAAAAAACCACAAACCGCTTTCGCTTTTCCTTCACTTTCGAACACGCCTTAAAACAACATTCTCCCTCTTTCACCGTCCACAACGGCACAGGCTAATATTTGTTCCGGGGCAAAGCATGCTTAGATAATATCGGCCCGTCAACGTCAAACGCCTCTCATTGACAGCTGCCAAAGACCACCGGCGAAAGATAGTCCACGATACAAAAACACACACAAAAAAAAACACCATCGCAACTCTATCGCTCGCAAAAAACTTTCCCTTTCATTGCACCCACCCCCCGCGTTCCAACCACCGGAATTTCTTCCAGCATCTTCACCCGAAAACGTGACTAATGAACTTCCGTCGAATGCTGATCGATGTCAATGGAGAAGAAAGAGTGACGCGCTTCTTCCGTGTGCTATCGAAGATTTGCTCAAGCAAATTCGTTTCTTCGAGCTGGGCTAGGCAGCGAAGCGAGTGACGGTCCGGCATGCCACACTACATTAGCGTCTATTTGAGCGCTCAATTAGTGTCGGATCGGTATCGGATGTCGGCCCGTTCGAAGAACGACGAATTATGTCGCGTTCACGTCAGATCGGAACGGATGGTTAAGCGTCAATTTGAGGCTGCAAGACGATAATGCAATTAGCAAGGATCACGATGTCATATTATCGCAAGATTGTCCGTGCTGGCCAGGGCTTGCAGCTGTTCGGAAAAATAGGCCGTTCTTTGGAGCATCTTTTTTAATCTTTAAACTTTACATCTCAAAGCGAAATACAAAAATGATAAAGTAAACGATTCGAGACGAAGATACATCCTGGCTCGCCGTGCCGGATCCAATTCAGCCGCACTGTTTGTTCGCTTCCGAAGCGCCTTACTTTATTTCGCTATTTTATCCTCAGCTCAGCCCTTGTTGGCACAGCGGAAGTCTATCGTTATGAGGCGAAGAAAAAGAATAGCACCGCCACCACCACCGTTCGCATAAATCGACTGCTTCCGGCCAGCGGAACAAAAGCCGCTACGGGAGCGGAACGAAACACGGGCAGGATTTGTAGAGCACCGAAGCAAAGACGAGATCGTCGTCGACGGCTTGACTCGGCCGTCGCAGGATCAAATATGACAGAGCAAATGTTAGGATTACAAACATTGGAGCAGGATCTTTTTCGATTGCCAAACGGCTGTCTCGCGACGGCCTCGTACTACAAAAGGATGCCGGCGGTGCGGTGGAAGCAAAAAATCGAAAAGTCTTTTCCTGCCACCCTCTCGCTTCTCTGCCGCTCGCTCAAACAATGCGACAAAACGTTATTCGTTAACCATCATCATCATCATCGTCATCATCGCCGCCACCGTCGATCGATCGAACAGCGATGGAAATATTGAATGTACCCTCAATCGCGAGTGGATGAGTTGACGATGAATCTCATCGTCAATCCGTCTGCCAGCTGCCAGTTCTATCGGTATTTTTTGTTCAACGCACTCACAAAAAAGTGCTGCAAAACTCGAGCTTCGTCTGGAATTGCAAATGTTTGCAATACGCCCGCTCCCTTCGTAGCCGGGTGCCCGGTTTTATTACAATCCGCCATACTCAATGGCCATTTTTATTTCTATTCATTACACGTGGCCCGTCAAACCGGGTGGCCACGCGTTTGCTTGATGACACTCCAGCAAACAGACGATTTTAGAGAGTGTCGAGCCCTCACGAGGGAATAGTTTGACGCGGGAAAGTGTATACAAAAAAAGAGAAGTTATACTCATCAGTGTGTGTTTGAATAGCTTTTCAATCTCATCACTTGCCGACGGAAAAGTCAAATTGTTCAACTAATTGATTGTTGCCATTGCGGACCTGCTGGAATTAGAGGCAAATATTTGAAATCAATCGTACCCTGTGCGAGTTTGACAGCAAACATTCTGTTCTAATCCATATAAATTCATTACAAAAAAGGTCTCTTTCATTAACACACAGCTCCCGACAGCATGGCTCAAAAACTTGACGACCCCAATATTGCATCGCGACCCCACTCAAGGGTTACCCACGATGATTTATGCAGATAAAAACATCTTCCCTTAATGTCACCTGCCCTTTCCATGCGTTTCAAGTGCATAAAACGACCTGAGATGAATATTTTAATCACCTTTAACCATTACAAACTAGATGGCAGCTGCTTCCTTTCACGTGTGGTCACCCCACCGGTGCGTGAAGCGTTGGAAGGATGACGTAATTACGCAAATCTATCGCCGGTAAGTTCATTCTTGAAATTACGTACCCTAACCGTGCCCTTTGGCCCCATCAACGCGACGTCTGTTCTTCCACACACACACACACTCGCCCCAGTCGGCATCATAAATCAATCACTCAAATCACCCACCCGACAACCAAAGCCATTTTGTGGACGCCCGGATCTTTTTTTGTGTCATTTGGTTGGATGAAGTCGTATGGGGTTTGACGGGTGTTCTCGACCTCGTTGGCCACCTCGAGGCAAAAAAGGTTCTTGAATAGTAACGACACGATCGTGCGCGCGCGTTCTGTCCTTTGACTTTGAACCGAGCAAGAGTACGCCTCCCCAAAAACCAGCACTTCCCAAACATGGTCGGTGGTCTCGGGGAAACTGCCTCATCATCCGAATGCTCACACGCAAAAGCGTCATCTTCGCCGGTGGTGGGTGGGAACCCGGCAAAAATGAAACCACAAAAAAAGCCTCGTTCGAACAATGCTGGATTAGCTGGAAATCCTTTCAATCTTCACTGGTTCATTCGTCACTCGAAACACCCGGACACAGCCGGTCGTCTCAATCTTCCGAACGAGATAATACCACCCCGGTGCCGCACAGTAGCCGGATGATGTGACTTCTAGTGATCGTTTTCGGTCCGGTGTGGACACTCTTGAAATCATCCAACAGCCGCCACCCATTGTCTCCGGGCACTTCGGCAAGAAAAAAAAAACAATGAAATTAAGATTAATGAGTTGTGATAATGAAATCGGGCGCGAAGAGAAAAATCCAAAACAAACACACACTCCAAGACAGCTCCGGATAACAAAGGAAACTATCTGACGGTGGTCTTAATGCTGATGCGGATGCCCAGGAATGCTCATCCCGTCCGCCATATTGCACTTGGGTGAGGAAATTAATTACCACCCCCGACAGCGACGGTGATGACTGCATTTGACCAGGCAGGTGGTGAGTTCCTAGCCTGGACGTCTCACGCCCGTCTTTTTGTTTGCTCCCTCACCCCTTACTATTACTTAAAGCTCGTGTTTTGTGGGAAGATACACGGCTTCTGCGTGGCAACAATGTCGCGACATTTTTCCCATGGAAACTGGGCACTGGGCATGGGGACGAAAATTTGTCAACCGCGTGAGTACTGGGTGTGCTTGTGGTGACAGGCAGACCGGCGTGAGCGTCACATTGAATTAGCAAGTGCCATTTTTATGTCTTACTCTTAGTTTTAGGACTTTATGAAACTTGTTCGGTAGCATTATTCGAAATTTCATTTCCTTCTTTAGATACTAATTACTTTTTAACTCAATCCCTTTTCACTGCTTCCTGTAAGCGCCAACTCGCTCCACGAAGCACAAAATTTAATAACAAAAACCCACAGAAACCAAGCGAAACCGCAACAAGCGAAGCGAACGATAGTGATGCAATTTCGCCAACCACGGAATGCAACTGGCTTCCAGCGGGCTCCCACCGGAGCGTGTGGGGTTTGTGGCGCAGGGGTTAGCAACGGCCCACTGCCCACAACAATTAGCGTGTTGCCGTAATCGCTGCGAGTGGCGCCACCCGTCTCCACCAACTCCCGGTGAAGTTTTAACCGATTGTTTTAAGAATTTCGCCCGGTTGGACGCGCACATGACCGCATTTTTGGAATACAAATCGGAAAGAAACAAGCTGGAGGCGCGAAACCGTGCAATTTGATGATGGACGAGGGTGTGGTGATTTATTTCATATAAATCTGCCATGCCGATCGATCGAAGTGTCTCGGCCTGTGAGGTGGGAAAAGTACACAACTCACATTCTCACCTCATCCTCATCAAACCAGCAGCGCCTACTGGGAGACAATGAACAGCATGATTTATATCGTTAACCTTTCGGGGTTCTTTTCGGTATCACCACCCTATTATCAAATACTAAAAGTACTAACATGCTCGGTTTTTTCGGGTCCCAGGCAGGCAAGTTCATGAAAATGGCAAGCGCAAACACGCTGTCACCCGCAAGACAAAGGTGAGAATGTACACCGTTTATGTAACACTCGCACCACCACCAGAGCGCACCACTGCACCATTTCGTGCTGCAGCGTTTCGGTGCATAATTCATTTTACCGGTTCGTTCTTGAGCTCGTGAAGTGAAGCTTTTTTTCATCGCTCTCTTTCTCGCAGCGCCCTCTCGGCGCACCGTGGAATGTCAAGAGGTTTTCTGAGCTTCTGACACGCCGTTTGAAGGTGGAGTGATTTGTAATTTGAATACCACACAAAACCAGCGCTTGAAGAATTGTTTTTCTCGCGTTCAAGAGATAGAAAATGTCAGCGGCGATGGTGTACTTCATCTTGAAAAGCATCTTCAAAGAATGGTGCATCACTGATTGAAGTGAAAGACACACCACTAGCCGGTGATTTTCTGTCACAAGCAAAAAAATGCCTAAAGTGAAGGAAAACGAATCCAGGTGCATTTGATGCAATCATTAATAATTCATGCCCGGTTGGGTGTGCGCTCGATAAAGCTTATAGGATTGTGACACCCACCGCTTCCTCTCCGGTGTCTTGCACACCGCTCATGACCTCGGTGATAAAGAGTGAGATACGCTTGTAAATGACACCGTTTGCGATAAAAGATGGGTTTGTGATGTGTTTACCAACGGCACCGGAATCCGGTGAACGTAAAAATGCGTATCTTGTCCGTATTTCCTAACACCTGTGCAGGGCTGTGCTAATCCATGGTGAATAATTAATGTTCGGTCCAAAACAACTTGAGAGGATAATTAATGCTGGTGATTTTAATGAAGAATGGAACGTTGAGAACATGATGGAAGGTTGGGTTCTGGATTCGTGAAAACTGATACACCCTTCTAAAATAATGCCTATTTGTTCTATCCTAACAATTAAAAGCCATAAACTGTGTTTGTTTATAGCTCCACCATAAAAATACACAAAAAATTCCAAACTCAATAGGCATCTGGCAATAAAATTAGTTTGAAAAGAATCGACCTCAGCCTTCACCTTTCTTTCCATATACGGAAACACCCAAACCGGCCGAAGTTCAAACACGACTCCCGTGCCAGTACGATCAACTGATTCGTTTTTCCAATTCGAACGTTGAATCCGGTCAACTGAACCAATAAATCAAATTGATTACCCTCCTCACCGCAGGTGTCGGTAGGAATTTACTGTTTTACAGTTTTTAATTTTTAATAACCACCAACAAACCCGCAGCCGGCAGCCAACTTCCTGAAACGCGCGCCGTGTTTGCGTCCATGTGGTGGCCTAATTAAATAATACGATTCCTCCATCACTGCGATTTTTGCCCTGCGGACTTTACTCCACCGCCAAACGGAAGCTCAAGTCTAAGTTTTCGATTCTGCGCCCGACACAACCGCCACCCATCGATTCCGTTCCGGGCTGACGGACCGTTTTTGGATTACGATTCGTGGCACCGCGATTTACAATTAGCTGCTTCCGTCATCGCCGAGCGGTTGGGTCGGATTTTCGGGCGGTTCGGCGGTATTGCGTTGCGCGCCCCTCCCGCAAGTCACAAGCTAGACACCATAAATAAACCTTCTCCACCGATGCCGGAGATTGACGCGGTTCTGCAACGATGGTCACCGGCTGGGCCCGGCGCGACTGCAGTTGACTGCTCGGTGTCTCTAATTTGTAAAGAATGTGCCACCGGCCATACCGACCGGCCGATTTGGAATTGTGAAGTAATTGCTAAGGCGCATGCGGGTTTCTCTGTTGCACGCCACAAGTCACGCTTCGGCGCGGGTTTCGATACAGTTCGAAGGGTTTCTTACGCCCTCGCCCGGGCGTCGGGCAGCGTCAGGCTTCCGCACTTTCCAATCGCGGGTGCTTCGATTGGAACGGCGCGACCTTTCATCACGACGCGTAATAACGCGAGCGTGCCAAGAATTACGAGCCAGAACGGCATTATTGGAGCAATGATTAATGCACGATTATTAGATTGGTTGAGTAAAGCGTGGCATGTGTGTGTGTATTATTATTCCGATTGTTTGTGCTTTTCTCACACATTTCAGCTCAATTCACTTCAGATGCTACTCATAACCAAAACAAAAGACACGTCAAGAAAAACCTTCCAACCGAAAGCGCTCCATTGATATGTTAAACAATCATCCAAGTAGCCTCCAACGGTTCGAGCACTTTTCGAGCACTTTCGAAGCCCAAACCCCAAATATGCCTAAACATGGTGAAGGGTTTACCACCTACTTATGCGTTAACAAAACAAAAGAGACGCTCTTTGAGGGCAATTACTTGACCTTCGCCCACAAAAAGGAACGGATCGAGACGGCTCCCAATTGGAACACGACATGAAAGTCTTTCGAGCAAACGTATAGTAAATTGGCAAGTGTTTCTTTTCTGTTGCCAAATATCCCTTTCGAATTGTTTCGACATATTGTGGCCAGTTTGATTCCATTTCTAAGCTCACCCTTCCATTCGATGAATCACAGTGTCAGCTGATTCGATCTAATTGACCTCACCGACACCAACACCCCCGAACGGCAAAACATGTCGCCCAGAAATTCCACTTCCAGGGTCATAAATTAGATCCACCTTTGGTCGGTAAACGTCTCCCTGGGCGTGTTAAATAAAGGCCAGCGATTGACCCGTAACTCGATTTTGCCTAGTTCCAGCCGCCGTTCCAGTTGTTATTAACTGCAAGCTGCAGTTGGTCTTTAAAAAAAAAAGAAACGGACAGCAGACGCGTGCCGTATGACTCACTCGCTCGTTGCCTCTCGAAACCAACCCAAACCAGCCTTTCCCTTTACACACAAAACCCAGGAGACAATCTGTTTAACACGTTCGAGACTTTAGTAAAAAATAAAGCGTGGAGTCAACTCCAGCTGTTCCAACCAGCGTCGTAAATTAATTTACAGTCGTTACAATCAAAGCGAAAAGAGCCCTTCTGCTCACCACTAAACACACAGCTGGGCGCACAGCATCCCCCAGCAGGAACCGAGGAGAACGATTCTCCGACTCGACCGTCCCCAATGACAATTGCAACATAGCGTTGTCCTCGTCTTGATCTTGCGCTCATCCCGCGCGCGCGCGCGCGCGCTCATTTCACAATCAAGCGAGGGTGCCGCATAATGAGAGGGTGATTTGTGCACGGGCTCACGATGCTTTTGACTTAATGAATGTGTGCCAAAGTGTACTAAGCGCACGGGAGTTGAAGATCTTTGCGCACTGATCGCGGTGTCTAATTTGCATCCGCGGAACGCCTCCGTTCTATTGTTAATGATGGTGGACGTGTGGCTTACTTGTGTTTTTTTTTGTTTGCTTGTGCCTTCTGAATGTCTCATTAATCAAAGAGGGAGAAATATGACGAGAACACACATTATGAATACGTTTGTTTTGAGCTAATGGGAAAAATATTCTTTTAAAAATTTATTTTGATTATTTACAATTTTTTTATAATAAAAATTAAGTCCAATCATTAGATCATCAAATGTAAAATTCTATCCAAATATTACTTTGTGAAGATTAAGAAACAATAATTTCAAGCGGACGGTATTAAAAACCATTAAAAGCTGTAAACAAATCAAAAATACAAATGAGATCATTACACATACGCATTGCATGATAAAATATACAGTAAACAAATAACATATGCATCAATTCCCTTGCAAACAACGCGCATTCGCCTTAAGCACCACTTGCCTGATGAGTACTCAAACAGCAATCCCATAATTATTGAAAATACTGCTATGGAAATCCTGCACTGTGTGCTCACGTCACGCACCCACTCCAGGACGCGATATCGCAACGATATTGTGCGGCTCAACGGATCGTGAAATCGAATATCGACAGAATCCAACGCGAGCTTTAACAGGCAAATGTAATTTGTGTGTGTGTGTGTGTGTGTGTGTGTGTGTGTGTGTGTGTGTATGTGTGTGTGTATTTATGTGATGGTGTTATCATAAAATTGCTACACACCCACCGCTGAGTTTTCCGTATTTCCCGCCGGGATGCAACCGATTCACTGCTATTATCAAACACTGTTATTATAATTTCGATGCAATATTGATTGAAACGCGTTATAGCCCGGTTGCATCCTCTCGGAACCTGCCACAGCTTCACGGTATCGCTTTTTAAATAAAATCCTTTTCTGAATCGGGGTAGAGGGATGCGAGTTTGTTTGTGTACCTGTGCGTGTGAGAATCGGTTATTAATTTATGCACAGGACAATAAAATAACAGCGCGTGTTGGTGGAAAATTCCCTTTTTCCACGGAAAGTAATTATTGGTGAGTGCCGCGGTTTTCGCATTTGGCAGCACACGGAACGAAGATTTGTTTACATTAGATGGCAGTGTATGCGATGAAAACAAACTGAATTGAATTGGTGTAAAAACAATCACAATTCGAGAAACATGTTCACAACCCGCTAAGGTTAAGGTCCAGTTGAAATAGGTCACGATCTGTTGCTGATTCGAGCAATGGAAACAAACATTGCGTGAAATCGAAACCGCTGCGATCACTTGCAGTTAACAGCATTTTTTACGTCTTTTTTCCTAACATCAACAATCGTGGAAAAGTTCGAGGTCCATTTTCTAGCTCCAACCACGTGAAGTGGAACGGCTGGTCTTATTTCGTTTTGATCTGTTTCTTCTCTTTCTTTCGCTCTTTCTCCCTTCGACAAGCGAGCAAGGGTGCCAATTGGGGTTTATTTATTTGTTTTGATTTAAAGCTCACTTTCGTCAGCTGTGAAACAATTGTGCCAATCCAACTAAGTAGGTCGGTTTTCCCATCTCGACAATCTCGGCAGTCCACCGTGAAGCGTGGAACAGCAGGCTTAGAAAATTCAATGTTGGTCAAGCGATGTAAATCTAACATTGGGTTGGAAACGATTGCACATAACTCAAATAAGCTTAAAACTATATGTAAAGAAAATTGAGAGTAGTTTTAAAGAAACTACACAAGTAAGAACGCAAGTAAACGAATAAGCAGCTTTCTCAATAATTACCACATTGTATTAGTAATTATACTACGAGTCAGATAAACAACAGAGAAACAAAATAACCAAATTGATGCCTGCATCTCGTTATCGATGAATGATATGCTCGAGATCAAATTACCATTGCAGCAGAATGCAATTGCACGTTTGTCGAACCTGCCACCGAATCCCGCCGACCCAACCACTAACGAATCTAACCTATGCTAACCCACCTTCGAGCTGCTTTTCAGCCCAGTAAAGCAATAGTTTCGGGCTGAAGGCACGATTTCTGATTTGATAAACAAATATAACTACTCACACACATGCGCCCTCAGCAACGAAAGGAAAGTTACATGACGCTGCGAGAAGGAAATTACCACAAAACTCATTAATCCCTCACACCGCGGTGGTAGTTTGCGATTGATTTCTCTCACGTCCGAGTCGTGCGTGGTTATAATATTCATGCCCGATCTCGTTAAATCATGCACCGCAACGTGCAGACGCAGCTTCACGTCTGGCAAGGATAATTAGCGCTCGAAATCCTGGCACCGGGCACCAGTCTAATGAAGCACTGACCGCCAATGGTAGCGAAAGAGTTTCTAAAAACATTTTTCGCTTAGCCATTGCGACCAACACGTGCGGATGGATAAGTGATGAAAATATTCCCATTAAACGACTTTTACACCGGTAGACTTTTACAAACTGAAACGGTTCTCCTACGGTACGATTTTAACGAGCGATTGGTAGCAATATCACCGCGGATTGTATCCTGTTTGTGATTCGTTTCGATGTTGCAAGAAAACTACCTCATTACCCAAGCGTTAATAGCTGTTTAATGCATGCTCATACACTAATCAATCATGCTTTTAAAAACAGATGTAATTTAGTAAAAGTAAAACATGTTCAAAGCATCCAATCGCTTTCATGCGAACACCCTGTCTTCTGGAAGGCCAATGATTTTAAGCAGCTTTAAGAGTCAACACTAAGTTTTAAGTACGATTTGATCGTATGGAACAAAGAACAAGAACACAACTTTTCGAAACATCTCTTCCGATTGTAACGATTTCCGTACACCGTTTGGCCACTACCGTAGCGAATCGAAAAGCGCCCGTTGAACATGCACGAACATATAAAACCACAATTAAACAACCATTACCAGGCGAGCTTGTAACGCTTGCTGATGTGAGCGGCAAAACATGTGATACATGCCGAGATCACCATATGCGCTCGCCTGGCATCTGTCCTCCAATAAGGAAGCCCGTCATATTTCAGGCTTTCGGATGAGATCTTAAGGCCGCATGCGGGTGCACTGGAGAGGCTTTTGTTTCAATGTTAAGGTTAAGTGACTTATGGCCATAAGCGACGAACCTCACTCAACGCTCGATCAGAGCGCGATCGTGAAAGGTTTAATTCAGAACTCATGGTGCTTCATATTTTCGGTTAAAAAACCCCTATTTTGCATACATTTTTTATCAAATAGCAACATTTGATTCCGAATCTTATCATCGAAATAGTATCAAAAACGCTTGTTCCAGCACGTTCCGCTTACGTAAAACAAACAAAAAGCAAAAGTAAACGAACTTCAGCGCTTCGACGCGGGTTCGACGAACGCAATAAAGCGGACACCAAACATCACATTCAGATGGCTCTTCTTTTCTGTCTCTCTTCTATGCCGGCTTGCAATTAAATCATCGCTTCAATCGGATCATCCACATTCCAATCGAAACGGACCGCGAGCTTGACGAAGTTTCGCTAGTGTAAAAATGGTAAAAAAAATTCACCCTTTTCTTTACTTTACTTTCCTCTAGAAAAGTAACAACAAACGCCATTTGCATCTCGTAAAGCAACGGTACTTTTATGGTCGAATTTTGACCACCGAACCTTCCACAGTGCGCCGAGAGACACTGAAAAAATGCTCCTCCGCGAAACGCGATGATAAAAACAGAGAAAATAAAACCGGTAACGATGAGCCGCGTCGCGCATCTTGTGCGCATCCCCGACTGGTCATTCAACTCACCGTGCCGACGACGCGACTCACCGCGTCATACACGATCGTTCGCGCGTTCGATTTGCGCATCTTTTGCGGGCGCGCGCGCGCACGCGCTTGCTTAAGTGAAAGAAAGCACACGGACGACCGATTAAAACCGATCGACGACACAACGGTGCTTTCCGCGTGCGACGGTGCGATGGTGGTGAATCCTGTCCTTCCCAGACCGGTCGCCGAGGGCCATAAAAATAGAGCCGATTAGGTGACGGTGACGGTGGAACGAGCATTACCGGCCCTGCGCAGCGTTACGAAATTTCGGTCAGGTCGCGTACGTGCAGAAATTTCACCACCAAGTACGCGCCGGGAACGATCGCGTCGGGTACGAGGAAGTTTATATGTATGTGACATTCGACCCTAATCAGTTCTATAGCCTCAGGAAGGGAAGAAGGGAGGACCGCCGTAATAAAGTGGCATGTGCTAAATCAGCGCAAAGCGGACAGATTTCACTGAACCGGGAAACGAGGTAAAAAACTTTGTTTACGTGAGCCATGGATAGATAAATGATTTTATGGGATAGTTGTATGTATAGTTTTCATGCTCGCAAATATATTTAAAATAAGATAAGATAATTAAAAAAAAGCAAAAAAAGCAAAAGCAAAAAAAATTAAAAAATTTAATTAGCAAAATTAAAAAAAAAAAGCAAAATTTTAAAAATTAATACCTCTAGTGTTTTATAAATATTAAATCAATTCTCACATCCACATATGTTGTATAATTTAACACACAAAAGAGTGACAAAACTCCTCAACATTAGACGGATCGTTTCGTTTTACAATCCCTTACTATACCGCAATTTATCAACCACGAAAGCAGCTTCACCCAAACGATGGTAACAAATCATACGGAGTATTGTTTTTCCAGGTCACTATGCATCATGTGTTATCACATCTCTATGAACATATAAATAAACAGTCGAAGCATGTGAAAGCCAAATGAATAAAACCCATTGACCCAAAATTACCTTCCCTGCAGCAGAGTGACTCCACCACCCGGACAACCTACCCCTTGAGCATGATCAAACATAAATCACCTTCCCTTTTACCCTTCTACTGCCGTTGGTGTGGTGACGAGCGCAATCAAACCAAAAAAAAAGTTTCTAACGCAAACAATCGTGATCCCTACAAATTCCTTCACCCCAAACCGATCACTTTCAGGAAACGCAACCCGGCCCGGCACGGTATTGGGGGATTCGTTTGTGGCTCTCGCTACAGCTATCACCACCAACGAGGGAACGGTCGGTAGGATTATGAAGTCATACGGTACGCGATCGTCTCCGCCCGCAACATACTAAACGCAGGCGTCGAAACATGGCGCGGCGACGCATCGGTTCGCGTCGGTTATGTAACCTACTAAGCTTCGGACGGGGTTGATTACTTGAATTTCTCCACAGAGTCGTTTGTTCCACGATGATTACCGCCTAAGCTGGCACGATCGCTGTCTACGTGTGTGAGCATTTCTTCAGCCAACCGATCGAGCAGATCGATTTCGTCTCACCGACCCAACCGGAAAAGGTTACCGAAATCATAGGTTCCATCACTCTCACTCTCTCCCCTTTTCGACGATCGGATACATTAATGCGAACTATCTCCTCTCGTATCGGAAATGTCTGCTTAGAGCGATCGTAATTTGAATGTCGAATCACGCACGACACACACGCGGCTGTGCAATTTTCGGGCTTAACCGATTATCATGATTTGTTTGCGTTTGGGAGTTTTTGTTTTTGCCCGAAACGGACGAATGGAATAAGAAATGGTCGAAGGAAATTGCATAATTTACACCGGGTTTCATTCTACAAGATCGTGTCTGTTTTGCAGCGCATAAGGTTTTACTTTCGTTTGAGCTTATTTTCATAACAGTTTTGAATGGCTTCTTTATATCATCGAGAAAAATATACACATTTTTAAACAAATTTTTAATCTTTCCATCACACCACACCATCAAACATCACACCAAATCGTATAGATAAGTATTCCACACCTAATTTATTACTCACAACCAACTAATCATCAATCCAAACAAACGTGTTAAAACTATCATTAAAAGACACTCAAACAAACCGCGGCTAGAACGGCTTCAATGACACAGAACAAACCGATCGAGAACATTTAGCCTCCGCATAAATCGAACGTCAAGCCGCGTTGGTTAACGTTTTCTATCACTCCAAACGGTGGCGCACCCTTGGCGATGGGATTGGCCTGGGTTTATTGTTCGGGCTGTGTTGTTCGCGTTGTAATTACTCGTTGGAATTTCTTGGTTATTAATCACTTTCTGCTCCCGGTTTGCCGCCTCGCCAAGGCCTCTGTCGAGGCGTTAATTCTACCGGCAACAGGGCGACAACTCGCTACGTGCGGCGTGCGAGCTTTTTCTCGCTGTGCGTTCTCAATTTCCTTTCACGACAAGTCGCGTCCTGCGCTCTTGTAACTATCATTAATCATAGAAACGATAGCGAACGCTCACGGTGAGTATTTTTCCTAATCGTGCTGAAAAGCCGCTCTAGTGGGATGAATCCTCTGAATGTGTTGGGCTGTGTCAGCTAAACTTTGTCCATTTGTTAATCAAATTTATGCTCAAAGTTTACCTCGATCACGACCGGCAAGTTTTAATTGCACTGTGGGTTTGTTTTTCATTGCAAAAAATTCGGTCCATTTATTTTTTGTTTTATTTGCATTTCTCTACGTTTGACGGAAAATTTATTTAACGACCTTCCTGCCGCTGACAAACAAACAAAACAGTCATTTAAAACGGGAACAAACGCTAACAAACCAAATCCATAGATCGCGCTCAGCTTGTGTGAAAAATTGTGCACTGATTTGAAAACAGCAGCAAAAAAAATCACCCTTTTCCCGCTCTATTTTATCTCCTGTCGATTGCCAATTTCCGATTACCATTGGTCCCCATTGCAACTAATTCACACGCAAACGTGCAAATAATAAAGCGCTCGCACAAAAGCGGCACCACCAGCACCATAAAGCATCAGCAGCGTTGTGGCGGTGGTGGAGGTTATTCTAATTTATTACAACGATTTTTCTTTTTCCTACCAGCGCGGCAACCGGTGCAACGTGCAACTTGGTGGATTTTCCGTTCCAGTTTGTTTTTGCTGTTTGTTTTATTGTTCTGGTTTGCGCTGAATTTCACTTTTCCATTTTGGCAGCAAAATTAAAATTTATGCCTACCAGCCGTCGGCTATATGCCAATTTAAAAATTGACTCTTTGAGCCAATATTTAGCGGCGCTTCACACGGGTCCCATTATTCTTCACCCGAACGTGCCTTCCGCTAAGTGCGGCACGCCCGACGAGGCCGTCATTTGCGAACCCAACCCAAGTCCACGGATTTCGTTTTCTTTTCAGACCAATTATCACCGTTAAGACCGAAGGTCTAAAAACAGCAGACGAAAATTATGCACGCGGCGAAACGAGACGCGGGCCCCGAACGAGACGAAGAAAGAAAGGCACTGGAAGGAATGGAAAACTTTCACTCTCCTCTCGTACGCGGCATCTCGTTCGCGGATCTTGCCGTGCGCCGTTCGATCTTGACCACGGGGTGGGTCGTTTCGGGCGGTGCAAATCCGAAATCTTTCAAGCAACCTGTGCCGGACGATGAAGACAATTGTTTGCATTTTTTTTCATGGCTCTGTTGGCGAGTGTGAAGTGAAGTCAATCAGGTGGTAGCGATCTACGATTTATGAGGGTGAGGTGACGGCTGGCATTTGGTAAATCCTTTCCCATTGTCCTATCAAAAACGACAAGAACTCTTACTGCTCTTTTGGAAGGAATTATAGCATTTTCACTTTCACTTCTCACAGTACAAAAGTGTGGTGAAATAAATTAACTTTGAAAATTGAAACACCTCTTGCTGATACCCCATTTTGAAACAATTTATCAAATCACGGCTAAACCCCCGAACCAATAAATCACCAAACACGTTCCAACCAGCAAACCAACCGCCCGTTGCTGTCACCGGTACAAGTGTTCACCTGGCCGTACGTCTCTTTTTTTTTTATTCGGTTCAAAAATTAATAAATCTTTTTCTCTCCGGACCGGATGCTGCGCAAGACTGTGCTGCCAAGCCAAAAACATAAAACCCTCCATACCATCCACCAAAAACCCGCTCCTCATCGTGCGCACGATTGATGATTGTGATGCTACCTGCCACCGCGTTTCACAGCATATTTTCGATTATTTCATTACGCTGTGGGAAATAGTTCGAAGCCGGTGTGATAAAAACGGCGAGGCGCACAAAATATAAACCCACAGCATCAGCCCAGCTGCTGGTTGGGAACGCACAACCGTTCCAGCCGAATTTCACTTTCTCGGTCGCTCGAAGCGCTCGATCGTGGCGGACCCGGTCTGGATTAGGTGAGAGATTTTTGTTACCTTTCTTCGGATGATTTTAATTTTCGCTGACGTAACGCACCGCTTCCATGCTGCTGCTGCTGCTGGAGGTTTTGTTTCGCACATTATTTTTTGACGAACTAACGACGGGATCAACGTCACGTAGTGCCTCCATCACAAACAGATGGGAAGCGACTTGGATGCACGGGACGAGTGTATTGTTATTTTTTGTTGAATTAAAAACCATCAAGCCTTCATTACACACTTGACGCTACGCAATGGGGTTATGTTAAGGAGCTGTGAATTTTTCACAAACCTAAATCTGGGTTCCCAAAACTAGAGCAAAGCGATAAGTGGGTAAATGGTACTAAAGAGGTGGATTATTGCACGTGCTGCAATGAGATGTAATAAAATACGCCACAATAGACAGTACATTTTACTTTAAATCATCTAAACCAACACTCAATCGATCGAAAAAAGTCGTATATTTTATGATGTTATTCGTCAAACATATCCTCATCAAACCAATAAAAATCAATTAGATAACACCTACCTAATCGCCTCGCTCTAAAGGGCTACCTTCAGCCCTAATGAAGTCATAAAAAATCTTCAACCATCGCCCATCATCACCATTACCCACAAACCCCAAACAGACACACCGCGTCATAAAATTATGAAAGCACCAGCACCGAAAATCAGTCCTAGGCGCGAGCCGCTTAGTTAGTACCGCAGCAAGCGCTCTTGTTAGCAAATATTTAAGCGCCGATCGCGCGATCGATCCGTTTCAAAGAGTCCGCCAAAACGAACGAACGTAAAGGAAATTGAGCCACCGGGCGAAACGAAACAAGAGACGAACCGTTTTTTTTTTTCAAACGATCCTAAGCAAAAATTCGAACCGAAAAAATGGTCCGTGTGGAGGCGCGTGAAATAGCCACTCATCCATAGCGCACGGTTGTGGGCCGATTGCGCGAGTGAAAACCGATGCAACCGATGAAAATTCGTTCAAAGCTGCACTTGCACAACGTCTGACCGAACCAAGCGAAGGAGTGAAGGGAAAGAAAAGTGGGTCTGATTTTCTAACAAAATGACAAACACTGTTTCGCGGTTGGATTTTAATGATCGTATTGTACGGGCGATTCCACTTACCTTCGTCAACGGCCCTTCGCTCGGTGCATGTAATCAACACGCACGTGGAACTCTGTAGGCTGATGGCGCAAACACCAAACACACCAAAAACGAGGTTCGTCGCTTCGTCTTCGACTTCCGCTACAGCGTTCGTTCGTTCAACTTCTCTTCCCGAACGTGCGGAAGAAATCACGCGTTGTATGTGTGTGTGTGTTTGTATACGTGTGTATGAGCGAGAAGAAAGCGAAAACAATTTCTTTCACCCCGCCGGACGGAAACGCACACGCGCAACGGCTCACTTCGTCTCGCAGTATCTCGCGCACGGCACAAATCACTCGCGCAAGATTCGAAGCTCTTTCACCGGAGAAAAATGCTTTCTTCACGCGTGCCACGATACCAGCCGATACACACCAACACCAGCACGGCTTTCGCTTCGGATGCACTTTCTTCCACACGCACGGTGGACTCGACTCGCTGACGGAAAGGCCCACACAAAAGTCGCTAAAAAGTCACCAGAACACAGCCAACCAACAACACAGCCTTCGATTCCGCGCTGGCAGGCGTGCTGGCGAAATGGAGCTGGATTTCTCTTTCGGCGCACGGTAAAAGGCTGCGGCACCTTCTTGCGCGAACCTTGCACCCAGAGAAATCGAACAACCTCGCTTCGACTGAAAGCGAAAGGTAGCTGCGTGGTACGATCACCAAGCCGTGGCTTTGGAATTTCACTGTCACTGTCAATGCGTGTTTTTGCTCAGGCGAAGGTTGTTTATATCAAACCCAAACGTAGGGGTAAAAGCAATCCTTACGATCCTTTATTTCCAAGATCCTGCCACACAAGAGTCCACGCACGTGCGTATCCTAATTCGCTCCAACGTCCTAAGAGGGGACGACGTCGGGAATTCGAGCAATGTTTGCGCACACACCGCACTGACTTTGTCGACTAAACGCGTGAAGCACGATCAGCGTCGCATCGAGTCTGTGTATCCACGGCAGTCGTCGCAGTCGATCATGCGGTTGGCTGCCGGGGCGCATCGGTGAATGCCACCGCGTCTGGCGATCGTTGTGAGTGGCGCGCCACTCGCAACAATAATACTCACCACCCGAGCACCCACTTTCCCACCGGGGCCGTTTCCCACCGACTGCCGCAACCGATCCGCCGCAAAACCGTATGATCGGTGGCGACATTGGAGCTCGATTTTATCCCCACTCGCAGGGGAGCGATCGAAGAGAACTCAGCTCGTGTGGTGAGTTTGTGATTTTCAGCCTACTGCGAGCAACGAAGGGGAAATTGTGTGGTGAACCAAACATTCAAAACAGCTTATTCTATATTTCTTTCATACAAACAATCTAATGAAAACCGTATAAAACATAGAAAAAAGAAGAAAACAAAAGAATTTCACATTCCATTCAAACTTTTATTTTCTTCTTCATTTACATGGAATAAAAATTATAATCACTTCACCTTCTTCATTACCATTCTAGCCGTTTATGCAACGATTAGGTCTTTGACATCTCTTCCCGGTCCTTCTTTCTTTGCTTCTTCTGACGTGCCAATGTCTACCGGAATTCGGAGAAATTAAAACGCCGTCCCGTGCGCTTCTAGTACTGTCTCGGGAAAAAAAAATGATAAAAGTGAAATTCCCCAACAGGAATAACTCGATCGTGCTGAAACGATATCGAAACAAAGGTGACGAGTTTGGCGAAAGGGAACGCTGAAAAAATGATATTACGTATTTTTCACATTATCAAGATCGGGTTCGTCGCTTGAAGTCTTTTGTTTGCCTTCTTTGGGTTTGTCACGATTTGCTTTTAAATAACATTGATAAAACTTTACCTTTTTGCACATGAAAGGAGCGTATCTAATGTAAAATACCTTTTTCACACAGTTTTTCGTATTTTACCTGCTTCCTTTATCTTTACCCAGCAAATTTACGACGGAAGTGTACAATTAACGAAGCAATAAAACGCTGCATACGTTCAATGACCCGCGAGTCACTTACCATTCCGTTCCGGCAGGCATGCATGCATGTATAAATCCATGTCCTGGTTTCCTGTGCATGCAAACACCGCATTCCTAAACCCCCTCCGGCAGAACGAACCGATTCATGAGAATTTATCACGCAATCGCCGTAATCTTCTTACCCCAAAATTCTCTCGAAATTTTCGTTCATGAAGCGGTTCAAAGCTGCAATTTGCATGGCGGCGACAACGAAGTTTTAACGATTGCTTCATCTTCATCGCTGCCCAGTGCACTGCAAAATCGCGATACAGTGCCCATTTACAGTGCAGAAATTGCGTCTCCGTCGGCAGTTGTGAAGAAATATTTGCGTTTAATTTGCACCAATGCCAAATGCAGCCATAAACTGTACCGCCCGCTGTTTAAGCTGGTTGCGGTCACGGACGCTGTTCGTGGAGTTTGTATCCATTTGTACACTTCACACCGTTCGGGGGCATATAAATAATCGCGAAGAAATGCGATCCGCGTGGACTCCTCTTCCCACAGGCTTTTGGTCGATGTTTGATTGATGGAAGTATTCTTATCACCGCTGGAATGCAGCACAAACACCGCTGGAATGCAGCCTTGCGCTTCATATTGCCTTACCTGTTATTTATTTTCCATTAAACATGATATCTTTGAACTACAAGTAGAAAACAAACCGACGGATTCGACGTTTGATTCATTTTAACCTCACTTTCGAACATCTGGATTTGCCACTATTTAAACTAACACAATCTCTTTCCACTCCAGCACTAAAACATTCCAACATGCACACATTTTTTTCAAATTACAACCGAACTCTCCTTCCCATCATTCGAATGTATCCTTTTTCCCAAGAAATCCTTCCGATCGCGACGAAAAATTGGTGATTTCTCTCGCGTCGAGTACCCGGAGCGCTAGCTTTTATTTATAAATTATTCTACTCAGATTCAGCCCTTCTCCCTTCCAACACACCCGACCCGCTCCATCCAGTGCCTTGTACTCACAAAGCGAGCGACTCACCGAGAAACGTGGCCGAGCGAAATCGCGTCGTACACAAACGAAACACACGTATTACACGACAACGACCACGACGAGTCTCCTCGCCCTTTTGCTTACTAAGCACGGGAGTGTGTTCTAGGTGCGCTCGGCTCAAAATCGAATGCACTCCTTGGTTTCCACCCACCCTACCAAGCTTACCCGAACGGTAAGGATCGATTGTTTCGCTTTCAAATTTCACCTACCGGCACCGAACGCGAACCCCCGTCTAACGCAATCGATTGTTCCATCATCCCACGATCGAACGTCTCGACGTCTGTGTAATGTTTGCCCTTTTTTCGTCGACAACGAAAAAAAAAACAAATCCCACCAGTGCCAAACCATTCCATTGCCACCTTTTCGGATGCTGTGTCGTGGCTTTTGTCGACGCTTCTAAAAGGGAGACATTTACGCGAGCTTTTGCAAATAACGTCCCGGCAGGCGTATCAAACCGCCGATCGGCTCTCTCGCTCTCCGCGGGAATATAAAAAAGCTAAAACCGAGCAAGATGGTTCGGTATCGATACGAAACCGAACCGGCACCGGTACGCCGAGGAGGAGTGCCGACATTCCAATTATGGACCGGGGCCTCGCGCTCGCGCACACACTCGCGAGCGGGGAGCGGTCTGGCGGCATTAGAACCCGCACACAAGCGGCCGCCAATGACGCTAGCACAAAAAAGAACGCGATCGTGTTAAGCAATGCGCTTTCGGTGGGTGCGCAAAACGGTGCCGTACCGAGGCATCGATTGGTGCAGCAAAGCAGTGTCTTGGGAGTGAAATGAGGAGAAAAATCCAGCACACAAACAGCTGGATCGGAACGAAACCATCCCATCGCATCGCGTTTGCCCGAGCGGCGCTGATGATTACGTCAAATGTCAAGCGCAAGCGGTCGGATGGTGAAACAGATTTTAGGTAAAACGTGACGTGCCATTGCAGACAATTGAACGCTCGGTTGATGAGCTTCGGTGCAAACGAAACACGACAGAGATACGCGTCGCGAAATTTACACATTTTATCTGATTGTAATACGAGACGAGTTTTGGATGAGCAGATTACTCTGGATATCTTTATTCATTTGTTTGTTACTTTTAGAGTGAATATTTTTCACTCTCTGTATCACTGACAAGTGAGAGTAAATGGGTATTTTTTATTTTAAATTTGTATTTTTATCGTTCTTCATATAGCAAAAATTCTAACCAAAAAAAAATAATGATCCTAATCATGTTTTGCAACCATAACATGGCTAACATCGACCAAACGCACAAGCAAAATGATTAAGTACGACAACAACTCGTTTTCCCATAAATGTCACAAAAATTGTCCAGAACCATCGCATCGCAAATTAAACACCTTCGGTCATGGAAGCATTCATCATCTCTCCTCCGACCCTGCTCCCTTCCCCGGGACAGTCCGTCCCCTCGTGGAAGGGCTATTCTAAGCGCGGATTCTGTGTTTGCCTTTTAACATCTTCCGCCATTATTCCTTCGTTGCGCTTTGGGCAGCAATAAACGCTAAATAGCCACGACGAACGCGACATGCAGCGGTCGCGATCGTTTAATGTTACCGAGGCACCACCGTTTAACATACCATATTTCATGATGCTATTTCCCGTGTTCCGCTCCGATCACGTACGAAACGGCACGACCAGCTGGCAACCGATACACGACCCGTATCGGAGTGGCGTATTTTTCCTAAGCAGAATACAAAACACCGCGCCGATTCGCGGTTTTGTGTGAATAAATTCATCGATCTTCGATCTTTCTCTCTAACCCTGCCGAAGAAAGAGCGCATCGGATGCGAGGATCACGCGAGCACACAGCAAGTCTGGTAAATTCAACGAAGAGTGTGTGTGTATTTTCCTTCCATCTGGGCGCTTGGCCTCGCTTGACTTAATGCGGAACCGTGGCGGTGGTTATTCTCCGCCCGGACGAGGCTCCTACCGTCACGATTCACCTTCACCGCGGCAAATGTGTTTCATTTTGCCGTAGGTTTCGCGCAAACGTGTAATCCAAACACCAACATTTCATCGCACTGGACCGAGACGCTTCCTCTCCATGATCCTCCTACGAGGGAAGGAGTTGTAATTGGCTTTTCAGTTTCAATTAAACTCTATTAAGTGCAGAGACAACAATTCGGCATCATGGTGCGCTTCACAGTGGGATTGATATTTAAATCGATGCATACAAATGAACAAAATTGAAAAATAAATCAAACATTTTTTTATGTTACTCAAACTTGCTTCGCTTATTCAACTCTCATTGACTTTTTTAACGAAAATTGCATTTTTTTGGGTTCATTGTACTTTATTCATCTTTTAATGTTCCTAATCTTTGTATCCACTTATTCTTATATTCCCTTTTAAACTTCAACTGTCAAGAGTCATGTGTCTCTACCTGGCTCCTAAAAATCCTTCATTTACATACTGAAAAAACTGCAGTCTCCAGTCTCCTTTGCTTTGCGAGGAGCGATTTCCTGGTTCAGCAGGAGACTCGCGGCTACGAACTCTCCCCTGACTTTACAGGGTAAACTAGAATAAGCTATGGTTCGGTAGCTCCGAGGCGTCAGAGGTTACGACGCCCAGACACTATCGCTGTGTGTGCGATTTGCTAATAGACCGATCCGGGCGCAAGCATAGCGCCTCGAGCCGGCACTAAGCGGTCGTGTGACGTATGCGGATGAGGGTGCGGCAGATTGGATTTGATCTAATGGAGAATGAGTACGAGTTCGGAGGAGAGTAGTGAAGGGAAGGGTGTGGATTAGTCGGTTATGCACAGAACGATCGGTAATTGATGGAGCATTGTCGATGTTCTAAGGGGCATTACAAAGAGAGAACTGACCACAGAAGCTTTTGGTAGGGGTTGAGAATCCAATGTTATCCAGAGGAGCGCCCTAGACTGATGGATGCATTCTCGAAAAGGAATGACTCAACGAATAATGTTGTTTCGATGATCTAAAATCGCTGAATGTTCTACTTTTATGTTTGATCTATATTTTTAACATAATGAGAATAATTTAATTTCGCATGAATTTGAGCGAAAATAATTTTTGCCCAAAGCTGCAGTGAAAAATATCTTATGAACGTAAGAGTGTAAACACTCCAACGAACACCCGTGTCATAAATCAAAACTAAGCAAATTTTTTCTCGTGTCTTTCCTTCTATACAAAACACGTACAGCAAAGCGCCCACACGAACGAAGCGGTCAGCGCAACAACCACAGTCTGACAAGAGCTTGTCATCGTATTTGTACTGCTGTTTAACAGCCCAGCAGCTAGAGCCTGACTTCGAGTGGACAACGCTAAATACCTCAGAGGCAGGAAATCTTGGGTTAAAGAGTTGAGGGAAGCTTGAACTATTCTCCACGGTAGATCACATGACCGGTAGCTGGAACCGGTCGGAATGTGTTGTTCGTACAAAGAATGTTGCTGTGAAGCCACATAATGCTACAAATATGTGTGAGCACAAATCATATATCATAATTATACCAACTATTCACATTCGTATGTAATAACAAAACAAGAACAGAAACTCAAAACCATCCAAATGTTTCCACCGTTGTAAATTAAACAAAAAATTAAAAAAAACACACACCAAATTAATCCCATCTCGAATGTTTTCCCAAAAACTCTTTAGGGTCTATTACGACATGCTTTTGAAATGACACCGATGGTGGGAAAAAGAATTTTCTAATTAAACCGAACCACTTTGGGCTTCTGCCCGCCCCAGACGGTTTTCGTTGCACTTCCGGAACCCTCCCACCTCGTAGCGGGACGAGTTTTTATCGTGTTTAAAACATTTTAATTAATTTTGCGTGTAGTAGCGAGGAATTTTCCGAGAGCGTGTATTTTGTTTTTGTTTTTTTTTGTTTTGCTTTCCTTTGGTCGCTTTCTTGGTCGAATTTTCCAATTACACCCCGGCAGCCAAAGGAACGATAAGGCCCCGGAGTGTGTCGCTTTCTTTTATTGCGTAACGGTTTTTAATTTCACCCAAAAATGTGATATGCATGTTTCGCGCGATAAAAAGTTTGTCCCCGGAAGGCTTCTCATCGTTTCCATCCGATCAAACGCGTAGCAGCCTTCATTAACGAGAGGTTTCACCGAAGTTTTTCTGAATATTTTTTTCTTCATTCTCATATTCATTTCTCTTCCATCAGCAGGCATAATTAAAGGATTTGGTTTCTAATTGTCTCACGTTTTTATTTCGACACTGCGCAAATTATCCTGCTTTAGCATATTTGACAGGAACTTAATATGTTTTTCACAAATATCACGAAAGTGACAAGCAATTAGTATGCTTTATTCTTCTCTTACCACGGAGAAATACTTCAAAATTGTTAACCTTCTGTCTGGGTATACTTTCAAACTAGTTACAGTGTAAACTGCACGTTTATTATGTTATCAAACGAAAATTTTAGAGCAAAGAAAAGCATCTCTTGACTGTTCCACAACTACACAAAAGAGAAAGAAAACCACCCACCCACCTTCCATCAAGCTCTCAATCTTCGCACGACGGTGTCGACCCGATGTCGACGCTTCCTTGCTTATTGCTTTATGAAAGATAAATATTTATCGTTCGAAAATGATTACTCTTCATTACGCCCGACACTACCGAGCAACGGAGGAACCCACGGAACGGGCGAGCTGACAACTTGACAGGACTTTCCATTCCGGAAGTCCTACCAATTTCCGGCCAAAGGAAAACGATACGACGCGACGCGATACGCGGTCGTCCGCTACATGGAAAGCACGCCCACACCGACCATGAAGCGCAGCAGAAATTAAAACAAAATTCGCTCGACTCGCGTACAACGTAGGGGGCGGAACGGTCAGTTGCGTAATGGTTTGCGGCATGTTATAAAGCACGTGCTAATCCGGGCCTCATAAACACGTGGCTTTTCGACGCTCTTCTTGTTGTTGTGTTCGTGGAAGGTGGTTGGGCATGTTTATGGTCCAAGAAGGCCGGAAACAGAATGCCATGGTGATGAGTGTGTGTATGAGGCCGTGTAATGAAAAGTTATCATGAGCCGACTGTAGAATAATCTTTTCCATTCCAGTCACAAGAACACTATTTCCTGTGCGGAACTATCGATTCGGGAAATTCGTTTCTGCTTTCGATTTAATCGCTGTAATAGAAAATTCTCAGGAAGCGATAACAGAAATCGGCATTTTGGTTGAACAATCCTTCACATAAACTGTATCTCTACATTCGCAACACCGCAAAGACCACCCAATCGTTTCTGTAGGCGACAGTTACGGTGAAAACTGTAAATTAAATCAATTAAGAGCTTGTCCAACACTCTCCAGGAGGCTGC
Source organism: Anopheles farauti (assembly GCA_000473445.2). NCBI lineage: Eukaryota > Metazoa > Arthropoda > Insecta > Diptera > Culicidae > Anopheles > Anopheles farauti. The sequence continues at coordinate 2,483,445 of KI915045.1, forward strand.
GGTGCTGCCTGATGCACGTGCCAAGAGTACAAAAAGCAAAACCAACCACCTGAAATTCACCACAATGTGGCGGAACGTTGTAAACCCGAAGGTCCCTTTGAGCATGTCAAATAAATCAACAAAAAAAAGGCAACATGCTTTAGTCAGCTTCGATTCAGGCACTCAGATTAGATCCCTTTTTCGAAAGGGCTGTCCCACACAGATTAGCCTTCCTTCCAGGCATCCACACACTCACACACACATATTAGGAGAAGTCACGTTGAGCTTGTAGTAAACACGGGACGCAACACAGCGTGACCACGACTAGTTCGAATACTTCCTCCGCTCTCTCCCTCCACAAAGGATGTTCCGTGATACGTTACTCATGTTTTAATCAATTAGAACTCCCGCTCTACAGGGCGCCCAACCAGCCGATTTCGATCAGCAGGCCCACTCTTTTAGCCGTGCGTGCAAGACCAACTGCTGCATTCACCTGCCGACCGACATGATCCGATCGGACGGTTCAGCGATAGCGCTTTGGGGTAATTAAAAGCGTAAGCCCTGCGAACCCGCAAGAAATCACTCACGCAAAAATCGACTTCCAAACCTGCTTTCCACCTACCGCGACAGAGAAAAACCAGCCACCGTGCGCGTTGTACGCCCCAGAGTGAAGTACGCTTTTTGGGATAATTTACTGCCAATTAATCAAGCGCAACCTCCCTCTGGGAATCGAACCGAACAGGCAGCGCGAAAGATTAGTACCCCGCCCGCTTTCTGGCATGCAGTTCGTGCGAGCCTGTGCGACTTTTATCGAGTTGTCGGGGTGGTTTTCACGTTTTTTATTACCTATCCACCCTTTTAATCGCTCTATAATCGAGATCCGATTGCATTCGATTCGGTTTGCTTTTGGTGGCAAGGGAGGGTGCGGGTTTTGTTTGCTTTTCCAAGGCGCTTTTTCTTGCGGCATTATTCTCGTGTACAGCAGGTGTAATTATCGAGCCCGATTGTTACCAGAGTAGATTTTCTAAAACGATTACATAAAAGGGATATTGTTTCGATAAAACAGTTTAACAAACGTTTTCTCATGAATGAAGTTAGATAATATAAAAGAATGTCATTTTAGAGGTTGAAAAAAAAATATAGTTGAATCGGAACATCATTTAAAGGCTGGAAACAATCTTAAAAAAACAATACAGCCATCTTTTAAATGGATTCCATCACCCCATCCCCAGATTGCAGTAGTAAACTCGTGCAAGCGAAGCCGCCTTGTAATGCATTCCTTCCTTCCTGAAAAGGTTTTTCCAGGAACGCTCCGTGGAAATGCGCAGCACTACATCTAAGAAACTACACCGCCACACCGGAAGGATGGAGATAAGTTTTTGAATTTAATTTCCTGTTTATGAAATGGAATGAATCCGGTCGAATCCGTTTGCTATTGTCTTTTCGATTCGATGTTCATTCCGAGATGGCACACCAGGCCGCCCCTGGGTCGTGTGGCCTTTGCGTTCTTTTGCAAACGTTATTTGCTCCTTTCGAGCGGAGAAATTCAATTTTCCACCGGTACCGCAGCGGCTCACCTGGCTTTGCAAAAGTATTCTCCTCGGTGGACGATTTTTCTGCTGGTTCTGCTGGCATCACAGCCTCGTTAGCAGATGCCATCGTCAGTGTAACGCAATGTACGATTGCGATTGCAACCAACCAACGTGGATCTGAAGTTCCATTAAGAGGCAGAAGAAAAACAACCACCATAGCTAACGCTTTCCACAATCGCAATTGTGTCGTTTTTTGGCTGAATCACGATTTTCGTTAAATGCTATCTATAATTCCCTTCCCTTCGCCCATCCCCACTTTGGACCCACTTTCACGGTAGGAAGGAGCTACAAAAATGGATGTCCCACTCGGAAAGAGCATCCCATGGCACAGCAGTAGGCTTCGCAAACTTTCCAACAACCCAAGCGAAAGTACTTTGCCAAACAAGCTTTACCGCTGTACTAAAAAAAATAAATAAAGCACCCAGTACCAGCTTCTATTCTTGTTGCACCGTCTATTTATTTATCGTCCCGCAGCGAAGAGGCGCTTCTGCTTCAATGGTTTCGGTTTCAATTCGACACAATCTTCGCAGCGAAAGACGCAGCAACCTGATGCTTTCGCCGCACGGTAAAAGTGCAACCCAAAGTCACCTGAAGCTTGCTAGCTGAAAATCGTTCACAAAACCGATCAGCGCCCAATTGTGTGTGAGTGTGTGTGTGTGTGTGTGTGCGAGGGTGGGCAGACAATCAACTCGCAGCGGCTGCCCTCCGAGTGGATCGCTTTTGATACAGAGCCATCGACAGTGGAGGAGGTTGCAGCGAAGCAATAAAGTCCCACGACCACCTAGGGATTGGAAATCGTCCGGTCGGTAGCAACAACAAGGAGGGTATCCTTTTGAAAGTCAACCACACGAAAAGAATGCCAATGTGTGCGTGTATGTGTGTTGTGTGTATGCCATATTGCATCGTCTGAAAGTCCATCCTGCAGGAGAGCTTCGTAAAGATGTTTATGGCTGCTGCACATGCGGTAGAATCAATTTTTCTGCTTTGATGAATCGAAATAGCAGCGTGCGCGCGTTTGCTGAGACTGATAGAGGGCAAGACACAGAAAATAGATTTCTTTTCCACTCGATGATTCCGCAATGAAATTGTGTGTATTATTTAGAAATCTATTGCTGAAAACTCATTCTCAAAAGCAGGATGGAAATTTAAGCTATAAATAATCATGAATTTAAAGTTCCTTTTTTTTCAATAACAAAGCTCTTAAACTGCAACTTCTCTTTTCTCCATTGGCGAGTCATATTTATCAGATGTAACAGCGTATTATTTGACAAATTGGCTAGTAAGGTCAAACATGCCAATCGTGCCACGGAAAACGTAATTAAGAAAAGAATAAAACATTTCACCGTCCGTCACAATCGTTCGTTAAATTAATTACCGCTCTCGTGACGGTGAAACAGAGTGGAAAAATAATAGCTCCAAACAGCTCCAAACACACGACTAATCACTAAGATTACGAGACAAATCCTATCAGTGGCTCACCCAAGCGAACCAAGCAACGAAGAAAGAAATACGCGCACGCAAATAATCCTTTCTGCTTCGTTACAAGCCTATCGGAAAGTTTAATCAAATGTGTTCATTAAATAAATATATATATAAATGCCTCCACGCTGGGGAGGCCATACCGCAGCAAGCAGCAATCAAAATCCACCGCACCGGCATTCCAACCACCTAAAAACGCGAAACGAAATTGATTTGTAAAGCACCGCACCCCGCGTTTTTCGTGACTCGACAGTGTCGACTCCGGTCCATAACGTAACCCTAAAATGTGACCTTCAAAAAAATCGCGCTCTCGACCATTCTTTACACCAGCGATTTGAAACTGGCGAAACTTGCGCACACGCAAATGTGTCGTGGGTGTTTTCGCACCACCACCCGGCGGCTAATGGCTTTCGCTTTTTAGCGTTCTGTTCCTTAAGGGCAGTGTTGTTCCCCCCTTCGGACTGCCCCTTGGAGCACCCTGCGAGAACGAGAACGAAAAGAAGTCGTCAACCTGCAGCGCACCACGAGCCCAGCCCAGGTGAGTGCACTTTTCGCACAGAGCCCACCGGCAACCCCACCTAGGCAGCGTTCGTGCAATCACCCGACCGACCCGAACGGAAGGCACGACCAGCAGGCGAACTAATTTGTATGCAGCCAAGAATCGGAATTAAATATATTGAAATAAATTCAGTACACCAGCGCCCTGTCCAGCCCCGTGCGAGTAGGTTCGGTTCGTGATCGAACCGTTGGGGGAGCCTTTTTTTCGCTTCCTTCAATCCTTATAGCCTCCCCCGATTGGGGTGGAGTTTTAGCAAAAAAATTGCACCGCATGTTCTTAACTGGCCCCATGGGTTTGAGATGCGGGAGAGGTTAACGTTCACGACCGGCTCGGTGACGGGACCGTTAAAGAACGGTTAACAACTGGCGTCGCCAACGGGGGAAAAAAAAAAGGTGAGTAAAAAGAATTCTGCAATCGGTTGCTACCGTTTGCTAAGGTGATACACCCAGCTCGTTTGTCCTCGAACGTTTGATTTTCGAAAGGAAAGCTATTGCGATAGAAAATGTTCAATAAATTTAGAGAAATATTTCAAAATAATAGCCAAAAATTTATATATTTTATTTAATATTAAGTGGAATAGAATATTGTTATAAATATTACAATTTATTTTTATTTCTACAGTCAACAACATTCAATGTATATTTTACGATATTTTTGTTTTCCTAAGTAAACGCCGAATCCCTTACAGAACTCCCAACTTATCTTCAATCTTTCCATATAGCTGTCGGAGCATTAAGATTAGATATCGGGCACCGAAATCAGGCTCACCCATAACTAGTGCAGCCAGTGAAAAGGAGTGCTACCTCACCACCATCCCTTCTGCCGACCACTTAAGAAACGTTACACGATTATTCGATAAACAATTTCAGTTTCAATTGAACGTGCATTAGCTGATTCCTTCCCAATCCGTAGCGAAACCAACGCCCGTCCGCAGAGGAACTTTGCGTCCCTTTTGCCACCGTCAGACCTCAGCAGACCGCACTGGCAATGGATTTTTCGCTTTCTTAATTAAATTACAACATAAAACCAAACACCAGTAGCCCTCGGTCGCTACTCCGACAGCGACTGCTGCTACACGAGCGTCCGCGCGTCTTGCTATTGCAATCGCGTCACGTCTTAGAACCGCTGAGGCTGAAAGGGCCACCGCTTTTTATTGCTGCCCGCCAAATCGTTCCGTTCGGAGCGTCTGAATGACACATTTCGTTTCAGATGGCGAGATGGGTTGGGCGAGTGCGCTCGGTGACGGCGAAAACTGTTGACAGTGCGTGCGTGCAGATCCACACCCCGTGCAGTTGGTCGTGTTTATTCAACCAAGTGCGTTCACTTCCAATGTGGAGCGATTATTTTTTTGACCTCCAGCCTTCAATCTTTATCGGGTTTCATATTAATTGAAGTGGATGTATGGAAGTGTACGGGCGTTGTGTACATGGTGGAAACATAAGAAGCGGGCGTGGGTTCATGTAGGTTGATGTAGACTTATTTAACGCAGCGCATATTTAGAACATGATAGGTAGTTGAAACTAAAGCATACATTACCTTCCAAATCAAACATGAAATTGCTTGCCGGCTTAACGCATCTCTTTTGTCCCGTCACTTTAAAAACCATGTAAATTCCACATGATCGTGCTCATAAAAAAAACCTCCAAACACAACAGAACATTCCATTTACATTGCCACCCCATCCGACACAACTGACGTGTCCAAACAAACCGAATCGAGACCACTTTCGGTCTCTTTCGTCGCACCCGTAAAGCACACGATGCATTAAGTGGAATAATTTTTCAGCGTAATCAAACCATAAATCAAGTAAACACAATCTCGTCTCCCTCCACGCTAGCCTACCCGTCGTGGGAACATGGTCGACCGTTTTGACCGATCGCTGTCCGGAAATGGGGTATTTGCCTCGGTTCAGGACGAACCAAATCATGACGCGGCGTTTGCTGGCCGCGAGCGCATGTGCTCAAACGCAACAAAACAACCGAAATGAATCAATAATCATACAAACCTACCCGGTACACCCTTCACTTAAGCGTGTACGGTACCGAAAATGAGCAGCGCTTGAGAACCCTTCAAGCTAACCGGCTGCTTGCAGGCTGCTCCGGTTCGGTTAAGAATACTGCCACCGAGCCGTTAAGGTGTGGCTTCATCAAGCGCGCAAGTATGCGGAAAAAAGCGATCTCAAGTACGCACACACGCGCGCGCGCGGGTTCCACTCGCCGTCAGTGTCCGGAACGAACGGACAGAACGGTGTGTTGCGGAGTCGCCAACAACCTACCGCTGCTACTTGACGTGCCACGATCGAAGGTGCAGCCCGTCAAGAGCGTTTCTCTCTTATTGCGCGTTCTGTGTGCGCTTTGACACGTATGGAAACCGCCGATGCGTGCCCAGCTGGCGTGACCTCTTGCACTGTGATGGTGGGCTGCACGGTGACCTTTCAAGGGTAGGTCCCATCCGTCCGAGAAATGTCTAGCGCTTGGTGAACATATCAATCCTGGGACGGATCTTTTCAAGCGATCTGTTCCGGCTGATAGAGCAGGGTGCATCTGACACTGAGGGAAATGAGCTGTGACTTTAAGTGGCACCTGGTGTAGGTTTATCTAAAGCGAGCTCATTAATCGAGTGGGATTATTAATGTTTATTGTGCGATTATTTACAATAATAATGTCTGATTCAGTAAACGCAACAAATCGCCAACGCTCATTGCTTGGCGCGAGAAAGATTGAAGCGATCAACCCGGGATCGCAGCGTGAACGATTTATGTCGCAGATTTCATACGATGTGAATGTAAAAGGGTAATTTTTAACTTAGTGAAAGTAAATCTTCATTACGATTTGTTAGAACTACGATGAGGTTAACGTTAAAATACAATTAAGTAGATTTAACTCAAGCTTAGATCAAAAGACTCAAAGCGACGAACCCCTGAAAATACATGATCAAGTTCATAATGCAAAGTATGTGATCTTTCCAAAACGATTTTCTGCACCAAACAACAAACCTCTCGGTATGATCCTCCACAACTCACACCCATCAACATGTCACAGTCGTTAAAGGTTCAACATTAACACGAAACCAAGGATAAAACATTATTTCCTTCCCAGGTACGCTACCATATATGTGCGCGTGCGAAATCAACCTAGCCAATCGGCACTCCCCTCGAAAAATCGCTACCGATTATACAACCGGAACCTTTTTTTTAAAACGAATCCCTGACACCTCGGCACAAAAGCTGTCAAAAATGTGCACCACTCCGTGGGTTGCGATCGCATTAGCTGATGGAGGTTTTTTTTAGTTAAATATTTCCAAATGATCTGCACCGAGCCCAAAACTCGGGCGCTATCTTTATCTGGTGACCTTGTTTTGGTTTGTTTTTTTGTGCTCTTTTCTTCACCCATTGCCTTGCGGCTAACGAACCGAGATGTCTTCCGCCAGCAAGTGTCAGCACGATCACGGCACGGGTCAATGGGGAGCATTGCCATCATTAACTAATAACGCAGGCACCATCTCACCGTCCCGATGGGCAAGTCATCGTGCCGAGCCGACTGAAAAGGATCTGATTTGATGATCCTTTACCTCGACCCCAACCGATGACAGCTGGTGCCGGAATGGAATGCGGTGAGCGTCGAGTGTCCGCTTCGGTAATATTTCTTTTTCTTCGTAATGTGCGTGTTTGTATGTAATCCATTCGATGGGCTCCACTCCAAATCAGAAATGGTATTGCCTCGAAAAAAACCGTGTCCCTAATCGGCTGGAACATTTGAGATGGGATTCGTCCTAAAAACCCTTTCAAAAAGTTATTGCAAAAATCCCCTAAAATCCGTTCACCATGTGCTGATGCAATCGCCGTCCGGCGGGACGAACCCTTACGGACATATTGCAGAAACTTCATAATAAATTAGCTCTGCATTCCGAAACCGATGCATGATTTATCGATTTCGCTTTATCAGCTATCAGCTCAACGGTCCAGCTCGAAACGATTGCATGGCGCACTGCCAATCGCACACTGCAACCGTGCAGATGCATCCTTTTTTGCTGCTCCTCACACTCACCAAAACGCATCATTCACTGCTCGTCATCGGTAAGCCCGTCCCATATGCCCGGGGTAATAAAAACTTCCCATTGGAACACAAATGGAATGAGCTCGGGTGAGTTGGGAATTGGCTCTGTGGATGTGGATGTTTCAATTCAGCAGTATACAAAAAAAAACAATCGTACCAACGAACCGACCTCACATCTTCCTTTCACGCCACTACCGTGTGGACGTGTCTAACGATTCGAAAGGGTGAATCTTTTCATCGGATCGATGACGAAACCGAAACGTGGCACATGGCATAAAGAATTTAATGACTTTTCTCAACCAACCCATCGTCCGATCGCATCACTCGACCTCCTGCACCGTTGCGAGGGTGAAGTGATACGGCTGATAGCACAAGAAATCAACCATTAAGACGACTAATGACCGAACGAGAGACACTTCTTCTTGCAATAATCGCTCCGAACCGGGCCCTAGAAAGGTATCGATGGAAAACAAATCTCGTTCGCAAGTGCAGGTCGGTGCATTCACGAGTGAAACTGCACTTTTCAAACTGTTTTCATTGCCCGTCCTCGGAAGATGAGTTTGAACCGTAGTCGAAACGATTCTTAGAATGACAGTTTTCATTCAGTGCGCCATTGGGTGGCAAAGCTGCAAAAAAAAACCTCTTACCGACACAAATGGCACAAAAATCGAAGCTAATTGAAAACTTCACGCTCACGCCAATGCGCTTTCCGTGTTTTTTTTTCTTTATCTTTCTCTCTCTCTCCCTCTTTTCTTTGCCATTTTCCTCCATCGGTCACGGCGAGCAGCGGCGATGAGTTGAAACATTTTTCGCAGCCAAACTGTTGCAAATGGGATGCAATTAGTTGAGCGAAAGCTATAAAACTCCGTTCTTTTCACCGCACCGGCTACTTGAATGCTGCTAGAAATCTTGGCGATAAATCTCGTTTAACGAGCGGAATTTATGCGTATCAGATTGCAGCTCCAGCAAAGCTAAGAAGAAAGATTTAGCACTTTTCACCACCAATATGGAACAATCATAAGGAAGGAATAGAACGTCTTTATTTCAATGGTATTAAAAAATCCCAAAAATATTTGTTATACGCAAATATTCCAAAATAACAAGTATTTTTCATCGTAATGGTTGGACTCTTATTACAAAACTAAACATTGTATGCATCGGTTTTCAGCTTTTAAATTCAATTTAAAAAATCGGAATATACCAACAAAACGATCCAATTTAATTTACAATTTCTCCTTTCATTGAGTGCATATCTAATTAAGGGCGGTTAAAGTACATTATACACAACAATTTAAACTACCTCCCCCATTGCCATCTCGACCCCAGCAAAAACTTGCCACAAATAAAATTACTTTGCATTCAATAAACACCGCTTTTGTTTGTGTTATCGTCGTCGGCTGGGCCAGCTGGAAAGGAACACCTCATGCAACGCTGCTAATGCTCATTACCATGCATTTGTCACTGCCGGAGCATTGCACAATTCGTTCCAGCGGATACACAAAAAAAACACCTCACACCGTACCATTTCCGACCCGTGCACCGTAAACACCTTGTCAATCTCCTGTGGCGCTCGCTGAATGGGTGAACTTTTTCGAGCGAAAAAAAAATAGCATAAAAGCTTCCCCATCGTTCAGCCAAGCGCCACAAAAGAGAACCCTTCGAACATCGTTTCGAAGCTTCGGCCAAAGTGGGAGTGCCAACCAAGCATCCCGGAGCGATCATTCAGCGCCGTGGCACACAAATCCCAGCTCGGTTCCGAAAATAGCCATCCTGTACCGTCGTGTCGCGATTAATGGTGGCTAAACATCGCGGCTAGACAGCTGAAGTGGGTCCGAACCAGGTGGGTGACCATATCTGAAGGAGAGCATTGTTTCGTGCGTCACTTACCTGTCGATTGCCGCTCTACTGGACGAAGGATTGGTCTGCGAAAGACCAAACGTTCGATTTCTTCCGTCAGTTGGAATTATTGAGCATATTTGCAATATTTTGCAATAAATGAAACGAAGAGTGTTTATAATTTTAGTAATTTAAATAAAATCAATAAAATTTAAATAAAATCATCCAGATTTAGATTTTTTATTGCAAAAACATTAATTCAAAAATAAGTTTTCTTTAACAATTTAACAGCTTTAATATATTTTTCACTTCTGCTTTCCCTCTCTTTGCCGGCACTCCCAAGGCCATTAGCAAATGAACTTGTGTGTTGTACACACGTTTGTAAAGCCACCGTTTTTCTCCGTTTCCCTGTACACCTTACCCTGTGGCCCCTAGATAACCTTACTCCGCCGAGACGCCCGCTGACATGGCACCCAAACTCAACTCCATCACATTGCATGCAAAACATGCCACCGCCAAACGATCAGCGAAAGCGCGCGATCGAACATGCTTAAAACGCCAAACGCTCTTGCAAAATGAAATGTTAACCATTTTTATTTCGTTACCAATTTAATCGACCACTGACGACGGACTCGAGCGCCATTTCACAATAATTCATCGGAAGGGCTTGGGCATGGGGATCTTGGCATGACTCGCAACAGACACCCGCCAACCCGTGTGGCAAGTGAAAAATCACGGAAATCTCAGACCTACGGGGTCGGTAAAACGTTTAGCATGTACCAAAGCTGCTGGTGGCTGCGGCAATGGGAAACCATTCTCTACCACTCTTGTCCCAACCTTCGGGCCTCCGGACGTTCGGAGTACAAAATGCAAACAAATGTTTTCACAACAACCCACCAAAGGCACACGGCGAGCAGCAGCACGAGCATTCTCCCATGGGGAGAAAACTCCCCGCTGGGACCCGGTGCTCGATAAGTCCACGTTCAATTACCTTTCAGCACTGCCGCCTGAAAACAGGTGCCAAGGTGGGAGGGAGTGTGTGTGGTTTGTAACGATCGAATTAGGAGAAAGATTATCGGGTCGAGCCGGGTCGGGTGTAAACCATCTTGAGAAATTCCCGATAAATCTGCAACCCCGTCGGGTGTCGGGTGCGGTGCGATTAAGCTAAGCAGCCCATACACGAACCGAATTCCTTTTAGCCGGCTATCAGTCTGCATCGATCAGTTGCTATTAATGGTGGCTACGGGCCCGCACGCGCTCGCAAATAGTGCACCGAAAATGGAACGAATGAAACCGATTGTCATGCCCGGTGCGGTGCTTGAATGCAGCAATCAAATTAAGCAGATTGGCTAAATCATGTTGGGATAATCGGAATTGTGTGGCTTTATCTGCGTAATTTCGGTGCATTATATAATGGGACGATCGTAATCAACCCGGATTACCGACCTAGTAAGCCTGTTGGAGAAGTACTTGCACTCTCTCTTCTAATTATTACATCTCACCTTAGACCGAGGCACATCAGTTGCATCTTCCCGATCGATTACAGCACCGACCGTTTAATGGAAATCTTCAGAACCTGTTTCGTGATGCCTCGAGGCTACCCCTCCGAAGCATTATCACACTCGCGGAATCTGGAAAGTGAAAGCACATCTTCGTACAACGGAACGCTACACTAAACGCAGCCGCAGATAACGTTGTCACACATATCACTATCGTTTAATGAGGAGAAATCATGGGACGCGTGCAAACGCGTATTACTTAAGATGCCATTGCACATTGAAATGCACGCCAACCGGTCGACATAATCGGCATTTTTTTGTTATTGTGAAACCTTCTTTATTTATTCTTCATCGCAAAACAAGAAAATTTATTTAATATGCGAATTTTTGTTATTTCACTGTTCAATAAAAATAAGAAAAACTTTAAAATTTGTCGGACATTCGAAAAATGTGCATGGTAGATGAGTATTACCTTCCTCACTAAGCAGCTCCCTTTAAAACAGTGTAAGTCGATTCATATTCCACCAGGTAATAGCCATTTTCCCAGCAGCCTCTATCACAAAGCACGATTTATCCATTTGGAGGCTGTACAAACCGATCAATTAATTAATCGAACGTAAATATTTATGAACGCTGTAAGCTCTCCTCTTGTGCTAATCCTTGGCCAATCCATTGCATTCGAACGGTTAGTTCTCCCACTGCAGGGCATGAAAAAATTGCATTCTGCATTCGGTTTGAACCACCGGTGGATTTATTCTGTGGCTGGTTACGCAAATGCATTCCACGAATCGGTAGCGAATTCTACCCTCAGCCTAGTGCTGGTGCAATACGCTGACTTTTCCGGTGTGCTGAAACCGTGACGAATAAAAAAAAAGTCAAACTTACAAATAAAGCTGTGAACGTTCGCTTTTCCGTCATCGTGCACTGGCCTTGAAATTCGATCCACCCCAAAACCTTACGAAAGCGCGTCGAGTAGAACGCGAAAGAGGAAGTTTATCTCCTTCCTACAGACACCCACACCGCCGCAGATTAGAAGCGACTGGACGCTGAGTCCATTACACTTGCACAATTTTCTGCACAAACCGTATCCGATCAATCTCACGCTAGTGGAGCCTGCGGTGACCGCCACGCATAATAAGAGCCGAGCAGTTTGCTTTCCACCGCTGCGATGGGATTAATGCGATAAATGTCGGATGAAATTAGTACACGCGCGTGCCACCGTCGTTTTTTTTTTTGCGTGCACCTCCCCCGGAACCGGTTCACCGATCCTGTGGGCTGGTGTCACACGGGCAGGTGCATTTATCTTGCTGTTTATAAGCACCCAGGAAAGCTGCCCGCATGCGTTTCCTTTCTCAATTCCATTCGCAACGGAATCAGTTACCGGTATTGGGCTGAAAAATGTGCTCGAAGCGAAATTTGTTGCGGAAATTGAGTTATTTACCGATGAAAGATTGAGATTAAGACGATGCGATGGTTCCTGATAAACGTTTTAGGCTTAGAAATTAAAAAAAAGATATAAATTTTATAAACTTTAAATAATTCACCCTACAAAACTTCATTTTCATCTTTCCAACCCAACGAACGATTCAATTTACTCCAGATGGCTATTTTATTGTACTTTTTATTGCTCGCTGCTCCACCTACCCCGCACACAGTCGCGTTCCGTGTGGCTTCCTTCCTGGTGAAAGGTGACGTTTACTGCCATCAACTTCAAGCACCGACCACGCAAAACGCATTCACTCCCGGGCCCGATGCCGAAGACGATGCTATCGACACCGAGCAAATGTCGTTAACGGCGTGTCGTAAGACATCACGCGCCATAACGATCGCAAAGTTTTGCGCCCATTTACCAGCAGCGGGCAGGCTGAGATTTTCCCTTAATGTGTGAAGTGCAAAACCGAACGTGAAGGGAACGGCGAAAACAAGTCAAGTGTGTGTTTGTGTGACGCTTCGATGTGGGTTTTTGTTTCTGTTTGCCACACCGGTAAATTAATTTCCTTCCTGCGCTTGGATTCAACAGCAGCACGGTTGACGGGGTGACATTTATGGATGCAAGATAGTGACGTGACGTGTTCGTGTGCACATGTTTAGTGCTTTCGTTTGTTTGCTTCCGTTCCGGGCCGGAAACTCTTTTCCACCGTACCCGGAAGATGTGTTCATATAAAAAGCGATTTTTTTATGTTTTTCCTGAGAATTTACTTTAAATTTTTGTTGCAAAGTATGTTTAAATAAAATAAAAAGAGCAAGTATGTTTTATTATACGAAGCAGCATATCAATTTAAGACTCTCCACGGTATTGCCATTCATCACCCGGAGGCATCCATTCTGATACCAAACGCCCCTATCAGCGAACACGATCGATGGCAAATTGATGTCAGCAAATGAATTGATTGCATTTCAGCCGAATCCCAAACCGAATTTTACCTCCATAAAGCGTGCGTGTGTATGTTTGTAACCGCAGGCACTTTTTGGCACGAATTTCGTTCTCGCAACTCGCCCCTGGCGGGCTGCTGGTTTCTTCAATTATATTCGTTTGGCTCCTCCTCCTCCCGATGGTGGGAATTCGCAATCGATTAATTAATCTGGATTATGCATGTTCTGCATGGTGTAATGTAACGCAAACGAAAGATGGGGACTTTAAAAACCCCCTCCCGATCGCGGAAGGACTTCCATGCCGGTGAATAATAAAATAAATGGCTTATCGTTCGTACTTACAGCGACGGTGAGCTGAACAATTGAATGCGACAAAGTGTGGGGAGAGAAAACGTTGGATGCTGTGGTTGTTGTAGTTGTTTTTTTTTTGCATCACATTCACCACTTCTCCATTTTCCTTCATTTATATTCATTTTGCTTCATCACGCTTAAGACCTCCCCCGTGTTGGCGGGCTTGATGAGCGATTACCACAGCACGACGGCGGCGAGTCGAGTGCGCATCTTCTCGTGAGACTCGAAATTGCAGCGTTAAGGGCAGCGGACACTTGCCGATGCAATTTTATTCCTTCTCGCACCGTGCACCTGTGCAGCCAACACGCAACCAAAACAATCAACGAAAGAACCGGCATCCTCCAGCTACGGTTGTACTGAGGCAACAAGACAACACTGTCCCCCTCTCCCACCCCCTACCTCATCCCCTCACGAAAGCTGTCGAAACAGGGCAAAAACCTCACCCGGGTCGGGTGCCGTTTTACGAGATTTCGTTGACGAGCTTTTGCTGTCGAGTGAGGCAACCCTCGGCAATCCTCCCCGGTAATAAATAATAAAGAATATATAATGCACTTGTCGAAAGATTAATGATGACGGACGGGCCGCACTGGCTGGTTCAGTGTATTGGGCCGGCCTGGGACAGCTGGGACTAATGTGACTTTTCGACTTTCGCCCATCGGTAACGGTTGAAGTTTGGCTTTGTCGCTTGGATGGATGCAAATTGTTGCAGCCTGAAGCATTGTGTACATTGTGGCAGACGAGCAAACGAGCGCATCGTTCCTTCGTGGGTAAAGTTCTTACACGAAATCGTAATTAATTATAACATGCCGTGCATTGGTAGCACCAAGAGGGCTGCTATCCAAAGCGACCTGAATAAATAACTCTAAATCAATCCCACGTATAGCGTTTAGCTTTCATTACATGAGCAAGATAACTATCGCACACATACAAACGTCAATTTTCTCCGTCCCATAATTCATTCCATAATCCGAAACAAATTAAATCGACTTCACTACCCAAGCGACTACCTAAAACGAGACGAATAAATTTTTCACACCTCTCCATCACACCTGCGCCACAACCCGTTCCCCACGAGACCGGCAGCAAAAGCAACATTTCGGAGACATGCAGAGCTAAGCACAGCAACCCACGGGTTTCTGTCATCGCACCTCACCACGCGTTGACAACTTACTCAATTGGCATCCAGCCGACTACACACACGCTGTCGTCGCCTGTCGATGCCGTCCCGAAAACGGCACAGAAGCTGCTGAATCCCAAAAGCCCACCGCACGATAACTTCACTAACCCTGCCACACACGGGTTGTTGCTATTTCGATGACAGCTGTCAAATGGGCACAAAATGGCACACGACGTTTGCAAATTTCCTCCATCGAGCATCGATTCCGATAGGCTCTAACCTACCCCGGACCCTGTGGCAGTGACAAAAGTTATCTTCCCCGAGGGCAGCTGTAAATTGAAATGTAAGCAAAATACTGGCGAGCGCAAACGATTAGCGCGACGCTTAGGTGTCGCGTGACACACATGTTCCAGGATTGTAGCTATGGTCAAGCAAGATCCCGAACGACTGATACGCAACTCCTGATCTCCAGCCGTAACCGTGACAACCCGGACGGTAGACGGTAGTAGAAGCGATTTGTTATGTCGTTTGCGATTTCGTACTCCGTCCGCTTCACGCCGGGCTGGCTGGCTGGTTGGTAATAACTTTTATCGACACCCGGAGCAAGATAAGCCCGAGACTGGGAACATAATTTCGGGACACACTCGGTCAATTAAGGTCGCAATTATGCACGCATGGATAATGTCTATATTTTTGTCGAAAGTTGTGCTTGAGTGTCCCCCAACTCAGTAGCACAAGTTGCCCTGATAGTGACTGACACTACTGCAATCAATTAGCGTCGAGTTGACGTTTATAGTAGCACACACACAGACACGCAGTTTCGTCGCCTATGGTCCAGGATTTTATTATGTAGTTTTCTTTTTGCACTCCACACAAATGGCCACCAACTGTCATGTCTAGCTGGTGCATGGACCCACTAATTCATGGTTACGGTAAGCCACAATTGCCGTCACACCGTGCTGAATTAAATGGCCTATAAAACGGGAAACCTTCACGCCTTGAACCAGTTCGGTGGCTGGTATTTTTTACCAAAGTCCATGACCCACGGTGCAATGAATAGTACATTTCAAATAGCGCCTAAAAACCACGTGTTTGGATCCAAGCTGTCAGTCTGTTTGCATCAAATTACCGCTTGACGTTTCATTGTTTTGCGATTGCGTCAGCGCTGTCAAGCGCGGCACGGACTGAAGATCTTCCGCAATCAATTTGTTTTCTTCTGACGAGAAGTGCTAAAAACTAGGTGTTATGGTGATACGTCCAGATCACGACCTTCACGACGGCGCGGCGCTCGAACTCCCTGGGGACACAAAATTTACGACTTTCATGGTGATTAAACGGTATCACTCAATCATGCTGAGCAACATTGTAAACTATCACCAGACCACGAGGCTGGACGTTGGTTTAGGTGGGTGGATGGCCAACCAAGCGCTGTGACTCGTGGAAAGTCCTCCGAACGCCTACGATACGCCCGCTGGCGCAGGCTATACGCGTGCTAACGAGCGCGTTTCGGGAATTTATCATAATCACGGCCCGCTGTCAATTTGTCACTGGGAGCAATAATCATTTGTCAGGAGCGCATTGATGGTTATAGGTGCTAGGAACGCATGTAGGATGTTTTGCTTGTACAGTAGGTGAAACCCAAGAATGGGGCATTAGCTTGAAAAGTAATAGTTTTTGAGGAAAATTTCGTTACAAAAATCTTTATTCCCGGCGCCGAGTTCAAACAGAATCCACTTCCACTCAGTCAATAACACCCTTGAACAACGCTCAAATTCCAGATGTCCAAACGTCACGCGCCTTAAAGACACGGTAACTCTCCCGGACAACATAAATCAAGAAACGCTAGCCGTAGATCACCGCTACACACCCCCCCAAACTGCATGACACGAACGAATTAGTACACGAAGTGATCCAGTTTCGATCTGGAACTGGTAGCGACAGGCGGCCTCTGGGACAGGCGCGTTACTTCAGAAGCCGCACACAAGATAACATGACGCATGAACCCGGCCGAGCGAACAAAGCGAAACAAAAGCCATGATGCGGCGTGATCTCCGGCGGATGTCGGGAATCAATATCGAACCGAGCCGGCGGCCGGTGGTCAGCTTCACGATCGGGATCAGCAGATTGATATCATAAATCATGCGGCCACGCTCACGAGGCGCTCTGCGTCCCTTTTGACTTGGAAGCCTCTTACGGTTGCCTCACGGATGTCGCCATCGTCGTTCGGCTTCACGACTCACACACGCGCGTTTCGCGACAGTGCGTGAGCGTGTCGAGCCGCGTCGAAGCTCACTAGGCACCACTAGTGGTGCGTAAGAACAAATTGATCGAAATATTAAAACATTAGCACACCTTTCCTGCAGCGCCATTGCCAAGTGACCGGGTTTTCGAAAGTCTAACCTTCGGCCCTCTGACCACTGGCGAAACCGTTAGCGGGCATGACAGTTTCGTTGCTTTTTTTCCCACTTCGAATTCGAATTCCACCCCTGCTCTTGCAACGGTTGGGTCTTACAAACGCGCCCACAATTTCCCGGCCTCCCCCCTCCCTCGCCCGGCCAAAATCGGACAACCTCGCCGTGCTCCTTAGGCCAATCAATCGAAAACCACTTGGCATCGCGAGGTGACGCGAGACATTTTCTTCAACTGTGCTCGCCTTCTAGGGTGCCCCGTGCGAACACCCCCGGGGGCCGAGGGTGTTGTTCCTTTTGTACCGTAAGCGTCTCCGAAACAACTTGCGACCGGTGGCGTCGCAAAACCGATTGGCGCTTTATGAATTTAATGAACAACATAAGGAAACATTATGCTCTCGCACAGGGCACCAAGCTCCACCATGAATGGCCACTCCCCGGTTGGACGGTGGGCACACACACGCTCAAGGTTGCGCGCGAGATACGTCCCGAGTGTTGTGCCTATGTGCTATGGCCACGAAAAGTTCACGTGCCGAGAGGGTTCCACCCGCTCGGTTTTTGGTTTCGGTTGGCTTTGGTTCTAATGCTGCTCCCTTTTTCCGACCGACCGACCGACCGACCGACCGAGCCCAAGAAGCCAATCACCCGGACAGTCTTCGAGGACATCGGGCGGTACGATCGGGGCATTCACTTCACTTTTTTGTGCCCGGGGAGCAATCGGTTACCTAGAATCGAGATGCCGTCCCCACACAGCGACAGAGACACGTTCTGGTTTATCATCGAATTATGAGTCGTTTGCTGTGACCTTTTTTGGGCTGCGAGACAACTCTCCAACACGTGTAGCTGTTATTTCCACCAGCATAGCACAAAAAACAAACAGCTCGAAAGGATGTCAGGTCGTTTTTATTCCCAAGTAATCGCATTAAATGCAAACAGCCACTGTGACCGACCCACCAGTTCAAACTGTATCCGAAGGTGTTTGCTGGTGTTGGAATATGTTCGCGCGAGCCTTATTGCTTACGGTTTGCAACCCGCCTGCAGGCGGTCATTTGCTGCAATAGCGCACAATTGCCAGCCAAGAAAGTCGTAGAAATTGGAGTTAAGCAAACGTCGGTTCGCAGCGATTAAGATAATGGGTTCATTACATTGGTCAGTGGTTTTTTCGGTGTAACTGGTCGCTGTGCTATACTGTGCCCAATATTCATAGCATAGCAACCGAAACTGCTTCACCAGACAGCACGTTTTGTGGGTGTAAAAATAGACAACAATAATAGATAGTAAAAAGGGAGTTCTTTATCGCAACCGCTACGCTTGTGAGCATTAGATAATACGATCTTCCAAAGGTACCTCGAACTCGCTCAATAAAAACATTCTCCCAAAACCCTAAATTAAGGCCATCTCAATCCCGTCCAGAAAAACCCTTTTGATAGTGGAAAGGTTGCCCTACATTTCTCCGTATTCATCACGTTCAAATACCACCCCAATCCCTAATTAACGCTTCGATCGATATGTGCCACGATCGATTAATTTTAATAAGCGACGTGTGAGTCGCACATTCGTGCGCGATGTTGTAATAAATCGTCCAACCACGATGTCACGTTTTATTACAGTTTTGTGTTCAGGAGGGGGCATAAAAATCGGGATCGCGATTCCGAAAGCAAAAATTAACCTCTAAAATCGGAGACTTTCGGATCGAAAATTGACCCAATAGGTAACGGTAGGTAGGTAATCCATGTATTATTTTTTTATGTCTCCATCCACTACCGATCGGTGCGGGGGCCTTCTAAGACTTTAACTCCCGTTGCAAACTCCCCGGTGGGGACCCGTTACACACTCTACCGTTAGCAAGTCGCATAACGTTACCATTAGTACACAACTCGGCTGGACAAACATTAGCCACCACCCTTCCGAAAGGACCCGACGGTCGATGTGTGTGCGTGCGTGTTCGAGTCGCCTATTGGCAGGGCGATTTTTGTTGCCCTTTTCCGCAAGTCACGTACACCGGAGGTTCCCCCAGGGGAGGCGGTTGAGGTTTTGTGGTCTCAGACCCCAACGCCCAGCAGACGCCAAGCGAACGAGAACGAGAAGGTTAATGGCAAAGCCGCAACATCTCAATGGCGGTTCTTGGAGGCCTCAGACACCAACCTGCCTCTGGGGTGGTTTCGACCAGCGCCCGCGCTCGAAAGGTGTTCGATGGCTTCCAGCTGCAAATTGGTGCAAGCAGGCGATGTTAAACTGCCGGGCCAGAGTTAGAGGTGCCAGGGTGTTACCGAGCCGGGGAGTTAAAGTGGTATCTCTATCTCTGCTGAGCTCTCGGTTGGCAAATAATGTTTCAATGCCAAGCTAATGGAGCGACTGTGGAGGCTGTTTACAATGGGTGTTTGAGTTAAAGGGAGCATGTTTGTGCAAAACAGTACTTAGACGGTTGCAAGAGAGAAAACATTCTACTGGTATATACTCAATATATACCAATAAAACACGGTTGTTTACAAATAGCTTCAAGAGATGCAGACTTGAAGCCAATTATATGCTATGTTTTTGAAAAAAAAGACTCGTAACCTTCTTGATGCATCAAACAATTGGTCAGCAAATAGTTCGATTCCTCCTATGATACTTCACTAGCGTCAGGTTACTCATTGTCGCAATTTGTTATCCTCATGCATGATAATTTACTATCCATCAGCAGCCACTTATCCCACGAGTGACAACCGTGTGAATGTGCATTCCTCATACGGTACCATGCAGACCTATTCCAAAAAAGGTATCCATTTTAATTACTACCCTTCTGCAACGGTACGGAATTAAGCGAGACCATATACCACGCAGCCAATAAACGGTAGTATGACCATCTACGAAGCGTTGCCAATGCACTGGCCTGCGAATGATGTGAAAGGAATAAAAGGAACATGTTTTGGTACGGTTTTTTTGCATTTTTTGCTTGCTTTATGCTACTTCAAATAAATCATCGCACACGGGACGTTAAACTGGGTGCAAATGCGGATGATATTATTTCAAGGACTTTTCCAGGACCCTTTTTACTCGTACGGCTCATCCGTGATATTGCAGCTAAACAAGATACGGACCATAAATAAGGCCCCTTCTAAACCAGAGGCCACAAAGCAGACGGAATCTATTAAAAAGATGCTCCTTCTTGTGCGATTTACAGAAAAAGGAAACAAACCAAAAGAAATGCGACCACAGTTCTCCGCACGGGCCTGCGTCCCAGCGCAAGATCCTGCCTTCGGCAATCGAAGGCAATTCGACGAGACGAGGGACAAATTTCCAGGACAGCTAATTCGAATGAGACGGCGCACCAGAAACAAGCAAACAGAGCGCGTATCACCTCACAGTTCCACATCAAGCCCCGACCATTAGCGACACAGTTTATCATTTTAAGTAGACATTTATTGGGGACAATAATTTTTAACAACGAAACGTCTTCTCCAGAACGGCACAGAAACTCGGAAACGGAAGCGGACGGACTTTAAATGATCACTTACTTGCCGGTGGCTCTTAGAGCTATCACATTCGTGGGATTAAAATAGCTTCACCAGGCAGCGGTCAAGATGATTATCATCTCATCGCCGCGGGAGCAATAAAAAGCATACGAAATTTCGATTCGGCGTTGAAAAACATGGTGCACATTCCTTGTTACGTATCTTCTACAAATCATGCGTGTAGGGACGGATAGTCGAACACATTTGCGCGATATTCTTCGAATAACAACCTCATGTAATGGCTTCGCAATGATAAAAAGTATAAATCACTGCTGCTTGTGATGAAGATAAATAAACATATTTATTTTCCTCGTTTTAATATGACACATGTTTGGGGTACATTGACATCCTGCGACGAACGAATATTTTACCCACATAAGCATGAAAAATAAATGCACGGGAAGAAAAACAAAACCCTCGAACTCTTCGCTGTGCCAGCTTCCCCATTCAAAGCGCCGTGCCCATTATCAGTCGATTAATTAAAACTAATAAATAATTTATCAACTCCCTCGCGCAGACAATCGCGAGCGAAACGGTGCGTGCTGTCGGGGCTGACTCGCCGGCAATCCATTATGAATTAATGCCACCCAGGCGGATGCCGCTGCCTAGACAGCAGCAACATAGATGCTGTGCATGTTAATTGAAAAATTATTGCACCACTGCGTGAGACACATGAGTGCAAGAGGCGAAGGTGGAAAAAAAATCACTACCACACATCAAACTATTTGTTTTGTCAACCTCCGCAACAAACATGCGATTTCATTTGGCAATAATCGGATAAAAAATGGTTGCATCATGTAAAATAATCGTATTCAGGAGAGAGAAATATGAAAAAACGCATATACATCGCCAGTAATCAGCTTACGAGTTAGTGAAGGGTGAAAAACTAGTCGCTCTGCTAGCCTCATTAGCAAAGTGAGCAGTTGATGGAACCGAGACATTTAGATTATTGAAACATGCTCCGCTTCGATCAATCTCAATGCTATGATTGCTTTGATAAGATAAATCGATCTGCATATGCCCATAAAGTACGTTCTATATCTATCATCCTTATCAAATTTATTTCACCTAATAACCTACGACACATTCCCTCACTCACACACACACACTTCGAAGCTGCATTTAATCTAATAATCCTGTTACGTTAAAATATGCTAACAACACGACACTAAGTGACAAACCCACCTGCACCTGGCCTCTAGGCTTGACTTTTAAAGTATCTCCCAGTGCGGGAGGAAAAAGAACCTTCACCTCCAAGCATGCTCCAAGCGCGCTGGATCATAATCCTATCAATCATACGCCTGTCAGGGGCGAAGGGGAACGAATCTAGGCGGATTATAAGGTATTGGCAAAATATTCCCTGGAGAAGAGCACGCTTGCTAGCCGCTAAAGTACGTCCCGGGCGCTTTCGTAGCTTCTGGC
The DNA here is from genome assembly GCA_000473445.2 of Anopheles farauti. Classification (NCBI taxonomy): domain Eukaryota; kingdom Metazoa; phylum Arthropoda; class Insecta; order Diptera; family Culicidae; genus Anopheles; species Anopheles farauti. Next base: position 2,505,612 of record KI915045.1, read on the forward strand.
ATCTGAGAGCAAGTGCTACCCCGAAGGAAGTTATGTGTGTGATGGTTGTAAGCAGCGGGTGGTCAGCCCTCCATCCGAGCCAGTTACTCCATTTCACGCGGGTCGGATATTAATTAATTTAATTGAACCAAGACGTCGTGTTTGCGTAGCGGATAATTAATGAAAATATATTAAAACGTGCTTCCACCAACGCAACGCGGGTGGGTGGCTGTTGATATAACTCTTGTGTCTTCCTGTAATCGATTGATTGGCACGCCCTGCTCTTGTGCAAAAAAAACACGGTACGTTCTTCATGTGGTAACGATCCGATGGAGTAAAAACAGATCCACCTACCGGAGCTGCTGAGGAATACATTAAAGTAATGCGTGGACTTCTTTATTCAAACATTCAGACACACGAAGGATGGCCCGAAAATTCCCTAATGGAACGTTTTGCTCCCGCACCTGCTAGAACACTAGAACCCACTCACGCTGCGGGAATTGATTGTTTCTGCTCGCTGGCAACTACAAATCTCCGATCTCACCCGCCGATAGGCCCGTCGGTAATTTATGGGGCTGCCGAGGCTTTACCACCCAGCCTGGTAGCTCCCTGCGTGAGATCTGATAACCGACCCGAGCTCGAGTGCTTTTGCGGTGTTCCTATTAATTTAGTAATAAATAAATAATAGCAGATGAATGTTTATCGACACGTGGTTTTACCGTTACCGGCTAACGGGTTCGCGTCCTTTCGCCAGCACCTCAAGCACTCACCGTTCTTGCTCAGAACCAACACCTGCGCCTCCCGGCAACCCGGTGCGATGAAATCGTCCTTCAATCGAGTGCGGCTCCATCCGACCGTTAATTTATGAAATCGCCCATGGATGGGGGCGTTGGGCGAAAAAGGGCACCCGGAACGTGGGGTTGATAAACGCACACAACGCACACAAACGAACGGCTCGGGATGGGACCATTATCGAACATCGGGCATGCTCGGGGAAGCAGGGTATCGAAAAGTTTAAGATGGCTTCTTGGAGGTGCAAATTTATTCGCACACCCATACTTCAAGCGGAAACGGTTCTAGGTTTGCGGAAGGGCAACCCACCAGCTGGTGATCGTAAAGGACGGGTCGTAAATTTTCCATTTACGGTTTAGAATCAAGCCGAGAACCTATCGCGAATTGGGCGAGCGATAGGTGGGCGACAATGGCAGCGCGCGAATCGTTTGCCGATGATCTTTACTGCCATACGGCGATGCCATCTTGCCGTCAAGTTGTTTTTGGGTGTTTAAGAGGGCTTGTGGTAAAAATTATCACTCCATCAAACCCCGGGCGCGAGCGCGTACCGGTGTCAAAGAACAAAGCTATTTGGTGGTATATTAAAATGGTTGCAAAATGGTTTATTGATTTTTCATTCCGGGTTTCTTTGGGATGCTGAACCGGGGAGGGGAGCAAACGACGATAAAGTTGAATTATTAAATTTTGAAAGGGTTTCTATTTATTATCGTAACGCAAAACTTGCGAAATTTATTATGAGTTTCGCCGAAGCAGATACTTTTTCGGAACGAATGGCTGTTCCTGCATATTCATTGGTTTCTATAATATTAATGGAAATATTATCAGTTACCATTAAAATCTATTGAAAGGAACGGCCTTCTTCGCAACTAAAATGTTCTTTATATTCAAAGGAGCTTGAAAGCTTCCGTGCCCGTACATCCAGCAATTAATTAACTTGTTCAAGTACAGACCCTCCCGTTCCGTTCGCTAGCTAACACTCGCGATCACGATCCATTTCTGTCATCTTTCATGTACAACTTGATTAAACTCCATTACACGCAGCTACCGTTTACCGTCGAGAAGAGGCTGGAAAGCATGGCATATTAATTGCCTTTAATCATGTGTTTCGGTACGTGCCGTGCAAAAAAAAACGACCGAAAGGAGGAGGATCGGTATGAGATCTCGATCGTTCAGATCGATCGATCGATCGTTCTGCGTGGGTAATCATCCTGACGTTGTATCGGACGTGGAACGAACAGCATCGGCATCTGGCCGGGTGGACATCAAGATGGAGCCGATTAGCGGATGTCGTCGATGGTCACGATTTCTTGATTTACATAAATCGATTAATTTTCATTTCTGCATAGGTACGGGACAGAAAAATGGCACACGTGTGATATACGATGCTCGAGACTGTCAATTTGTAAACTCGAGCTAATTTTTCTTGGATACTTGAAGGGCTTTGTCTTCTTATATTTAGCCAAAGGAAACATATGTTTATTCAACAAACTCTATACAGCATTTGAGTTATAATTTTCTTCCTATTAATAGCCAAGTCTTGAGTCAGTCAAACATAAGTCACGACTTCATGGAAACAGCACCTTCGCACGCACCTGTTACCAAGGTAAGTAAAAGCCCTCATACGTATGGCACTTCCACCAATACTTCCACCAATTCCGACATGCTTAAGATCGCGCATCAGATCCGCACAACACAACGGGCTCGTTTAGTCGATTTTAATCGATACGTTCATTATTGTGTCAATCAAAGCTCTGACCGTCTCTGAGGCTGTGTCACCGGGTAAAACGAACATAACCCGAGCAACAGTATTCCACCCCCTCGAAGAAAAAAAACTCGAATCCAATCTAACGATCACCAACCACATGACATCCACGTCGAGAAGAACTCGCATCCATCGCACCATCAGGTGAGAAGAGACCTTCACTACGCTTCTATCTTGCCGCAAGAATCTTCCCCCACGTTGGCGTCATTCTCAGCACTTCGCTCCGGTAACGTGCGAAGGACATCTTCCTTGGCCTAATTTTTCGGTTAAGGTTTCAACTTCCTCTTCCAGCTTGCCATTTGTCACACGAACACGGTGCCCACGTTTTCAATTCGCCGATCAAGGCCGTTGGGTCGGACAGTATGAACACACTTAGCTCCGTTTAATTCTGCGGGCTGCGGATCAAATGCCAGAGAATCAACTTGGTAAGAACCGCTTTGGTCAAATTCTTGTGGGAAAATCATTTTTCTATCATCAATCAAACCCCTTTATCTAGACTCTACAGGTGAAGAATGAATAAAGAGTGGAACGGTTTAGGAACGAATAATGTTTCGTTACAAAAACAAGCCATTTAGAATAAACAAACTGATCTTTGAACTCAACATAAGTCAAAATTTTATTTGCTTTCCTATCTAAATTCTATCTAAAAATCGATTTTTTTAAGTATCCTTAAATTCAACCGTTTCAGACCCGGACATTAGCGCGGCTTCCCCGCTGCGAGCTACTATAACACCAGAGCATGCTTCGGTAAGGTCACTTAGTGCTCCGCGTGGGACATAATTCATTCGTAGCAATCGTGACTGCATTAGGGTTGGGCAGTAAAATATCAAAAAAGAGAACAGTGGTACTAGTGATTTAAGGTTAAAATTGGCATTTTAGAATCTTATCACCTCTTACGCCGTATAACAGTTAACTAAGTGTATCAAATCATTTGCCAATGACTTCCGACTCGAGTGACATCTCAAAAGCCGACTGTAATTATATCATTAAACGCATGCATAAATTGCACACCCACTTTCCTTCCTTGTGTATTTTAATTTTCATACCTTAATTAAGACCATAACGCGACGCTAACGAACTCTCGCCACATCCTGCTCGGGTGGGTTTGTTTTTATCGGTTGATTCGCCTATCGCCGACACAGGCCCCCTTTCTGGTATCAAGGACTCCCAGAGCTCGTGGGAAACTTAACGGTATATCTCGCGTACTTTCACAACGAACCGCGGCGACGACCCTGAGCGTGTTGCCAACATTGCCCGCACTGCTCTGAAAATTGGCCTCCGAGTCTCATAACGCCGCCTGCAAAGGGTAAAGGTGTTCACCGATCTAGAGCTGGCGAGGAGCATGCCATTACATTTGTCACCCAAAGCCACCCCGAAACGGATCCGTTATCAAAAAAAAAACCCGAACCACCAAGCAACGGTGCGTGACGATAGGCAGACGAAGGTGCGAAAATCATAATCCAGCTCGGCAGGGCGCACGAAGGCTCGTTCACCACGGTCAAGGTTAATCCTACGCAGGTGAACGCACAGGTCACTTAGTGCGGCGTAACTGGTGCCATTCGCGGCTTCGCCATTAGCGACCGCAATCACGATAATCATGGCGTATGTGCGTGGTGCATTTGCAATTCGCGACCAGCCTCACAAAAGGGGGTTTTTCACGCTATCGAGCGGTGGGCGCAAAATCGATTTCACACCTGCCAATCGCTGACAGTCACGAATGTCCACTTTTGAGGTTTATATTACCGCGCATTTAGCGGAGAACCGGGGAGTCAATTTGACAACTGCAGCGCAGGCTAATCGCAGACATTATGAGCAATTTTTGTGGAGAGCGCAAAAACTGGATCAGGCACTGCAAAGAGAGACATTTTGAAGCTATTTTTATAGACCAAAACTAACACGCGTTCCAAAAGTAAAAACGAAGTTTATTGATCTCCCTTATATGTCCCGGTCCACTAGCTTCGTGCGTTAAAAAACAATTCTAATGCCCATAAAGATGCCTTACCTTCACGGCGATTAATCCGTGCGATCCGTAACCGTTCCATCACGTCACTCCTTCTCCTAGGAGCGAAAATCACGAGCTTCGTCATGCCATGGACCGTGGATTAGCCGACAGTAATAAACTTTAAATCGTCGTTCTAATGTGTACCGAGCTGAAAGGTAATCCATCGAAACAGACACTGTATCGGACCTTCACTTGGAACAAGTCGAATTACGTAACATTTATGGCTGCCCCATTGGTGGACGATCTCCTGCGTTGGAAGATAAAATTGCGATGCGAGCAGAAACACGGACAGAACATAGAACAAACAGGTGCGAGGTTTCACTTCCTATAACGCGCGGGGACATGGCCAACGCTCGAGTTACGGTCAGCTTCTAGGACCCCTTCGGTTATATCTCTCTTTCACCGAGCTTTGGTGTTGGCGCGGCGGCAAGAGCCTTAACGGCTGGGTTAAGCTAATCCAGTTGCCCTTGCATACGGCGCTACCGGTGTCACCTTAGCAACCCTGAACACTCCCACCGGAGCCTTCAGCAGCCCGTACGGGAGCAGCACCGCACGATGAGTTGAAACGACCGATGGGATGACTCAGAACGGTTCATAACTGCGGGTTTCGGTTTATGGCCACGCGTGCTCGATGGAAACGATCTAGATCAGGAAACGAGAACTCTCCTTCAGAAAACTATGCCGAGTGGTCAAGCCCGTAAGGTAACTGGCTGGAATCGAAACGCTTGCAGTGGCAATTGCTACACCTTTTTATTGATCCTACCTTGAAGCGTACTGGGCCTCTCGAAGTATGCCATGCTCGAATGACGTTTCAATACTGGTTCGTGATGTTACAAGTTCAAGCGTTTCGATGATGCTCTCACTTGACACACATCTTGCAACGTGAAGCAACATAAAAAGCCCGATACCGATCGCACCGTTCGAACGTTTAATCGTCATCAATCCAATTAGAATCCGTCCCGCATGGGATTGCAAACCATGCCTCGTTGATTCGTATGCAAATTCGCCTCCTGTGACTTCTGCTCGCCAAACTCGCTCTGCTTCGATTTTTATCTCGCATCCAATAAATCCAACCATTCGCCGCACACCTTACTCCTCCATTGATTGGCGCATCATTAGGAACAGGTACAGGAGCGGGAACGACTCCTCCACGGCTCACAAATTACAACATCAAAACCCGTGGAAACCCAAACCCGCGAGTGTGATTGTTTTATGTGTTGAGCAATATTTCATGCCCCACTCGGTGAGGTATCATCAAACAAGCACACGTTTTACAGCGAAACAAACACACACACACACACATAGAGAGGGATTTAATGAATGAAAACGGGACCGGTCCACCTGCACATTAAATACAGCATTGGCCACCGGCGTTGACCGATGCATTGTTGCGGCTAATTGCCCGGGCGTCGGTTAGGGGGACGTGCTGTGCGCTTGAAGAGATTTATTATTTGAAGCAATGCGAGCCATTTGAACTTTGAATCGCTCGGTGAGCAGCACGTGAAGCGAGGCTTTAGAGGATTTTTTCTCCTGCTTGCTGGTGGCATAATGGCTCACATCAAACGAACCGGACGAATGATTGGATACATTTTTAACGAACGGATTTGTTTAAGGATCAAATAACGTTGCTGCTGATAGAATGGTCTTGGATGATGCTCACTGTATAACAGGTTTGAGAACGTGTATAACAGTTTATTATTTTTATTTTTCACAAAAATATTACATCACATCCCCTGGGACGGTTAAATGCAGAGTTTATTATCAAGGTAATATGCACGCAGCAAGTAGGTCATGAGATTAATTCCCGCATTACAGCGACATCCGTTCGCGTATGAATCACGGTAAGCCCGCCCCGTGACACTTATGCTTCCCATTATCGGCTTTATTCTTTCCTCAGTTTTAGTGAATGGTTTGCGTTTGTTTTTTACTCGTTCGTGTGTTCACTTTAATGTAGATCTAGTGTAATGTTTTTTTTTCAGTTGACAGTAGAGCTATCAAAAAAGTAACTACACAAGGTGGCACGTGTACTGGCCGCGCTAGCTATTGCCTTTGTTCCATGCCCTGACATTGAGCCAAATCTTGTCCTCGTGTATGAAGAAATAATTACCTAAAATTGTTATTACACTGCGACTACAGTGAGGCTAAAGAAGGGTCTCAAGACCCTCGAGAGGTCGATCACAACGGTTGGATTTGCTTTTACAGTTTTGCTTGACGGTCTAGCCGTTCGGCAGAAACAATCCTCTAATGATGGAGGCGTACCGAAAGACACTAGAACTTCGGCCAGAAATGTACTTATTTGGAGCAAGGAAATCGCGTAATTAATCGTCCCAAGGTCCTGCAAAGCATCCACCCCGCTGAGGTCTTCATCAAAACGATATTACCTGCCCCCTCAGGTACGACTATATCCCACAGTAAATCGAGCATAATCAACAGCACACCGGGGACATGTGGTGTGATTTTCTACACCATTAAAGCGCTGCATCACATCATCGCACCACAGACAAACGCGCACACACTCTCGTAAAGGTGTTTATTTGTTTTCTAGCACATTACCTTCGATACTTTGCGGTCAGCGCTTTGCCACGCGTCGTGCAAGTCTTCATTGACATTTTCGAGTCCCATAAAAAGCCCATATTTCGCCACACCGTTCACAAGTGCGCCGATCTGTTGAAGCTGCTCTAGAAACACCTTTTTCGGTGAGTGTATACTTTTATACCACCGAAATAAAACCGAAATGAGCTCGCTGGGCCGGGGGAAAAAAGGGAAGACACTCCACACTCCGGTGACCCTTCAGTCGAATGTCGATCGTTTGTTGAAATCGTAACACAAACACACTCGAAATAATTCCCCTTCGGGCTAGCGTTGTGAAGGTGGATAGAGCGCTCTGTTGGGAAAATGTACTCAAACACTTGCGTGGGTTAGCTATTAGGGACTATTTTTACACCTATTTTTAATGGTTTTAAGTGAACTTATCGAACACTTTACCCGAGGAAGGTGTTTGCTCCAGATAAACCCCTTTTTTGAGGACAATTCCCGCAGCTCTCGCATTAGTTCCCAAAAACTTTAGGGTCATAAATTTCCCACCCATCTGCGACTTACGAAGCAATTCAGCATCTATCCGAAGCGGTTTTAAAATAAAAATAAAATATTCTCCTTTTTCGTGTAGTTGGTATGAACCATTGCCTTCCCCTTTCAAACTAAAAAGTTCTTCAGTTCTACCAAAAGAAATAGAAGAAAAAACCCACCCACCGCTGCTAATCTACAGCGAAACGCAGCGTGACGCTAAATGTGCCATTGCGCCGTGACACCACGGCCTGCCTGCGCCTGAAAGGGCTGGCCCCGGAATGTCGAACGCGATTGATGACGGTTTGGCAGCTCTGGGCAGGGTCTTGCTTGGCTGTTATTTGTTTTTTCCATTTGCGCTTCTGGTAAGAAAATCGTTTGGAGGGTTGTTTTTTTCGCTCCCATTTTGTGAGTGACACTGATCAAAGTGAAACCGTTTCACTAACTGAAGCGACTTGGGTGGCGCTCGTAATATAACGAACGGCGGGTCATGACTGGTCTGGAAACCGCTGTCGTTTACCAGATTGGATTTGTTGGAAAAATGTCACCACAAGGTTCGTAACACATACCACACGCTTGGTGAGAATTTTAGGATAAACTAGAAAAAACATTCAAATTTTAACAGTTCAATTTTCCTGACGAAATGCAAACACGGTTCTCATGTTTACCTTAAATCTTTCTCCAATAAATCTCTCCACCAATCACACGACTAGCATTGCATAATCCTCCCGAAATTCGCACCGAAATTTCGAACGATTTATCGCTTCCGTAAACAAGCTTCCCGCTCGCTAATTCTATTTCATTCCCACCCTGCCCATGCAGCTCAGTTTAGGTGTTAACCTATGATCAAACATTACCAGTAACACTTGGCACATTGTACCGCAAAATACTACTTTTAGGTGGACGTGCACAAATATCATACCAAGCGCGCAACCACACGAAGCAGAACCACAGCTGGGCCACGAATGGGGCGTTTATTTCAAGCAAGCCATGATGCCAATTTTCCCCAACCATAAAAGGCTTGCTGCGATGCGTATCAAAGATTACAATTTTATTAGCACCTGTACGCCTCCGCCTAACGCGGCGATGTAACGAAATTGCTTCTGGTTGATTCGGTGATCGTTAATCGCAAATTCTGTCGCTATTTCGGGAAGCGTTTCGTCGAAATATGTGTCCAGTGGAATTACTAGCCGGGCTGGAAAATGTGCCACGATTATTAGCTATTTCTGGGGAGGCGGGTAGGGGGGAGAGATTCTCAACACTCGACAAACCTGAAATAAGCGACCATCATGAAATAATCGAGCGCATATAGGCACGAAAATTGCAACCAACAGCAGGGCATTAGCTAAATCGGAAAACCGCAGCTGCTGGAGGTCGAACATTTTGCGCTTTGAGCTCAAATGCTCACTTCCAAATTAAATGCACACGGAAGGGGAATGTGTGTTTTAGTCGGTACTATTTACAAATGGAATGTTTCGCTCACACGTTCGTTTTGCGAACGCGAGAACCAAACCATGGAACTGAAATAGTAAAGCCTACCCTCTTATGCATTGCGTTAGGTAGGGACTTACGCGTAGATTGTAAAATAAAGCTTTAAAAGGCTTTTTTCGCACCAAACCACCGGCACGCGGATAGTTCTGAGCCGCGCAAAAACCGTTCCATCCACTACCTGACGACATTTTCCACATCGCACATCCATCAAATGGGGCCTTTTGCGAAAGTGCACACCTGTTTCAATCGAGCTGCCTTACAACGCTTCAGCTGCCACGAGAACCGTACGCTAATAATCCGTCTTTACGATCATGAAGCAGATAAATAAAAGTCCCAACAAAAACTAAAGCGCAGCACTAAAAACTTTAATCCCGCCAAAATATTCTCCCGCCCGACTCTCTCACGCCCTCTCAAGCGCACAAGAGAAAGGGACGCGGCGATCGCCAAACGGGCTCGGGAAAAAAGTGAACTTCACCGTTCCGAAAATGGTATTTTATTCGGCCCGTGACGGCCAAGTTCACACGCCCTCTGCTACGCCGGGCCACTGTCCCCAAACGGTGAGTTCGAAGCCCCTTCACCAGCCCGAAATCCCGAAATACAAATTTTGATTAATCGGTGAAGTCGACAAATGCGAGCCGCAATTCAAAATACGGTGTGCCTTATTTGCCCGATACCTACTGGAGCGAACTGGGGAGAGAGCAAAAAAAAGGTTAATATTCAAATACCCAACCCCTTCCGCCCCTGGGCGTGCGATATTAATCAGCCGAATCAAACTTCCCCAACCATCACCCACCAACAGCCCAGGGAGTTTACCGAAGGAACGTTTACTTATTTTTAGCGACACAAAAATGTCTCTCCAAGACGAGAAATAAAAAGCACAAGGCTCGACCCGAGAAACCGACGAGAAAGGCGAGCAAAGTGCGTTTACGTTCCGCGGCAATTAAAGCCGCGCTTAGGCGCTGCTCGTGACTCACCGCACGTCTCCGGTCACGAAGAAGGTGCGGTCGGCAAAGAAATAGTTACCCAAGTCAAGGGCAACGCTTTTCAATATCGTTCCAATTGGTTCGCTGGTTTGAGGCAATAAAAGTTCCAATTTTAACCAACCTAATCGCAACCGCGCTGAAGGTTGGCTCGGTAAGGTATTCGTATCACTCGTCAGATAAATCGGTTCTGGGCAGCAAATTATGTTTTTTTTTTATTATAATATAGTCAACAAAAATATTTGCTTTAAACGCTGAGATATTTTCCAATTGTAAAAAGCAGAAAATAAAAATTGTTTTCCAACACAGACTCCAGCATTATGCCGTGATGCAATTATTCAACTTTAAACATACACCAACCCGAAAAAAGGAAGCCCGAATTCAGGAACATTCATGTAACGAATACACGATGACCTCTTATCCCGGATCATCACAAGGCACAGCAAAAAAAATGCATACAAAAACAACTAAACGCACCCAATTTGCGTTCCCCAAAAACATGCAAAGGGCTGAACCGAACCGTAATGGGTGGTCGCTTTAAACAGCCCACGAGTCACGACGCCCATCAACCGGCGCACTCATCCCGAAGGTCGAAGGTTGCATTCTGTTTTATTTCATTTTTTTTGCTCCTACTCTATCAACGCATCGCCGACGATGGGCGATCGGTGACCACATCATCGCACCCTTAATCGAATCATTATCAGATCTGGCCGATACGGGGAGGTGGGGTTGAAGAGGGATGGCATGGGAAACAACACCGACTGTCTCCACACGGGACCGACAATGGAACAGTAAAAATAGGCCTCCCTTCGCTGATGGCAGCGTCATCAACCAGAAGCTACCCGGGCTGTCGGAGGCAATGGGTACTGAAATAAAACGAGTCATAACAATCGGCACTTCCACTGTTTTTGCCGCCCCATGCACACAAGAACCCCGCGATCGGATCTCGTGTTAAATGAGTTTCATAATTTAGTTTTATTGCCGGTGTAATGGCCAGTGATTGGTGAATGGTGGTGCTTTTTCCGCCCGCCATTGCTGCGCTCTTTGCACCGTCATGAGGTGGAAAGTGATGCGTTAGATTGAAGTGCGGACGGTAGCGCACGGGGGTGGGTGGGTGGGATGGGTGGCATAAACACAACCGGGACAAGTTTATCAAGCGCATCGCCATCGGGAAGCGTGTCGTTGACATAATTTATTTATCATTACAACTGTTTGCTGCCGCAACGGGCGAAAATAACAAACAACTGCGGAACAAAGTTAAACGCTGGGAGATTATTTTTTAAAGCATGGCTTTTGAGCTTGAAAAAGGTTTGCAATTCAAAGTCGCTTTTAATTTATTTAAATCCCAATCGATTTATAAAGCAGGTGAAGCGATAGAAATTAATACCTTGTAAACATTTTTTTACCTAGTTACCCAGACTATAAAATAAGTGATTCAACAAATCGGCATCCCTAAAAAAAGTTCTCACAACTCAATTCAATTCTACTCTGCCCTCAGGGTATTCAAACTTAAAGCACTTTGCATACACTGGCACAAAGGAGTCAGGTTTTAATGTTTCTCCATGGTCTCCTTGGCAGAATATATCTCCCAGATTGTTAGCCGATCGTGCAATCAACTGCAATCTAAACGATCCGAAGACCCCAAATACATTTTGCTTCATTGATTGAAAATGAATTAAGAATGCATTTCAGCAACAAAAAAAAACCATAGATACGTGATAAATGACCATTTTAACATCGTTTCCTCGTTTTGCGGTGTCTCTCTGCGAGCTGCATACGTATATCCGAACACTTAATTCGCCACACATTAACGCCTCGGAACACGATCGCCGATTCCACAAGATAACACACAAATTATAACACCTTGCGAGGTAACGCAAAAAAGAATCCAAACCCATAAAAACAGGTGCGCTTTAACGAATGACCCAAATCGTTTCGTCAATATCCTTCTCTTCTCGCCGAATCAATAGTAACAGAAAAAAACACATGGCTCCCAGGAAACGAGAGCTCCACAGCGCGGCATATCGTGCCCAATCTGGTGGCATCGTTTTACGCAGACACCGTGCGAACGCATGTCAGTGCTGTCAAGAACCGTCAAAACTCTGGCGCACCTCTCGAACCCATTCGGATGGTGAAGGAACACGTACACACGAAAATGGGAGCAGCCAGGCTCCAAGTGTTCGTTCCGATCTTCGGTTCGTCTCAATCCGTCGCAATCCGATTATCGTTTTACGCAGGTCTTTTTTATTTTGCAAAAATATCCATACCCGGACCCTCGTCGACAACCTTGGATAGATACGGTCTCTTTCTCGCACGCGGATCTTACTCGTTTACGTAACACCGAACCGATCAATCGAACTCTATTCTAAGCCTCGAACGGTTGGAAGGGCGCTCGAGAAACATTCATAAATCACTGCTTTTTAATCTAAATTTACTAGTGTCGTAGTGGACGGTGGGGACAAAGCAGGAAATTCGAACAGCAGCTCCGGAATCGAACTTGATGGAAAAGGGTTCAAGAAACTCTACGGAGGATATGAACATTCCTTTCAAGCAGCATTCCTAGTCAAAATTTAATAGGCAATATACTACCGATAGTATTGGCTCCAAAGTGATCGCAAAGCAGTAAAGCGTACTCCAACTCATTAGAACAACTTTGAGAGCTAGTTTATTTCGATCTCCTTCCTTTCGATTTTTTTTATGTTGATATTTTACGAAAACCACTTCATTAGGGACGTAAAAATAAAGCAAGAATAAATTCATCGCGTGTACGTCCCAGTTGAACTATGTTTCTTTTTCGACGTGGGTGACTACAACACTTCTTTCGGTGCGTTTTTTCCAACACACCGGCTACTAGATCACCCAAATCTGTAGGTGCACTCTCGTTATGGTAATTACTTGTGACATTACATCTACCTGCCCAAACGCTAGTGATATCGCAACAAAGAAGAAAAAAAAGGTCTGCAACTAAACGGGACGCACACACTTTGGGCACACGCAACGCACCAGGGAACATTTTTCCTTCCTCCGTCGATAAAAATATGATCCCATCGAGCACAAATATCGTGCACCATCGGGTTCCGACTAATGGTGACCATTTAGGAACACGCAGCACGCTCAGTTATTTCGCGAACGACCAGCGTTCAATATTTGCGTACGATTCTAACGACACAACTGTCCGGTGCGAACTAGCAATTGACTAGCATTTTGGAAACGGGTGTGAGGTGGGAAAAACCTTGCGCACGATAACGCTGAATACGCTAGGAAGGTAGTTTTATGTTCGTGCAGCTTCAGCACGAACACTAGACGCGTTCTGGAGCGGACGGAAAGACTCGAACGAGGAGCCATAAAGGCGGTGGCAAACGCGTGCACCGAATTGGTCGTTATTTTAATCGATTCTGTGGTTTCTGAATTTTTCTACAGTTTTCTGTGCCATTCTGGTAGCAAATGGTGCTCAGGCAGGTGTATGAGTGTATATGATTACTAACTTCAATAGCCTCAAATTGCTTGGATTAACAATTTAGTCAATAAATGTGTCCCATAATACTTCTATTTTTCATATTCGAGTAGAATGTATTTCATCATTTTTTTTATTTTTCATATCAATGTTTATACAATTTATACTCAAATACTAGTTGTCTTTAGGAAAAACTATTCGCTAATAATTTCCATTACAAATTTCTGCATCCACTAACCATATACTTCGTATTGAACAATTTATTTGTCTTTTCTTGAGTCATTGCAACACTCCTACTCTTTCATACGTAAAATCACACGTCAATGCTGACAAAATAAACGCTTTCCTATTTCATTATGACTAACAGCTTGATGACATTTTCCATTCTCTATGCCACCATGCTTTAGATAACTTTTGATCATTTCCACTGCCTACTAGACCAACGACGTTGCAGACACGGCATACGGGGTAAATATTATTTATTTATCCAATTTTCAAGAGAAATATCGATTATTCAACTCGAGTGAAAAAAAAACGACCGTTGCCCATACGAAAAACTGGAACACCAAATATCGCTACAGAATCTTAACACCCCAAGCTCCGAGGCTCCGTACGCTATGACTGCCCCGCTTGCACAATAATGTTCGCAATGACGGAATTCGAACCAGTTCCCATCGTAGATTCGTTCCTTTTTTTCGGTCACCGTGTCCAGTATCCGTGCATCTGGTGGAAGCAAATACCCTCATAACTCTTTCCGAGCGCATAATTTGCATCGTCCCGTACTCCGACCGTTCCGTACACGCCGTTCCACAAACACGAGCGAACGGTGAAGGCAAGTTTAAGGTAAAAATTATTGTGCACCCACTGCTAACAGTGGCTCAGCGATCGACGGGATTGGGGAACGGGAGATTTTTGACACACGGATAATGCACCTTTAATGCATTTACCTCCGCGTAGAGTTTTGAGTAATCGATTGCAGCAAGTGGAAGCAGTTAGTGGGTGGTATGCACGGGTCGGAAAGGTTCCAAATTCTTCACTAATTGGATAAAGCCTGGTCCTGCTACTGCGTTGCTACTCTAGGATAGTTTTCGTTGCACCTTTGTTTCGTATGTGTCTTTGAAACACACAAAGAAGACATTAATCTGGCCGGAATAATCCTTACTTATAGTGAAACAAACGAGCTTTTCTTGAAACGAACTCGTTATTGAACACTTTCACTTATTGCCTCTGATATAATGGTCATTATTTAATGTTTAAACATTGCAAGTTGCTAAACAACGCTTCGAAACGATCGATCACGATTCACCTTTGACATCGTTTATCGAGAAGCTCTTGTTTATCGAACGAGCTGCCCTTAGAGCAGTTTCTAGGCAATAAGCTACTAATAGCATACCAACCGATGCGAAATGACCGCTTGGAAAATTATTTTATCGACCTCTAGCTAACTAAACCGCATCTCGCTGCAAAACGAAGAACTACAACGCTTCAGCTCGTGGCGCAAGCGACGAACCCGAAGACACAAACCGTCTTTGCGATCTTGCTGATCGCCGAAGGGTTTCACATTCGCTCACAAATCTTTTTGATCATCTAGCGGGAAAACCGCGCACCCACCTGCGTACACTGTGTACCATGGGCGACCTTGATCAACAGGTGACATTTAAGAGAAGATGAACGTGTCGTCCGAAAATTACAACACGAATCTGCTCCACATCCGCCCGCAATCGATTCAAAGTGAGCGCAAATTTCGATCGAAGTTTGGTTTGAAAAATTGTTTTCCTTCCCAGCGTTCGTAACGTTCGCGGTCACAATAGAAGCACCCTATTGCGCCACACTACACTGCGTGCCCGATTGTTGAAAACGCGGGCAGGTAAAACAGTGATTAATACCGCTCCATCGGTCGCGCTGCGTCGAGCGTTCCCTGCAATTACCCGGGTGGTTGGAATTGATTGCATCTCGTGCTGCATACGGCACACGGCCACCGTGCCCCATTCATCACACGGACCCGTTAGCGGGGGATTATCGGTAGGCAATGCTCGGCAATTCGTGGCCATTTCAGGGATCAGCGCTGTTGTTACGGTGATCGAAGCGTCATGCGATTGATGTGCATTCCCCTGAGTGACAGTGAACTTGAGTTGTGACATTTCTCTAGCCATTTTTGGAGCATCGCAAACTCTCGATTTCATGACTCGGTGGTGTTAAACGATCGCTTAAGGCGTGTAAATGATGAGCCAAGCAGTGATAAATGGTGTGGCTTGTTAATAAAAAATATGAAAAATTGACCATTCGATGGGTTGGGTGTCATAAAGTTCGTATGATTGTAATGCTATGATCATATACTTACTGAAATTTGTTTAAAGTTTGCTCACATTAGTTGAGAAATTGTATTCCAAACATTAAAAACACCAACAATGTACTCTTTTTGTAAAACCAATTCAAACCTGGAGATGCAAAATGTACATATCCGTTTCGAACTCTCAACCATAAACATCGATGATTAATCGCCACTAATGCGTTCGACATAACTCGCACACGCTCAAGCCACGCGGAACGGAAGAAAACGTTTAACCAGTGCAAGGTTAGATCATGCGGCGGATGCTGGCGCTCCTCAATTTTAGCGCCGCTCGTATAAATAGAATCTATAACATGGTCCACTCTACGGGCACGGGTTGATTTTCGGTTCCGTGATTTGTGTGCAGATCATAAATCATGCGTTACAGATCGGTTCCCTTTTTTTTTGTGTGTGTACCGGCACCGTTTTTTCTTGATGAATTGCTTAACTCGTGTCGTCACGTTGAATAATTGTTACCTGCGTCTAAGTGATAGGTGTGAACGGAAGATAAATTCTTAATTTATATTTATTGCGCAATCAGATGGAGGACAATTCAGAGCTGGACAAAGTCAATCAGCTTATTCTGCTACATTTTCGAGGGTTTGATGAATAAATGAATGAATTTTCGAAATTAGATACTATAACACATCTCATTGACAGTTTTTTTTATTTAAACTAAATATTTATACATATACCATTTGCTTGCTACAAAACAGCTTACAGCTACAAAAAGAATCGTAATCGTTTGCACGCCTCCATGAACAATTCACCAGACCAGCACATAAACCGCCTGAAAGTATGCTATTTCTACAGCGCCTACTCTAACCAAAGGTACAAGTACAGTATTAGTCAAAACAATCTAAAGCAACGAAATAAGATTTTTGTTTATTATTTATTTTTTGCAAAATATATTTTTTTCCCACAAGTGTTGTATTCCCCATTATTCTCAGTATTCTACAACTCCTTTTTTAAAGTATACTTGCTGAATGCGTATAAAAATATCCCTCTAACGTTTGCTTCACTACGAGCTAAATATCTCAATCTTTTGTTAGTTCAACATCATCCTAACGGAACACAACATCGTCGTTCATTACTTTATCACTAGATTGTAAAGCTTGTTGCACGACTAGTTTCGTAGATCCGAAACGACCTCATAAGAATCCATTACTCTCGTCTAACAAGAGAGCAAAACGTTTTAATACAACTTGCATAGTTCCGAGCATTAAAGGCTCACCAAGCGCCTTCACGATAAGCCTCGGCACGTAATGAATTCCTCGGCACGTACTGGGGAAACATGTTCAATACATGTACGCTTCCGTCGAGGCGAAGACAAAAGGGGTTCCATTATCGACAGAAAAAATATCGAGCTAGCCACTGGGTATGTTTGCGTCCAAAATGTCATAATCCTGCGTCGGTCGACGCAGCCGTATTAAATAGCCAGTTTCCAGACGATTCCGGTTTACCGGTCAAAAGCAGCGTAAACAAAAGGGGCCACAGTTCGAGGTGAAACTATCTTCATTTAAGGATTAGTGCCATCCGAATACCCTGCGATAAGCCGCCTGAGATAAGCATAAGTTGTATGAAGATGGTGTAAATTGGAGCCCACATTTTGGTGTAGTGATAATCATTTGGGGTTTTCCTGTTTTAGAACTGGTATTTAAGCGGTGGAGCATGTGTAATTCTTCGATGGTGCATTCGATGGGTTGAAAGGCCACAGACAGTTTTAATTCACTACGGCACACCATTAGGAAGGAATTAGAAGGCCATCGGCCTGCTTTATCCTTCATCCTGCTCCTTCCAAATGCGTTCCAGCTGCTGTAATAAAGTACACCCAACATATGTAACGTTTATGACCAATAGAAAACCAATTTTCTGATCGATCGCACATTTTTATTGAGAAACTCAGTTCTCAGGAAAAACAACCAAACCAGAACGCCAATATTCATAGCTATACTGGAGCTATGAAACCAATTAGCAGTAAAGTTCACAGACAGTGCAAACCGGTACACAATACAAACAATGATAAAAAATCCCAGAAGAAACCGTGAAGCCCGAAAGAAGCTTGAATCTTAGTTGAGGCTTAGCAGAAACACGATAGAACTCCGCTGGAACAAAAGCACTAAAAATCTTCCATCGCGTTGTCTTTGAGAACATGGCAAAGCCTAGCACAGACGGACAAGATTGACCGTCGTCGGTTTGCGAGGGAAACGGAATCGATATCCACTGGTAATAAATCTTATGCCAATGCGTGTGGTTATGATACAGTGTGAAGAGTGTTTCGTTCACTGGATGAATATAATTTCAGTTAACAAATTAGGTGAAAATCAATATTCAAAAACATGCATCACATACTTAGTTTAAGAAACTTAACTTATGGTAACACAAACACTCTCGTCTAACAGTGAAAAAACGTTACAATAATTCCAAACACCTAACTTGCCTGCACCAACTAAAACATAAACAATATTATTTCTCGGTGGAAAACAGACACAATGCGCGATAACTAGAACGTCCTCCGCAAAGACAGTGGAGCGAACGCAAAACCAATCGGTTATTTATGGTTCTGGGCAAGATTTATGTTCTTCACGGCCGTTTCGCTGATTCACTCGTCGAAAGCAATAAAGAAACCGGGCACCAGAAACCGCATCGAAACCCGTATCCACCAGGGCCATAAAGCTAAGCTGGGCGTTAACGTTGGTGTAGATTTTACCCAATATTTTCCTGCCAGAGGCAAGTCTTTAATCTTCGCCATAATCAGTACACATTGCCTAACAATCATTCGTGTTTATACTTTAGGTGCTTTGAGTAAACTAAACACTAGCTAAACTGTGAAAGTATCCAACTTGTTTTCTAGTGCACAATGTCCGAAACAAATCAAAACATCCTTTCCACGTAACATTAACATAATAAATTCTGTAGCTCCATTGAGTGAATTTTCCTCCGTTGCATCCCAAATCTCAAATCTTCACGAACCCAACCCGATTCCCAAAAGAACCGTCCCTAGATCCTGTGTACTTCATCAACTCAATCAGAACCGAGCGCCACACTGTCTACGGCCATTTGCTGCTGCCGTACACTAAATCTATTAGAGCTTCCCAGCCAACCGTACCGGCGTTCAAAATAATCCGTAGAATGAGGGAGGTCTACAAACAAACCCAACCCTGATTAATCACTCCCGAGACGTTCGATTGTGCCCCGTGTCTGTCAGTGTGCGCAACGACGCACAGTGAAAATTCAATTACACCAGCCCCCGTGGGAGACCTTCGGCAGGCATTAAAGTGTTTAATGAGGCATGGATGGGAACGGCTCCCGCCCCAAGGAGGAAAGGGCCCGGTAGGATAACCTCGCCGCGCTCGTCGGTTCTGGTTGAGCGAAAGATTTGTGGTCGCCCGAACGATCCGGGTCAGCAACAAATGGTCGAGCACAAAAAATCGAGCACATTCCGCGTCACTTTCCAAGCCGGCCGCTTCATTTGGGACAGCTTCCGGAGCGGAAACAATTCTAACCTTCCGCGAACCGAATGGTCACGAGGTGTGCCGACCTTTCCCAACCGGAACGGGGCCCAAAATGGTGCAGTGGAAATATAACAAAATCATCCGACGGACGGATCCTCGCCCGGCTGGGTGGCGTTTATTAAATTGTTCATCGATATGATTACGGAATTTAATTAAATCAACAACTTGCTACCACGGGTCGGGGCTACCGCAATAACGATGATGATGAAGATGAGGATAATGGCGCATCCTAAATCCCGCCGCCCTAAACAGACGCGAGACGTCGCGACCGTAGGCAGTAAACAGCGCGTCATAAAGTTTCGCCGAACATCGTGCACACATATTTCGCCCATCATTCCGCGACGACTTTCCCGCGCGGGATGCATCCTTTCGCGTACAATCGGGGAAGCTTGCGCGAGCGGGAGTGTTTCTAATTAAAACGGAAACGCATATCCTGGCGGAATGGAAGCGGCCGCCATAAATCTTGCGGCCCGCCACTTCCAGAGAGCAGCACCAAACCAG
Organism: Anopheles farauti; assembly: GCA_000473445.2. Classification (NCBI taxonomy): domain Eukaryota; kingdom Metazoa; phylum Arthropoda; class Insecta; order Diptera; family Culicidae; genus Anopheles; species Anopheles farauti. The sequence goes on from KI915045.1 coordinate 2,525,480, forward strand.
ATGCAGTAATGGCGACCAGCTTCTTAGGGCTTCCCGGGCAACAACGTTGTCCGGATCAGTGTTATTTGGTGTTTAGTGCGGCTCCGGAACGTCAGGGGCCCGTTTTACTACTCGCGAGCGCCATTTTGCGAGCAGACGACTAAATCAATTATCGAACCGTTGGTTGGCGGCGCTGAGACGTAATGAAATACACCGCAAATCGACCGCAGCTGTTCTTGTGTGCACATAAATATGTGAGCTAAATTTAATTGAGTTCAAGTAGTAGGGATAGCTAATGCTGTATATTATTTGGGATTTTCGCAGAAACTTAACATAGCTTAGGCAACCATAGCTTTCTCTTGACGGATAGTAAAACTTTAGGATATTAATTTATTAATTTAGAACTTTCATTTGACTCGGAAATTTATAACCGTATTTTTACCATCAAAACAAGCAGGCTTTGAAAGAATAGTTTTGGATACTTTGTTTCTAAAATTTTCTCTGTGACGCTCTTGACCGATTTAAATCAACTCTTTTCCACTACGTTTTTAATCCACTTACAAGCTCAAAACTCTCTAATAAATTGCTCACAAGCAGTAACAGCTCCATTCCTAACCGCAAATAGAAATGTGTCACGTTCATCACGTCAATTGCTTATCACTTTTACTACATTCCATAGCCCGTCACGAGATAGACCTTCACTCGTCTACTGTCATGATCTTGATCTTAAACTCTTTATGCCTGGTGGTGGTGGTGGTGGTGGCGGTGCAAATTGAGCCAACAAACCAGCCAATTAGCAACCGAGGAGCTAATGTGCAGTAATAAATAAATCCGCTAACGTGTGACGCTTTCAAATCGCCCGTGTCAATAACGAAAAAGTAACCACCGCCGCCCCAGTCATCAAACGTAAACGTATGTAAACAAACAGCTTCTTGGGCGGCGCTTTGCTGATAGTGCCATGTTCCGGTAGTAGATCGCCCGAGTTCTACCGTCCTATCATGGCCGTAATCACGTGAAGTGCTAGGCATATTACTTACCCCTCTCACCTGACGTCTGAAAATATAAAAAAAAACTGACTCGCACGTTCGTCTCACGTGTGTCCACAGGCAGGTCTGTCTGTACCAACGGCAAAAACGTTGCTATTGATGGCCGAGTCTAGTCTGATAAGTTATTTTTAAACTGAAGAACAACGTCCTTTGGATTCACACGCCAAATCATGACCAGCGGCGCGTTAACACACGCTCAATACCTGGTCGTAGTGGAGTAAAAATATGAATTCTCATGCAATTGTCGTTTTAGAGGCTTGATTACTAATACCGGCATTCTTTGCTGAACAGGGAAACTGATACCAGCAGAACGAATTGTTTTGGTAATACCAAGGACGCGCAATCTTCAATTAATTTGCAACTAACCCTCCAAAGTTTTCCGATATTTTCATTCCACTTTGTAATGTTACAGGTAGTCAACAAGGTCACAAAGCATCTAAACATAACAACTCTGGAAGAAGATTTCGTAGACTTGGCCCGTTATGGGTTGTTTTGATCCAACAACTTATCAACTTATTCGATTATTGCCGACAATCCCCGTACCTCGCCCATCAAGATGTCACCTGCTTGTATCTCATTCCAGCCTCGCGGAAAAGCCAACTTGTCTGTTTGTCGACGCAGCATTTCATACACATTCTGACAGCTTCAATTGAAGCAGCACCGCATCGCACTGCAATTGACAGCCAATTGAGCAAACGTCAGTGAGCAAATCCCAACCGCCGGCGCATCCACTAAGTCTTCCGTCGCCGTTATCAGCGTACGTCCGGGGATGATGATGATGATGAGGCCTCCCAGACCGTGGCCAGCAGCTTAAAACACGTCAATGTCGGAACACGGCGAGACGCGACTTTCCTTCCCACTCGTTGCCACGTGCAACCCGTCCCAGACTTTATACTTCCGACAAATCCACTTTCGACGCACGCAAGTGCACTAGAACGTCAGGTTGCATCTCGCACCGTATTAGCAATATTTCGCGGGAAGGATTCACGTTGTTTCGCCCCGTTTTACCACCGTCCGCTCGATGGCAAGTGGTGGTTTAATCCAGCCTTGACCAGTCCTGTTGCCCGTTTGCGTACAACGATTCACCGATGGCCGGCGAATCGCCGCTGTTAATCGTCAGTGACAAATTTGTGGCTTTGTACTTGGCGGTTTTTGGAGAGCGTGACGCATAGCAGCCGCGTGTATCGTCCATGCTTGAACATCGTCAATTTGTCTGCAATTAGCAACGGTAACGTGCTAAGTTCCAGGTTGGGGCTGGGGGGATTTATATGGAAATACGAGCACCATTAGATGGGACTAAAGCGGGTTTGCTCAATTTACCTTTCACAGGATGTCCCGATACGGCAAACGGCAGATGGCTTCAAAGGAACGATTTTGCTTCGTTTACGATGGGATGCGTTACGATGTGGATCTCGAAGACTTTGTAGCACTTTGTGTTGAGTAATTAGAGCCGACATGCTATAAAGACAAGGAACGTGGTACAAACTTACTATCTGTTGCATTAAAAATAAATAAACAAATATTAACATTACAAAAAGACCCTTATACCATACGCTAAGCTTATTTTCTACGAAATCATTCATCAGTCGAACCTAATTAAACCCTCCTGTATGGGGTAAATGTTCTAAATAATCGCTTTGAAAATATGATATCTACAGCAACCGAACGAAACTGCCCACCCCACTATCCCCTCCCCTCCCCTTCCGCTCCTTCTCCCAGTCTAAATGGACAATAAAATTCTCCCACAAATGTGTTTGTCTTCCACTGGCGCTGATGCGCTTAATGGCTGGTACATCCCCGCCAAAGCCAAAAGTACCCGTTTTCCAATATTCAAAACACGTTCTCCAGCCCCGCGCACGTGGTGTAATGGCCACGCCACAATACAAACGCAAACAAATTGTTTTTCTCTCCCCTTTTTTCACACTCTCAAAGACCCCGAAGGCCTTACCCGAGTTGTACACAAGCGCCAGAGTATCGGACACAAATGGAAGTGCAAAACCGGAGGTCGGAGGGAAAGCCACTTTGGCAGGCCGGCTTAGGGGCACGTTCATTAAAATCGTTTTGCATTGACTGCGGCATCCAAAACTCGCCGCCACACTAGCGGTCATTATCAAGGTTTGTTGCCGTTGTCCGCATCGGAGCCGGTGTTCTTCAACCGCTCTGCTCGTGATCTATCACGTGAGCATGCTGGTTCGCTTCACCCAGTGGCGTTGGTATTATAGGTGGCTCACGCATCGAACACGAGCCAAACTGGCGCCCCGCATTGTCCAACGCGATGCCGAAGGTACGCCAAAGAATTGAAGACATCGTATCTGTCTGTCACGCACATACCCTCCGAGAGCTCTCCGAGTGGACGATCTTCTTTTACTGCTTCACCGGCCCTCAAGCAATCTCACACGCGGCCAATAAAATGATTTGCTCTGTTTTACAGCCGATCGTATTAGTGTATGAAAGAGAGGAGAGGGGATCTTCTCGCGTTCCCCTTCCAAACAAGGCACGATCATCTTCGGGGCTTCCGTCAAAGCGTGGGTCGGCGTTGACACACCGATAAGCGTCACCATAAACATGCGTGACGGTTCCCCGATTGTCACGTTTATCGGCAAGCGATGCGCCCGCAGCCGCCTAAAACCAGTGGAGTAATGTAAACAAAAGCGCGTCGATTTTGTTTGTATCGGTGGAAGATCGCGTCGGTATCACGCACCGCACCGTCACCGGCTCGCCCCAAAGGCCGGTGTGGTGTATTATCACTCGTTGCCTATCGAACGCATCGTCACCCGCACTACGATAGAACCCGCCAGCATCATCGTCTAAATTGAAGCTTTGTTTGACGTTTACACATAAGGCGAGCTTTGTGGAAAAGGTGCGGCAGACGGTGACGGGAAGTGGCGTTCTCGCCGACAGCATGTGGAGCACGTGAATGCAGCGTCAGGCCATCACCACCCCGAAAGAGAGGCAGAAATTCGTCACGGCCACCATGGCCGGGGGGCGCTCGATTGTCAAGACTATTGCGGCCTCTCTCCGTAACACGCCTGACTCTCGGTGGCGTTATCGCGCGCCTATTTGTTCGCAGGGTTCCCCTTCCTCCCCTGCTTACCTAACCGTGCGAGCACGATCGGTTCCCCCTTCCCCTCCCCGCTCCGTCCCGTCTCAACACCAAGCGCCCAAGCCGCAGAACCGGACCCGGGGCAGTAGGTAGGTACTAGGCCTAGGTGTACGACGTTTACCAGTATTTAAGCACGATCGGCCCGGCGAGAAGGTCATCAGACGGCTTTCGGCGATCGCTTGGACGCTCGTTCGAGGCACAGTGAAAGTGTACGACACCTGCACCCGAAACTACGAAGTGTCAGCAAGTGTGCGTGTGTTCTGCTGCTGCTGCTACTGCTACAGCTACTGCTGCGAGGCTTCCCCACAGTTCAACACAAACCTCGATCGATCGCAAACCGATCGATACGGCAGCTGCATACTGTTTGTGTTTTACGCGATGGCCTCTCGACCGCTTGCTGCGTGTTGGTGACGTTTCGTTAGTGAAAGTGTCCAGCTAAAACTATTGCACCGAGAAAACCAAAACCAAAACCATCTCCGTTCCGTTCTCGTGTGTTTGCGTTCCCGTCCACACACCTGCGCAGCATGGCGTTCAGCACGCGATTCGCACCGAGGCGGTGCCTGTTATTGCTGCTAAGTGGTCTATTATTCGTTCTAATCTGTCGTGTGGATCGCGCACAGGGTGCTTCCGTTTACAAATCGCCCAATCTCGACGGTATGTATCAAATCGCGCACCAGCAAGCGAAAGCTCTTGGAAGCAGAATGGAAGATATAGGGATTGATATGATCACGCTCGGCTACTCATAGCGCAAATAAATAAGCGCAAACGATGACTTGTCAATTTCTCCCCACATTAAACAGAATTAATTTTTGCAAGCCAACCGATAAGTCATTTAATAGGCACGTGATTGTGTTAAATGTGTCAATTTAAAAGAATTCCCTTCTTAACCTTGTAACAAAAAAACATTTGCACCAAAAGCAGCGTAAAAACGGTCACGGTCATACGGTTGCAGCTTCGTTTTATCCGCATTCGTAGTTTCAATCGGGCAATTGTTCGCGGTCTTGACACTGGCGGTCGATTTAATACAGCCCAATGTGCCCAGTTTGTGGCAATGTTTGCAGAATTTTTTATGCTTTTACTATTCAATGCTGTTCAGTTTGTTTATCCCATGGTCATTCTGGTTGGGTTTAGATATAATGAAGCTGACGAACGAGTTTTGATATTTTTTTGTTACAAAAACTATTCCAATCTATCATAGCTTGCCGCGATTGGATACAGACTACATCCAACACTCGATCGTACGGCCAAATGCAAAATGAATAGTAATTAACTGCACACTTCACAGTAGGTCTCCGTATAAACCCCGATAGCAACAGTAGAACTGCCCACCAGATAGGCTAAAAAAAACAAAAATCACACGTGACTGATAGATCACTCCCGGACCGATCATAATCGTATCTCTATTTGCAAATCAGCTTCAGACGCTAATTTCCCAGAGCCCCACAGGGATGATGGATGCAGCCCGTAAACCGAAAATCCCCTCCGCAAACCGGACGGCTGATGCAAAACCGCAACGCCTACTCTGTGGTCTAATTGCTCCACAAACTGGGGAGGGAAATATCTCTCGGTGACCGGTTGCATAATATCTACTATTTCCGCCATTCTGCCATGTCCAGCTGGTGGTCGGAATTCGCAGCAGAGCAGCATATCGACTGGGGAGCATGGTGCGGCACGTGCTGGAACCTTAAGACACGCCTGATGTCTATTTTTAGGCCCGCTTGCGACGACGCTTGCGTTTGATGCACGCAGGACCGGTTTTGTTTTCATTTTTAACGCGAAACAAATTGAGCAAGATTGAAGTGCGGCGTAAGCTGGAGCTGATTGCGGCATCTAGGCAGTAGGTTGGACGGTGCGAGCATTGCACAAGCGGTTATCAGCGTGTGTTGTAGCACAAGGAAGCGATCAGACGATGCCCGGTTCAACAAACAAATCGCTCTAATCGCATCGAAATGTCTCGCTCATAGTTCATCTGTGTGAAACCGCTTGAATCTAATTCGAATCACTTCTCGTTCACCATTTCCAGATGCTCGCTACTGGCGCCGGTATGCTGAAAACTACCTCAAGAAAGTGCTCACGTACGACGAAAACCGTCGTATGGTGCCGTCCGCCGCGAAAAACATTATCATCTTCGTGGGCGACGGTATGGGCATCGCTTCCCTATCAACCGGGCGCATCTACAAGGGTCAACTGGCCGGCCGGTCGGGTGAGGAGGAACAGCTAAGCTTCGACGCCTTCTCGAACACGGGCTTCTCGAAGACGTACAACACCGACCGGCAGGTACCGGACTCGGCCGGTACCGCGACCGCCATGTTCACCGGCGTCAAGACAAAGTACGGTGTGGTTGGCGTCGACTACACCATCACCGAAACGAATCTGGAAGCGGCCAAGGTATCGTCGTTCATCGAATGGGCACAAGCGGAGGGCAAACGGACGGGCATTGTGACGACAACGCGTGTGACGCATGCGACTCCGGCCGCCTGTTACGCGCACAGTATCAGTCGGAACTACGAGTGCGATGCGTCAGTGCCGGTCAACATGAAGAACCGCGTCAAGGACATCGCGCGCCAGATGATGGAGGATGCGCCGGGTAGGAACCTGAACGTGGTACTTGGTGGAGGGCGCAACTACTTCGGCGCCTCGATGCCGGATCATCTCAAACCGAGCTATAAGTTCCAAGGTGCGATGGAGAAGACGTGCATCCGCACGGACGGACGCAACCTCGTGGAGGAGTGGCGGCAACGTTGGAATGGTACGGACGCAGCCTACGCCTGGAAGACGTCCGATTTGCGTGCCGTTGATCTGGACAAGGTGGAGCACTTGCTGGGTCTGTTTAACGACGATCACCTTAGCTACGAAAAGGTGCGAGATCGAACGCCGGACGGTGAACCGTCGCTTAGTGAAATGACGGAGGCAGCGATCAGGGTGTTGCAGCGTTCGAACTCGCCAGGATTTGCCCTGATGGTCGAGGGTGGTCGCATCGATCATGCCCACCATCAGAACCATGCGCATCTCGCACTGACGGAGATCGTCGAGCTCGACAAAGCCGTCGAAACCGCACTCAACATGGTCGATCTGGACGAAACGCTCGTCGTCGTCACGGCAGACCATTCACACGCGATGACCTTCAATGGTTATCCGAACCGAGGAAACGATATCTTAGGTGAGTGAGAGCGAATCGTAGTTCGCTTTAAGCACCGGATGTACTAAAAACCGCTTCTGTTTTGTTCTGCTCACTCAGGCTTCGGTAATCGTCCGAATGCAACGCCGTACGAAACGATCACGTACGCCAATGGGCCCGGATATCTTCAGCACCGCTGGAACAGCAGCAGCCTGCTCAGCGAGGAGTCTACCGATTGGGGGACCTGGATCAAGCTCGATAAGCTCAACCGAAGCGACGTTTTGTACCGGCATCTGTCCGCGTTTCCCCTCTCAGATGAAACGCACGGCGGCGAGGATGTGGCCGTGTTTGCTTCCGGACCCGGTGCGAACCTGGTGCGCGGTACGTTCGAGCAGAATTACATCGCGTACGTCATGAGCTACGCCGGCTGCATCGGACCGGTCAAGCGATTGAACACCGCGTGTGACGACGGATACCGTCGAGCGTCAACCAAAGCATCCGGTGCTCCACGGCCCACGATCAGTATTGTGCTAGTCATCTCCCTCCTGCTTGCCATCGTTAGGTTAGTCGAACGAAAGTGATTGTTTAATGTGTTTTTCCCCCGTATTCTATCGTGTAAGTAATCGTAGCAATCGTTGTTTGATTAGATGCTGGCGTTTCTAGCAGACAACTAGATGAGATGTGAAAACAACAATTTGTAGAAAAAATAGACAAATTCTCCTCAAATCGTAAGCAGAAACCGCCATTCAAGTATTCATTCCCGCGTAGTACTGCTGACCTAGTGGCCTACAAAACGGAACGCTTTAACTCCCGGGATCGTGTAGCAGCTTACACACCGCTTTATCATTTCTTTAAAAATCATCCCACCCTCCAACCTGCACGCGCTGTTTATCACGACGTTGAAGTATAATGGTATGCTTCCTCCCTTCTTCAGAAACACCAACGAATTCCTTAGAGAATAAGGAGGCGTATGCATGCTTTTTCCGCTCGCAAGAGAAGACAAAAACACTCACACACACGCAAGCCAAGGATTGCAACTCTCCATCATCTACCGCACACTTCCAGGCAATTCAGGCAACACCATTTATCACACGACGCACCCCATAAATAAGGTGCCAAACGGTGCAAGAAATGAATGCAAATCTTTCCTCTTCGCTACACGCGATACGCTACGATGCAGCGTAAATATTCTACCGAAAGCGGCATCTTCCACACGAAAGGGTTCACCCTGCACCACCTTGCCTTCTTTTCATTCTATCAACGCAATACGGGCCTTCATGTTGCTGCTTGCCTCGAAGGAACTTTTTACCTAGTCCATCCCAATGGGCACGCGGTATTAACTATCGCCACTAGTGTGATCCCTTCCAGCGGGTTCGTTATCATACGCAGGTCACACGATAAGCAGGTGGGTAACAATTCGCAACATGCGGCACGGTTGATGGGGTGCGTCGTGTAACTCATCGCAGCCGAGCGCTAATTATCCCATTCAATGAGATTACAACACCGGCTTAGGGGGAGCATGCCGTGAATAAAAACGCTAATTACGACCGACAGCGTTTTGCTTTTCGTAACAGTTACTGCTTCGTTTATTGCCGGTGCTACATCAATTGTGAATGTGATTGCGGGTTAACAACGAAACATTGGTTCATCCGCAGTGTCAGTGAAGTTTTGAAAAAAACTGAATATCATATCTAACTACCAAAGAATAACAAAAAACAGCTTCTCGTAAAAGCAGAACATTATGAACGAATTTCCTCAATCCCATGCGGGCAGTTTAAGCTGCAATATTCTATGCAAGTGTAGCGTACTCATAAAGTGCTGACCCCATTGTCTGGCAGCTTTACCAGCATAGTACAAGTAGAAAGAAACGAACAATCATCCCAGCTCTAAGCTGATGCATCTAACCTCGTTCTCATCGTGTATCTATCTACCCCAACCCCGAGCGCTCGCGTGTAGTGAACTATAAAATTACAAATAATAACACACCACGCACTATCTACCGTCTGCAGCAGCATTCGGTTCGGTTCGGTTCGGTTTATAAATCACATAACCTAGCAATTATTAGAATTTAACCTTCACCGCCCGCAACGGAAACCGTCCGCCGTACGCACAAGTTCGCAAGCGTTCGTTCTTGGGAAATAATCGAAAGGGCACATAATTGGAGTGCAAATTTACTCCGAACCCGAATGGGGTGTAGCTGAGAAGGACCCCAAACACAACAAACACCCGTTGCCGTTTTTTGTCTCTAATCCCCGATTGGATGCAATTAATTCTCTACAATTTGTATTAACTTTGCTACCCGTTCTGGATCGTTTGGACGACTGCCATTACACACGAACCTGACCCAAACGGGGGGAGGTCTTTCAACGGCTGATCCCCCCCATTGTCGATGGTCAAAAACAGCATCAGCCAGAAGGAGAAGCGAAAGGGAAAAAACAACCCACCCATCTCGAACGAAATACCGTCAAGCTCGGCACGGTTAGATAAGATAATCTTTTCTAAGGCATTTATCATGGTTTTGCCAACCCGAGCACCATCCCACGCAGAAGCCATATCCCACCCCACCCCACCTCCCACCCTCCAGCCGGTACACGGGCATGTGAAAATGGCAAACCATTTTCGAGCACGAGCAATCGAAACGGAAAAACGATTGTCCAAAAGATTTCCTGACCATTCCCGGGCCACGGACCGAGCAAATGGGGAACGGACACGGATGCCCCGTCGCTACCCATGGACGTAAAGATTTAGCGGATCAGCCACCCGGGTCCGGTGCCGGCAAAAGGGACCGTTTTAGTCCGTCTGCTGATGTCTCGTTTCGATTACTCGGCGTCGGAGCTTGTTTCACTTGCTGCCGATGCTGCTGAAAATGGACTAAATTCCCGATTGGCGATTTTATCTGATGATTTCGTGTTAGTGATGGGTTTAGGATGTTTATTTTCTCTCTCGCTCGCTCTCTCTCCCTGTCTCCGGAGCCAGCGGAGCTAATGGTCAATAGAAGTCCACCGAAAATGGTGATTGGAAAGCGGGTTTTTTAAATTGACTTGAGAAGAAAAGCCTCCCCCGCCCACCGTCCCGAAGATTGCATTTCATGCCGAAAGAAACTTCCCGGTAGCGTCGTGTGGAAAATAGGTAATTTTCCTAGCTAATAGGTTGGGATAACGTTCCGCTTTGCGATAACGCCCACTACCTGTCCCGTAACAAACGCACAAAGCGACGATCGAATGTATCCATAGGGTCAACCGAGTCGATAAAACGTGCCCGACCGAGCGCGACCCAATGATAGTGTCCTATTTTTACTGCTTTTAAAGTTATTATCGAATGGCGATTGTGCAACGCTTTCCGAAGGAGCATGTAACGACGAGTGCGACGAGATTGATTGCATACCTCCCAAGGGGGCATAAACTCTTTCGGTTCGGCACGGTCCGAACCAGCGTTTGGGATTCCGATTCAATCAACAAACAGCTGTAACGTATGCCCCGAGGGTGACCTAGTGTCGCCGTTCCGGGATCGATGCCAATGTTTGCCGTGATTTTAATCTTGTTTGACCAGATTTCGTCACGTATCAGCCCTAATCCCAGGCCGGTCTGCCGGTGTCTCTTTCATCTATGTGTTCTCACGGGACGGAGAGTACACGCAAAGATTACGTAGAGTTTAGAGTTGGTAGTGTTTACGTAAAAAAAATCATCCATTTGTTCTCCTACATCCTTTTCCAATGCTGATGGTTTAGGAGGTGGTTTTACTATCATAGAAAATATTTTTTTTATTTTTTTATAAAAACGTAGATAAACATTGTGTTTTCGCGTTCAATAAACATAATTATGCTGAAAAAAGCAGCTTCAAATATACCGCACCATCTCGATAAAGCATACAAATAACGAACGCTCATTTAGTTCACATTAATCAACAAAATCGATACATCCATAGCGAAATACAAAACGAAAAACATCACTCTACTTTTCCTGCGCTGCAATAGAATAACGATCGCGTATCATCGAGCACGTATGTTGATTAACATCACTGAATGGCATCACTAGTGTACGCGAGGGCAAAAAAAAAAGACGCAACACGTATTCTTCATCCGTCGCTTCCGGTCAAGCGGTCAGTCAGTCAGCGCTCGGTAGCGATGAGTTGCCACGGATCACCTGTCAGGCGGAGTGGCTTTCCAATGGACAACTCGGCATCGCATGATGCTCAGACAAAAGCATCCATCTTTTATTTTACCCCTCCCATTGCGGTTTGTGCAACTGGTACTGGCCGCTGAATGCATAACGCTTCCATTCGGATGCACGATGCGTACAGTGTTTCGACACTTCATTCTCCGATTCTTTTTGCATTGTGTTGCTGTGTTGTATGGCATTCGAGGAGCAGTGCTATTTATTACCAGCGCTAGCGGTGCTCAAATCACGCCGCAAAGCCTCTTCGGAAGGATTTTTTCCCCCACTGGGTTCTATAAACATGATTATTTTGCTCGTTCGCAATGCATAAAGGAGACGCATGGTCGTTCACGTTCATGGGTCCAAAGAGGATAGCAACTGAAAACTGAACAATATGCATTTTTTGCAAGTTCGTGTGGTTGTTTGTTTTGCGATCGTTGGTAAATAAAATTACCTAGTTGGCAAACAAATGTTGTACCGTATTATTGATGTTCCTTATTTCTATTGTATAATTCACAAGTAAACGATTCAACCGCCTGTGGCTTTAATGTATATTTAGTCACTCGTTTAATCATACCGACGAGTTTAAATTTATAATATCAAAAAGCAAAGCAACTAGTTGCGACCGAAGATTGCATCCTCCGCAATCCGATTTACATTAAGGCCTTCGGTTCCGGGGGTTCAACTCTTACCCAAATTTGGTTCCCCCCGCCCGGGAAGGCAAATAAAGAAACTAATTATAAATTAAAGTTGAAAGTGTCTTCTAAACACAGCGGTCCATTCGATGTGAACGTTGTCTTTCCTTGTATGATAAAATGGCAACCACTTCACAACCTCTGCTTTTTATAGTTTGGTTTTAGGATGAGCCAAAACTTTCGTAGTCGATTGATAAGTCAATGACGAGTTCATGATTATTTGTAATTAAATTGTGTAATAAAATATTTCGATTTTTTAAACTACAATTATTGTGTTTCTATGCGCATGAAAGAACTTAATAAAAAGAACTTAATAAAAATAATACATTTTTCATTGAAAAATGTCAATAACATTTAATAACGCTACTCTTCAACAGATGGCGCCACTCGCACAATCGCGTGTGTCATAAGCATATAGCAATATTCTTCCACAAAACAGAAAACAAATCCGAAAAGAATACACTTCAAAGGCACCTTTACCACCAGCACTTATCAAACAACGCCCTACCAGCAGTTTTCTGTACACTCCCAACCCACCCACCCACCCAACTGCCAACAGCTGGTGTAAGGTGTTTAAGATAGTGATGTTTGTCCATTGCTATAATGAATGTTTTATGTTTGGCTTCTGGAATGTGTGAGGAAGAACGCAACGTGTACATGAAAACGTCCCCATTTGGGTCCCAAGTCCACCGTCCAGAAACGAGCATGCGGCAAACTTTACCCTTGTTACCTGTACGCGTTCCCAACGTTCGCCCACCTCCGCTTCTCTTCCACCGCGCTACACACCAAAGTGGTCGTTAGTAGATTGGTCTTCTCGGAGGGAAAAGTTTTCCCTCCGTTTTTGGTCCTGGTTCCGAGGTTGGGCAAACCACTAACCAACCAAGGAAGAAGCTGGTAGGTGGCCGTGTGCCTGTGGTTGTGTATGTTGCACCTTTCCACACCAGCGAGATCCGTCAAGAAGCATCGACCATGTCCACAACTGTGCAGCCACCATATGCCGCACGGTTGCTGGGACGAATGGCGTTGCATTCGATTATGCATACCGAACCAGGTGAACCAGCGTTTGCGTCTTGATGCAGCTATCGGAACGAGCTACGGACAAAACATATGCTAGGCAAAAGGCACACACTCAGAGCTTGTCCTCGCTGCGAGGGGCAAGTTATGGGATAATCTATTATCAAATACCTACCGTACAGGAGGCATCCGGCGGTACCATCGCTGCTATTGCGCTGATGCTCTTGCGTACGGGTTTGGTTGAACAATAAAGGAGAATATTTACCGAGGATTAACGTCCGAAAATCTTCGCTACGTGTGTCCTGTAACCCGTGTGTCCTGTTCCAACGCCAAGCCAGGGAACAACGTAAAGACATGGCCCGTTAGAACGGACGTGAAAATTTGCCACCTTCTTTCCACTGGGCGCTGGGTGCGACGGCTTAGCACCTTGCCGTAAGTGGGCAAAATTTATTGCACCGACTCCGCCGACCGAAGAATATCCGAACCAACTTTTCTACGCACTTGTCGGCCACCTCTGCAGCCGTAGTTTACGATCGGATGCTAATTAAAATTTTACGAACCCACCGACCCTGCTACTGCATCGCGGCTGAAATTCCAACACCCGGTGACATTCGCCGGCGGCTGACGTTAACCATGCCATTAACCGGCACAAATTGAAACGATAAATAACATTCGGGATAGCTACCGAGGCGGCGCAAAAGGCACGAGATAAGACATTCATCCGTCCCGGCGTCCCGGGGTGTGGAAAACCGTGCCACAATCCTCGCTCCCCGAACGGATGGCCAAAGTGTGTTTTACATTTTACATCCCATGTACTGGGAGTCGACGACAGTGCGGACAAGACTTTCTACTTCACTTTAAAAGATGTTCCCATCCCGGCCGGCTAGCACGATGCTGTGCGTCTAATTTTTCTCATCTAATCGGGAAATTAATTACGACAGGAACATCGCCGGCGACATGGCATACAATGTGCTCATTAGCAGCGTTTACTCGCTAACTTTGACATTGAATCAAATTAATTCGTTTAAATCTATTAAATCTTCCGTAAAACGCCTGTCTGCATGCTTCGTCTCTTAAAGAGAGGCGTTTACAGCATCTCGCTGGAATCCTTAATTGCCAGGCTAAGTTTAAATCGATTTGCATATGTTATATCCCGCTTGGAACAATCCACGAAGTAGCAAGACTTGTTTGTTATTTGCTACTTTTTACACAAAATCAAAATTTCAAGTAGAATCAACGGTGTGAATAAAAAAGTACAATTTGTTTCTGTTTATAAATTTGCATTTTAGTAGGTAAACTATGTCATTTAAGTTTGAAGGACTTCTTCTAGAAATTCTACACAAAACACCTGCGTTGGAATAGTCTAGCGGCCATTGTTTGTCGGGTCAACTTCATAAAACACTCCATCCTTCCTACTCCCTGGAAACCACCTGTACGTGCTTTAATTCGCCTACTGCGATGGGCGGCGATCTTGAATTCTAGTCAACGAGCAAACGAGTTGCCCTCCCTCGCCGATTCTCATGGGCGATTTCGAACGTGAGCGGCAAAAATTGATACAAATGACACTGGTGCGACACTGCCGCTGACATCAGGCCTTTTTCCTCTCGCTCGGCACAAACCGACGCCAACAAATCACGTCCGCAGCGGGGGAAAAATTGTCCAGCAAACCCGCGGCTACTACGTAAGTGCACCAACCCGGGGGCCAACCCGGGAGGGAAAGGTTCGAATGTCAATGGCGCGCAAATTTGCCGTTCACCGAACGGATTCAATTGCTCGCTCACCGATCGATCTGCATCTGGCCGTGTGCGCCATTGAGGAAGCTTTCGTAATCCGGATTGGGGTTTTTTTTTTGCGCTCTAGAGGACTGTGCCGGGAGTTCCTTTTTGCGTCCGGTTGGTGCATGCACGTGTGACGTGGACGTGATGGGAATGGTCAAAGCGAAAGTCCTGCTACGGGACAGGGCCAGGACGTTTGGTCGGTGCATATATGCGGCGCTAAAAATATCCTCCACCGTCACCGACCGTGCACACACTGGAAATATGCAAAAACGAAACACGGAGAGGAGAAGAAAGTGAGAAAAATGATAATAAAGACAGCAATGGGAAGCGAAGCAGCTACAACTATCATCATTTGAATGTTTGCATTTACTTGCCAGAGGCACTTCCGGCACCGGGCCGAGACCGGTTTTACTTCGGGGGTATCCTTTTGTGTCGTGAGGGGACCGCTTTCTTTGGCGTTTTTCACTTGACCGATTTTGCAAACGACTGCATTCGACGGCACGAGGCGAGTTTTTCGAGTGTCCTTAACTATGCATGCCGAGGTTGTTTGGTTTTTTTTCCTTTTTGTGTGTGTGTATTTCCTTCATTTGAAGGACACAGGATCGAACCGAAGCACTTTTGCTCGTGACCAGTAAAACTGGCACCACCCTGGCCCTGTCACAAGACACCGAGTGACCATTTGAGTTTGCGTTTTTTAAGGCGAGCTGCTGAGCAGAAAAAAAACCGACATTTGGTTGAGCGTTTCTTTCGAAGCAACGTTCGTGTATCGAAGCAACCAGGAGACGCAAATGTAAAATTCGTCTTCTACACTAAAGCGGCGAAAGGGAAGGGGAGCATGTTATCGCCCTAGAAGCAGCACTAAAACCGAAACGGTTGTACCACTGCAGAAGAACGGGCCAATTTGCAGGCATCTCGTCGAAGGCATTTATGGCTCGGTCGAATGTACGAACGAGCGGCAATCGTCCCCGGGCACTATCCGGACCGCACGAATACACTAACATGAGCACAGCCTACTACTGCTACCGGCGCCCTACTGTTGTACTGCACTACATCAATCCAGATAAGCTACGGACACGTTGCAACCATGCCAACAACACAGGAAGATCGAAGAAGTTCCGAAGCGTCGCCTGTGACTTGTTGTGTTGTACATCCATGTGTGTGTGTGTGTGTTGACAAATTGAGGCAACTTAACCCAAGGATACTGCCAGGTTTTGTCGCAGTCCATAAAGAGTTTAGAGTGTTTTGTGTGCTCGAAATGGCTACGACGACGACGGGCAGTAAATCGTGCGCTTATCTGATACACGTCCGTACACTTGAGCCGATGGTTCCAATCCGATCAGATTAAAGACATGTCATTTTTATATGTACTTTCTCCGTCGCTACTGCGCTATAGTTCCCGGAACCACCGGAACCACGGAAATGAATAGAATACGCTGACGTTACATGGAATTCGCCGGGGCCAAACGCCCGACCACGAAACGTGTGTCAATCGCTAATTGGATCGCGCTGCAGAGTGCTGGTGGATTTGCAGAATCGTACCCAGTGCCGACCACACCGGCACCGGGGTTTTCCGAGGTGCGCCTGAAAACGTCATTTCACTGAGCGGACGCGAACTCGCACACACACATACACACTCCGTACAACCGGCTATTTATTGAAAACCGGGCGATCGGCTTTTGCCGCGTATGATGCGTTTTACGTAATTTGCATAAATGCTGGATTCTGATGATGCTGCTGCTCCTGGTGTCTGGTGGTGCCTGTGGTTGAAATCCCCAAGCCAGAGCGTCGCGGAACGTGCGGAGATTCCAGGAGGAAAATTCAATAATGCTGAAAGCTCGTATCAAATAGCAACGCCGCATATGAAATGAGCATTCCTCGGTTCTTCGGCTCTGACATCCGCCCGCTCGCCGGCGGAATCGTACCAAATAAAACCAAACTCCCACCGGCGATGGCGATGCACTGTCGCGCTTCGAAATGCAGCTTTTTACAGTGCCAAACCGTGGACGACCTATCTCCGGACCACGTCGGTTCCGCCAGCTCGGCAGAAAAATGGAACACCACGCTTTACACCGGAGCGTCACATCATAAGCAGCAGCAGTCGGAGCAGAAGCAAACTGTGGTTTCACGTTTTGCCGGAAGTTCTGGCCGTCGGTTTTGACGCAACTCCGTGTAGCCGTGTAGCAAAACTCCAACCGAAACCGGTCATTAATTTGCTAATGTCAGCGGAAAATGTGTGATGTTCCTTTTTCACGCTCGAACTGTCCATCCGTCCGGCTGGTGTTCGCTCGCCGGAAGGTAGCCCGAGCAGATATTGGCCCGTTTTGTGGAAGTTCAAATCCTAGGATCATGTCCACGGCATGGAATCGTGGAGTCGGAAGGATCAATCAGTCGTGCAGCAAGGCCGATCTGCCGTTATCAGGATTTGACGTGCACTCGGATATTGCAATTCCATATGCAATCAATATTGGAGTATGGCTTTACCTAATCATGCCTCTACACCGGGCCGTTGTAAATGCACTTGTACACCAGTGAACCGGAAAAACACTCTCACGACACACGACACATTGACGTCTTATCCACCACTTTCACACTGATAACCTCGGAGAGTCTTCCATTTTTGTGTTCTGTCGACATCACTAATTGATCCGCCACTGATAACTCGGGGAACGATGAAAAGTCCTCCACACCCGAAGCGAAACTCCTGGAAAAGAGCGAAAACAACAACAGAAAAAAAACATTGTACAGGGAACAGGGTTACTGCTGCAGCTGGAGGCACTTTATTAGCAGCAATTGAATCACGGCCACTAGCAACATCATCGGCACGATCGGGGACCCGTCGACCATTAGTACCACCGCCCGGTTGCAGGGTGTCCGACCGGCGGCTGATTCACACACGCACACCTCAATCTCCCTCCCCTGGCGGTCCTCCTTGAAGCAGCTGGTAGCGGTCGACGATTCGTTGTCCACATTCAGCTTGGCGCACATATAGGTTATATTTTCGACTGCGTAGCAAGATGGAGC
The DNA here is from genome assembly GCA_000473445.2 of Anopheles farauti. Taxonomy (NCBI): domain Eukaryota; kingdom Metazoa; phylum Arthropoda; class Insecta; order Diptera; family Culicidae; genus Anopheles; species Anopheles farauti. The sequence continues at coordinate 2,543,388 of KI915045.1, forward strand.
AGCGTTAACGCGGGAAGAAAAACCGACCGACGACAACAAAGTGGGGGGTGCGATAAAAACAGAGCGAAAAAAGAAAACAAACAAACGTCAGTGTCAGTACTTACTTGCGCCATTGTAGCGATAGGAGTAGCGAGCGCAGACTTCACCCCGCACCAGCCGGCAGGCAATCTGGGACGGTTTGTCCTTGTACTCCTCCCACATGTAGTTCGTGTCCGGCACGTTCGTGTTGTCTGGAAGAGGAGATGCCAACCATGATGCCAACTCAGCAAGTGTTGAAGCAGCAGCGAGCGAACGAACGAAACAAAACAAAAAAAAAAGTCGACCCAATACTCACTGGTGATGACCAGCGGGTGAAAGCACGGGATGCCCTTCGCCTTCTTCAGGATGTTGTCGCAGCTGAGGTTTTTGTACGGTGTGTCCTTGTTGTACTTCGGCCCCATCCAGGTGAACCGGAAGCAGTACGGATTGGTTTTGTAATTTTCCACCGGTGCGAGCGTCGTGTTTGGTTCGTCTGCAAAATTGAATTACAAGTGGCAAACCCCTGTTCGTGAGCCCAGTTTTGTTCGTGAGCACACAACAGCGGGCACACGAACGATTGCGTTTACGCGCGCAACGTGGCGCAAAACAACCTACCGACGCTGACGACCGTGGTGGGCCCGAAATGAAGCAAACAAACCGACAGCAAGTAAATTGCCTTCATTTTCGAATTGAGCAAAATGATCGACATCGAGTGTGGGTTGAAAATTGGTTAACAGAACACTTTCAGGTCTTGAGTTGTTTCTTCAGATCAACTTTGTTGCGCCACCGGCAGCAGCATACTTGTCTCCAGGATGACGACGAAGCGCTGAACCTTCAATTACACTACTATTCGTTGGCAAAAAAAATCGAAACTATTGCCTCTTCGCCCCAAGCAAACGGAAAAGAAAGCTTATCAGTTTCGTTTGAGCAAGAACCTGCCCACACACGCACACACACACATGTGCATCTCGATAACGGCTAGAAAATGAATAACGCAAAGAAATGTGTATCGAGTCTCTCGGGTCTGATTATCTTATCACAGGTGCTTCGAAAACTGTGCGCGACGTTGCTGAACGATGACCTCCCGCCTGCGTCACATATTTACTTTCGCCCACTACCGATCACAGACAGCGCCAAGTTGCCAAGTAATGGGAATGTATCGAACTTGAGACAACGGCAGGGGCAGCAGGATAATTATTCGCAGCGAGTGCAAGTGCCCAGCACGTTTCTCATTCGAACGCTATCCCACGAGATGGCATGCAGTTTGCGTTTCGCGAGCAAACGCTCCTCCCTTATCAAACAGCTAAGTTTCTGCACGTTTTTGTCGAACATAAAATGCACGCATGCAATCGCGACACCTAGGCGCCATCAGTCATCGACTGGGGCTAAAGTTTCGTTCGCCAATGTGCGCCACTGGCGCCTGTTGAGTCTGCTAGTGACGATTTTATTGCTTTTAAAGATGCTCATTCTATAGCTGTGTGGCGTGATAGCTTGAGCCCGCGATTAATTTGGCGTGAGTGAATGCTAATCCAATGATATGTTCCTCTTAATAATAATTTTCTTGTAGTGAAAATTTAAAATCAGCAACTTAGAAACCTTTCCGTATAATTTCGCCAAAATACATAGAAAACATCGTATGTTTGGCATACGCAAGGTCATTTGACCCCTGTCTCCCGTATTATAACAATTCGCTGCTCAACGAACAAAACATTTTCAATGTGTGATTGTTTTAAATTAAAGATGCGTTTTTGGGCACAATTCATTAACATGCAACTGTTGCACCTTAAACATGAATTTCTTAAGCTAACAATGGAAATAATTCAATAAATAAAATTACAACCAACGGTTGTAGCACAAATTCAAAGGACATTAAATCGCGCCTATCTGACAGATGGACTGACATCTGTCAGAAGCAAAAAAATTACCTGGTGCCATTCGTATCAAAACAAACGCATCCGCATCACGGTAAAAACAAAGAATTTATTGACCGAGAATCACCATTTTCCCGTGGAAAAGAATTTTGCCCGCTTCATAAACGATGACTACCGCCGCCCGACCAACGTTCGATCCCGCCCGCGGTGGTAGTGGCCGTGGTGAGAAGGATTTGAGTGCGCTCTCGAAGCAATACAGTAGTCGCGATCTGCCAGGCCACACGAAACTGAAGTACCGTGACCAAGGACAAAACACCAGCGAGGAGCTCCGCAACCGTGACTTCCGCGAGGAGCTCGAGAAGCGCGAACGGGACAACAAACAAGGCAAGGGATCGGCCGTACCGGCGGCAGCTCGCCGGGCATTGGAACAGGGTTCGGGCAGTAGCGCCAGCGGCAGCAGTACCAAGCGACAGAAGCTGGATGCACCCCAAAACCTGGACGCAGACGACCCGGTCGAAAGCGAAAACTCCGACTCCGACTCGGATGAGGACGATACGGCAGCTCTGTTAGCTGAGCTGAACAAAATCAAGCAAGAACGAGCGGCTGAGACAGCGAAAAAGGAACGTAGCAAGCAGCAGGAGGAAGAACGCATCCGTATGGAGAATATCCTGTCTGGAAACCCGCTGCTTAACTACTCCTCAACCGCCAAAGCAGAGATGAAAGTGAAACGTCGGTGGGATGATGACGTGGTGTTTAAGAACTGTGCGCGATCGGAGCCGGAAAAGAAGGCAAATCAGTTTGTAAACGACTCGCTGCGGTCGGACTTTCACAAGAAGTTTATGGATAAATATATTAAGTAAGATAAGATTTTTGTAATAAATAACCTACACTATCCGCGCATCGCTGTAAATGAATATTGTTCCAAATTTTCGGTTCTGAAAGATAATGTTTCCTAGTTTTTTTATTATTATTTCTTAATGGTAATAGTACGAATTCCCATTCAAACTTTATTTCTCGCCCAGAGTATGTTCGAAGTGAATGTTTTTTTTTATGCCGAACCCACGATGGGCTTTGTTTCCTAAAACATCCCGTGTTTCAGAATTCCTTCTTTGGCGCACACATTGCCATCGAGTATCGAGTGCACTGCAAGCTTTTATACACCTATAATCTTAATTCGTAAATTCCATCATGTATGCCACATTCATCACATTAGCACGGTGAGACTCCCATGCTTATCATCGACGGGAGAATCTGAAGGAATTGAATCTGACGTTCGCCTGTGGCTCACAGTTTCGCATCACCATGGAAACGTAAATTTGACTTAGGTGTTGCTTATAAGGTTATTCAATTGTATTTGTGAAAATTCTGCGATGTTTAAGAACACATTGCCGAACAAGAACAGTCTAGGGTAAAATAATAGAAAAAAACCCGGTTGATTCAGCCAAAATGTGAGCATTCTATCAATTGGCAAAGAATCTTTCCTCGTCGTAGGATCGGTCCACCAGTTTGGAACATGCTTGCTGCTTCATGGTAATGATTAAAACCGACTTCTATTGTTACCAAACGACCTTAACCGGTTCTAATTTTGTAGTTTGTTGTTAGCAATGTATTCATAAAACACTACAAAATCGAAATGACTGCCGATTGCCGATTAGGCAAACGGTTGATACTGTACCGCTATCAACATGACTAAAGTAAATGGCATTGTAGTTTAAGTAAGTAGCTTCCCATTCCGGATTCTGCGTTCCCCTGAAAGTGAACTATTCTATCTCGCCTAACCGTAGATTCCAGTGTCGTCCCGCCGGTACCCCTTACATTTCTATCCGATAAAACTAGCTGACTCGCAGAAAGAGAAAAATGATGTGGACAAGATCGTTCTTCACCGTGTAGTAGATTTGTCCCGCAGTAACTAGATTCCCCCTCCCTACCTTACGGCTAATACGCGATTCACGTCACATACACATCCATACAAACACACCGAGAAACGTTGCATCCAACGTGGACACTAAGATGACGGAAAATGCATAATCTTTCCCTCCTGATCAATCGGAGAAAATACCTCTCCCTATGTCCGCTGCACTTGATGATAACAAAACAATAGTTTAATAAATAAATTCGACTACTAAACATATAAACGGGGTGGATAACGATTTCGATTTGGCTACATAAAAACGAGTATAATAAATAATAGTAAAATCAAAAAACAAATATAAAACAAAGGTAAAAACGCAGCAAATCAAATTGCACTACTTTGCACACAAAATTGACTTAATAGCTCGGCGGTGGGTATCGAACTCAAGCGTAACGTACGTTCCTTTGGCGCTTATCTCATCATCTTGTTTGGTCTCGAAATTGGTATCTCTAAAACGAATGGCACATCCTGCTGTTTGATGTGTTTACGGTAACAATTTGATTAAAATAAATAAATTATCTTTGGAAAGTTTACATTGCTTGACGACGAAATATTAAACTAAAAATACGTTTCCCCCTCTCCTCCCTGTGGCGAATTCCCTTGTTCCATGCAGGGAAAGAATGAGAAGATTGGCAAGCGTTACATCACCCATTCCAGTCTGCAGTATATACACACACGCACACATACACACGAAGTAGAGGAACCGATATCCTCCTCCTGAAACACTTGCTAGGAGAAGAAAAATGCCTTAGCTAGCGTTACGTATGCCACAGTCGGTTAGTGTGCCCAATTCCGGGGTGCACTGCAGCAGCGCGGATACTGAACCGATCGAAGGTGATGCACTGGTGGCCCGTTCCTTCGCCGTACCATTCTTCCGTCGGCCGGTGGACGGTGCGGGCGGTACGGTGCAGTCGAGCGCATCCAACGATGGTCCGGTACCCGACGCTGACAAGAATGGTTCCAGCATTGGTGCGGTGAGATCTAGCGAAAACTGAGCCTTGCAGCGCTTAAGGTTTCGGTGCATCAGATAGTACGATTTGTGCTTGAACAGCTTGAAGCAACCTTCGCACTGGTGCATGCTCGGTTTCTTGTGCGTGCCGATGTGTTTGTCGAAGTCGTACTTCAGCTTGAAGCTAAGGTTGCACTCGGTGCACTCGTACGTGCGTGGTTTGCGCGGATGCTTCGGTAGCTCGATAGTGTCACGAGGTGCCGTCTGGTGGTGACTGCGGATGTGCAACCGCAACGTGGATTTGAAATTGAACGCCTTCGAGCAGATAGCGCACACCAGCTCGTCCTTGTCCGCGTTCAGTGCTTCCACGCCGAGCTCCGTCACGACGAAGGTGCCACAGGCAGCGTCGATGTAGTGGGTACCGGCCGTGGGTGAGTCGGGATTTGCATCACACGGCACCGCCACGTGCACCGGGATGCCGTTGTGCATTGTGATTGTAGGTGCTTTGATCTGAGCTTCACTATTGTACATCTGGCTGAGCATATCGTAGTAGGCATCCTCGTCGTAATCGTAGCCCAGCTTCGCGCGGCACCCGCTGCACAGTGGTTCAATCTTTCCAGCGATGGGTTTGATCTGCGTAGCGGGGAGGGACGAAACGCGTGGGAATGTAACAGTGTCCGCCGAAGTGACCGCCACACCGTACCGGTGCACCGATACCTACCTCTACTTTGGCAATCTTATAAATATTATCCACTATTCGTTTCAATTCCTCCGCCGATTCGGAACCGATTGAACCCAGCTCCTCGGCTGGCTGCAAACACATTAGACATGTCCGTAGTGGCGACCCTTGCGAGCCATTCGTCGTGCCAGAGGAACTTTCATCCGGTGCTGTTTGCGGCTGGGATAAGGACATTTTGTTGTATTTTGTTGATTTTCCACCACCAGCAGGAAACAATGAAATCGAAACGAAAAGCTATTTTTGCCAACAAAAAAAATTGGATTGTTTTGACATTTGTTTCGTTCAGTGATTTGACAGATGAAAGTTGTTTTTCCTGCACGGTGGGAATGTCGCGAGCAAATCTTCGGTTTACGAATAGTGCAAGAAAGCTTTTTTATAAGATAATCGAAGAAAATTGCACAAATTAATACTTTTTTCCACTTATTAACGTTCTGTGTATGACTTCCCACACTTTACGATACGGAAAACTGATTCAGCAATCACAAATGAACGTTTAACGAAGGATTCTAAAATTTTAAACAACCTTCATTTGTTTTTTTCTTCTGTGCATGAGGACATCAATCTTTAGAATCGGAACCACTTTCCAATCCAATATTTGTTCTGTAAAGGATACATAATGCATGCACAAATTTGCACCAAGTAACTCAGGTCACGGGTTAAGTTTTCCTATCCATACAGGGTTTTATTGATGGATATTTAATAACGGCTTTTCTGCATCCACCCCCATCATTTCATCGTCGCTCTTTGTCCCCCGCATTCAGAACACAATGCACCCAAAAATCCGGATGCAGCTGCTTCTGGCTTCGACTATCCTAGACGCGCACTCTTACTTTACAGGTAGTTCTCTGGGAATTCGAACGTAACGTCACGGCCAGTCAGCTTCTTGTACACCGACGAGAAGGTGTCGACCTGCAATGGGAAAGAAAGTTCCACCATTAGTCCCTTGCTTCAAACATCAATTCACGGCACCAAAGGGACATCGTGAGGCATCAACACACGGCCAACTTTTCTTCCACAAAGGACACCAAACTGCTACAAACCACGATACACACACGCTCGTTCATACTTACTTTGTGTTCGATGGTGGTCTGCTGGTTCTTGTCCAGGTGCACCTTGATCAACTGCGATCCGTCGAGCTTAACGCGGATGCGCTTGCCGACGACTTCCGCCGGGAAGACGAGATCCTCCAGGATGGCGTCGTACACGGCAGTCAGCGTACGGGAACGCGGTCTCTTCTGCTTGTTGGGGTCACGGTGACCACGCATCGGCTTGGGCAGAATGCGACGCTCGGCAATGAACACAACGTGCTTACCAGAGAATTTCTTCTCCAACTCACGCACCAGGCGAATCTGGATCTTCTGGAAGGCCTTCTGTTTCGGCACCGGCACGTAGATGATAATCGCCTAAAATAGTACCACAACAGAGCATTAGTTGTCGGCATTCCTCACACTACACTGTAGTACGATTCGTTTCTCACCTTCTTGTTGTTGAACTCGACTTCACGGGCGCGGGTAACGTACAGATCACGGAGCTGCGGCTTCAGATCCGAGTTCATCTCCAACTCCAGGATGGCCTGGCCGATTTGCTGCTCGAACGCATCGGGCTCGCCGCTGCCGGCTTTGATCACCTTGGAAGGGAACACCATCTAGCAGCGGAAATTGAGAAAGGAGAGAAGACATTTTCCACACATCGTTAATACATCGTCCCACAGACAAAAAGAAAACATGCGCAGCGCTATCATTAGTCCGCCAGAACGTGTGTATCACGGATCACAGCCGCCTCCCGGTGTAATGTCATCAACATTCTCCTCGATCCCCGCCTGCGACAACATCAACCACCGGGGGCATCATCCGCGCACATCAGCAGCACTTTTTTCGTGTAAATTCATACACGGCACGGATCCATTCGAAGTGAGCACACGTGACAATGATTCGGCTAACGATTGAGCGCCATTTTATCATTATTCGATTGGTTTAAGCGACACTTACAGCGATTTTTATTTGGATTCACAACGAAATGTGTCCACTAGCACATCAAAGATGCCCGGAAAAAGAGCGAGAGGAGCCCGACATTGACAGTTGACACCTTTGCCCGGAAGTTTGCCTGCCAGCGTTGCGTTTCTATGACAGCTGTCAATTGTATGGACAGTGTTCGCCTCTATCGTGTTGTGTGAAAATAGTTTTTCACGTCATACCAACCATTACGCTGTTCGATTAAACACAGGAAATTATCGTTAATTATTTGCACATCTTACAATGAAATTCAAACGATTGGTTGAATGTAAAACAAAAAATTAAAAATCCAAAGAAAATGAAACTCAACAAATGTCGCGACCCAACCTTTCGGCAATTCTGTAGACGTTGTGACGTTTGTTTTGACAGTTGGAAGCTTTGGTTTCAATCTTTCTTTTGCAAAAAATATCGTGACGAAAGGTTTGGACTGGTTCAGCGCTGGTCAAACGAGTGTTGATTATCTCGACCAGGAAATTTTTCGCTTAATTTATCCAACATCATGGTAAGCAGAATTCATTTCCGACTTGAAGCATATGCGAATTCTCGCGACCCCGGCATTTTACCAAGTGTTTTCGATGAAAACTTGAGCTTGGCTGAAAGCTAGGTTATGTTGCCTTGCCGTGTATCCGTCCCCTCTACACGTGTCGCAGTAAACAGCTTCTAATTTGGTTTTGCATTCCGCCAGGCCGCCGCCGTAGCCAAGGACATTGAGAAGCCAGTCGTCGAGACTGCGACCGTGCATCGTATCCGCATCACGCTGACCTCCCGGAATGTGCGAAGCCTGGAGAAGGTGTGTGCCGATCTGATTGCCGGAGCGAAGAAGCAGAAGCTGCGTGTGAAGGTAAGCTTTTCCCGCCCAATAGCCCGAGAGGGAGGGAAGTCGTACCAACGTCTTTCAAATAATCCCTACTCCCATTCGTTTTAGGGCCCAGTCCGCATGCCTACCAAGATCCTCCGCATCACCACCCGTAAAACTCCTTGCGGTGAGGGTTCGAAGACTTGGGATCGATTCCAGGTAAGTGTCGCGGGACACCCTGCATTTAATGGTTCTGTAAATCTTATTACGGCAAGTTAAACCAAGGTGGATGCTAGGGATTTTCAATCCAATTGACTCTGCCTTCGAAAAACCGGCCAAGAGCAATCTCGTTCCTCGTCATAGTGCTTGATCAATGTTCCATAATTTTTCAAGTCTCTACGGTTTCGGACAGTTGTTTCATTCCACGTTTCGATAGTTAAATCGTTAGGATTTCTGTCCGCATCACTGAATTGTTAACATTTATTTTCTCATTCGTACAGATGCGTATCCACAAGCGTATCATCGATCTGCACTCGCCGTCGGAAATCGTGAAACAGATCACCTCGATCAACATGGAACCCGGTGTAGAGGTTGAGGTCACGATTGCCGATCCATAGGCTGCTACCACCTAACAGCACACGTCTGCGACCTCCGTGATGATGGTAGTGTACTCTCTGTCACACACTTGCTCGTCGGCCCAGAAACTACGCTGGCGTTGTGTTGCGTTTGCGCGTTAGTAACAAGAGTGCTAGGTAGTCATTGCACAAAATCGTGACTGAGTAATGTATTGTCTGACTATTGTTACTAAGCGCTACCCCAATCGCGCCTAAAAGCGTAAATAAAAAGAACTTTATCCAAAGTTTACATCTACGTGGGTTTTCAGTTCAACTATTTGTTTGAAAGAAAGCACATTCCTACATGTGCGTCACTCCTAGTACGGTGTACTTATGCTTATTTTCCGGCAATAGTGCCACCCCCTCGACCGTGCATGAAATAACGACAGTAGAGAAAAAAAAAGAAATACCATCGTCATAGGAAACCGTCTGACTCGCGAACAGCCGTTGCCATGGTGAAGTGAAAAAGCGTCGTTTCGCTATCACTGTTGGATCGATCGAATCGCTGACTGTGTGTACCCTCGAAGTCGATGTTATTGTCCTGTGTTGGCGCGCACGTTTCGAAAGTGCAAGTGAATCGATTCCGACGCTATGTGGAAGCTTAAGAGTAAATTGAAGCGAAAATTCCGTTCCTCAAAGATCGTCGATTGCAACAGCAACCGAGTGGACTGTTTCGATGCAGGTTCATTTGAATCAGAAAGCCCGGTGGGACCCTGCTCGGAGCAATCCGATGCATCGGCGATTATGGTGGCAGAAAGAAGGAACTGTTACCATAGACACGTTCGGGGTTGCTGTAGCGCTCCCGTCGCTGGTCGTCGTGGTCGTGGTAGCGCCAGCAGCGAGAATTCTTCCCTTTTTAGCTACAACTGTTGCTACAATTACAACTTCCACATCAATTACAACGTGCAACATCCTCATCATCATCACCATGACAACCACGGAGAGGCAAACGATGACACTACCGAGGGCACACCGTTTGGTAGTACGAGCTGCATGACGGGACCGGGATCGGAAAGCTCTTCGGAACCGACACGAAAAGTGCGCCCAAAGTCGTCCGACCGAACCAAAGCTAACAGCGCCGGTTCTAGTGCATCCTCCACGAAGGTTTCCTCCGAGTCAGAAGTCGGTAGGAAGAAAATGTTTGCCGGTGGCAACAAAACGTCCGTCCGGTGCGTGTCGACAAGTGATCTATCGTCGTACAAAAGTCGAGATGAGCGCAGCTCGCGAAAGGGTGGTGATGCAGAAGGAAAGAAAGTTAAATCTACCCCCAGCGCTACCCGATTGCGACCCCGCTCGGCTTCTCAGCGCGGTCGTGTCGATCCCCTGGAGACACCCGTTAGCGATTCGCTATCTGCCGAGGAGTATAATACGATATGCAGGCGATTACGCGGTGTTTCTCTGCAACCGGAACCGACGAATCCAGCCACCGCCGTTGCTACCACCGATCCCATCGCAAGCCGAACCGATCTAACCGATCACGATCGACGCATCCTGCACTGCATGGTACTGAAACGCATCAAGGAGCTAGACCAGCTCGAGGAAGCCGTGCTCGCGAAACAATGCTGGGAGCAGGAGAAAGTCTTCCGCAAATCCCTGCTCGACCAGCAGGAACGCAACTATCGGAAAGCGATTCGGCAGAAGCGTACGATCGAAATGATTGAGGTGCGCAACCGCAAGCAACGGTTGGCTCGGCTCGAACAGCAGCAAATCGAAAAGATACAAAACGAAATCAGCGAAAAAGATCTGCGCTCGGCAAGCCTGCTTAAAAACATCGAAATCAAGAAAGGCATCCGGGAGTGCGAGCGACGTAGCCGCGAACTGAAACGCCTCGAGGATGCGACGGTCAATCAGGAGGAGAAAGTCATCGACCGTGACATCTGGCGTCAGTCGCTGGTGGAAACGCTCGAGGAGCGTGCGAACCGGGCCGAGGGACTGCGCCGGAAGGTGATGGACGTGTACCGACGCCGGCTGAAGATCGACAATCAGCTCGAGCGCAAGATGCACGCGCACAATCTGCAGCAGACGCTCGAACAGGAACGCTACAAGCTGTCGCTGCTGAAGGAGCGCATCCTGGTGCGGGAAAGCCGGTTTCAAAAGTTTAAGGACAGCAAGAAGCGCATCTTCGATCAGCTGAAGAATCGCGCCAAAACGACCGCCGCGTTAAGGGACATGGTGCGGCACACGATCGGACCGGGAAGTGCAACGATGGCGTCGGCTGGGAACACCCGTCCCGGGTCGGTTGTGCAGCGCTGTGGTTCTTCTGCACGTTCCGCCGGTGGCTCGGTCGGTGGCGATATCGTCCCTCCGCAACGATTGCTGGATGTTATGCGGATTAAATGAGCCGAGAAGTGGACGTGTGTGACTTAAAAAGATGTACAATAAACACAAACCCACGATTTTGTCTGAAACGATCGATGAGTTGTGCTTCCCGATTTTGAAAGAATATCAACGAAAAACGAAAGAGAAAATTCAACGCGCTAACAATGCGAATCATTCTAGACCGTTGATTGTATTCAAATATTGTACGGGAAAGTTGATTGACCGGCGGATGATTCTAGCAGATTACTCTGGCCTTGAAGCTAACCCCATTATTTATATCACCACCGGAAAAGGGTAGCTAAATTGCAGTTGAACGGGCCTATGCGCCACGTGCGAAATTGCACATTTTTGCATTAAATCGAAGGGTTGGAACCGGTTTCCTGCAATTGCACCCAAGCTAAAAGTGCATCATCCCATGAGGAAATCTTTTCGTAGGAAAACCGAAGCACACGTGTGTCGCTGATACGTTACCGGTTTCTACCCGCGGCGAATATCCTGCCGGTTCGGCTGTGGAAGCTGCCTTGCGATGGAAGATCAGCTTATGCATCGCTCGAGCAGCATGCCCGTGTTTGATGTGTAGGGTCGGGGCGAGCATTGATGGGCTAGCTTTGCGCAGTGGCGATATCGTAACCAATGAGGTTCAACCGAGGTGCGATTATTGCTAGTTGAAAACTAATACCAATACCCCGCCATGGGGACGTGAAATACCGTCCGCTACGGCAATTTTTGCAAGCTTCGAAAGAGGCGCCCTAATCATAAACAAACTCTTCTAATGAAATGTGATGTCAGGTGAGGCTTGTTGGTGGAGGCAGTTCAACAACTGTAAGGCCTTAACATGCACGTAAATCCAAATTACATTCACCTTAATAAGGTAAAGTAATTAACTTCGGTACATACAGTTGCCTGTATCATTTATACAACACCGCTCTAAAAATTACTGTAGAGCCATTGAGAATGTTGTCTCGGCTTTTTTTTACAATTTTAAGACGATTATCCATGCAGCTTTTTAACCGTGCGCTTGGTTTTGACCGTGCTAATTAGAAGAATATGAAGCAGATTTATTCAATTACTCTTTTTAAAAACCGATGTGCATTCTGTTAGGACAAATATTTGTCATTATTTCCCACTCAATTCTATGAATCTGTGATTTTATTATCCCTCCTGTTCGGATGCCGGCTTCTGATGTATCCAAATAAACTGTGTTTCACTGTTTTGGTCCATTGCAAGCATGGCGAAGCCTGACAAATGTTGTCAGTTTCACCTTTTGAAATGTTTTGTTTCTATTTGGACGTCAAAACGAAATCGATTTTTGTAGATGCATAACAGTAAATCTTTAAAAATTCACATCAAATGGTTATAATTTCTTGTAAATTAACGCATCCAGATATCTGTTAGATGCCTTTATACAATATTATTGAAAACGAGAAATCTGTAATTCATTACATTGCAATACATATGAAACGAAAAGCTTCAAATGCTGTACATACATTACATTGAATGGTCAAAATTGTTTAAAATACATAAAAAAGTTATAAAATGAACAATAGTACTTTGATAGCTTCGTTTCGCTTGTAAAATAACTCAAAACGGATCATAAATGTATTGGATATAGTACGGAGATGAATAAACGTAAAAGGACAGCGTTGATGAAGAACAAATGAGAAAAGGGGAAAGAATAGAAGAAGCCTGTACATCGCTAGCGTAGCGTTGCCTAGAAGAATACGGGCCATTGGTCGTGGGGTGTGTAAGGTTAGCTTTGCGCAGTGGCGATATCGTAACCAATGAGGTACAACCGAGGTGCGATTATTGCTAGTTGAAAACTAATACCAATACCCCGCCTTGGGGACGTGAAATACCGTCCGCTATGGCAATTTTTGATAACCCCGAAAGGGGTAACAATTTAAAGTAAATATGATCTTCGTAAACTGATGGTAACAAAGTTAAACTATCCCCGTCCACAATAGTCCCCGTATACACTGATAGTTAACTGTCCAGGGAGATCTTCAACGATCACCGTAAGGATCTTGTTCAAAACGATAATCAATTCACTACTGGCTCACACTGTACGCTCCTGCCACTGTACGCTTCAGTTCTGGTAGAAGCTCACGTTTATCACATCTTCCAGGCATTTCACAACTTCCAACCGCATCACATGGTCTATTTCACTTAAAATTTTGAACGAAAAAGTCTTCTATATAACTATATAAGAGAACTATATAAGAATCAAGACGAGCTTTAACAACTAATTTTACGGACAGTTTAATACAAAAGCCGGTGCATTGTTTTGCTCGCTCTGATGAATAAACAATCTCGTACGATGTTTAACCATCGTCATTTTGGTCGTCAGAATGTAGATTATGATTTTTGTTAATTAACACATAATAAAAAGGAGGGTTTTTTAGATCTTTAAGATAAATTATGATAAAATTTGCTTAGCTAATATTTTTATTACAATGTTTTCCTTTAAAACTGTCAGCTTTCTGTCAATGTTCCTACACCGCATTGTTTGACAGATACCACCCCGTGCGATCAACGGAGCAAGCGGCTGCTCGTGTTGTTATGTAAAGTAAACTAAAATACAAAAATCTCACCGGCAAACAACATGCTGAAAGTTTTCCAGACGCCTAGTTTGTTAGGCCAGCAGCTGAAAGGGTTGATTTCTGTTCGGCACTACGGCAAACCGAACAAGAAGTTCCTCTACAAGGATGGCATCCTGAAGGATCAGATTTATTATTACCCGAGGTAAGTCTCATGGTGTATTTGTGTTATTAGTCGCGACAAGGTAGCAATCGTTTCGTTTCTTCGTTTTACAGAGACAGCAACCGAGAAATTCCTGCCCTAGACGGTGAACCATCGAAACTGTTTAGTGTGCGGCGGTTGAAACCGATTAAAGGGTTACCGTACTGGGAGAAACGGATACTGCGCGGATTGGGCCTATACGAGGTAATAATCGCATTGGAAGAAGAAACGGATTGCCTAAAATAAAATGGTTTCTGATTTATTTGTAGAAAAATGGTGTAGCCGTCGTGAAGAACATCCCGGAAAATAATGCGCGACTGTGGAAGGTGAAGCACCTAGTCGAAATCCTCCCCATCACGTTCAAGTACGGTGAGCCGACGGAGAACGATATTGAGCGTACGTTCTTGAAAGAAGATGGTGAGTGTGTCGTGATCCGGAAGCTGGAAGCAATCGAGGAGGCCAACACGAAGCTTATGGCCGCCGAACAGGTCCGTACTGCAAAGAATCGAATGGATGGGGAAACGTTACGGAAGGATTCACGATTGAAGTGGTTAAATGCTTGGTGAAGTGACTAATCCAGTGGTTTTGTAGAATAATTGAGAGCAAAGTTTAATATAAGAATTAACTGAACGTAATTCGTCTCTGTACTGCTCCGACTGCGTGCGACTGCTTTTCGGACTTGGAAAAGAAAAAAAAAACAAACAATACGATCGGGTTACACGATACATTTAAATAGTCCACTGTTTTATTAGTTGCACGTACACATTAATTCCGCTGTCGTTCATTGTTCATCGATTGGTGTGCACTGTCTCGTACCTTCGGCGTTCCAGTAGTACCGCAAGATAAAGAGGAAGAAGTGGACGCCGGTCGTAAAACCTCCGGCACTGGATAATCTTGCGATGAGACAAGCAATCCAGGCAGAATCCACAATGCGGCCACAAGCGTTTGGAAAAACGGACGTTGCACATGTCTCTACTAGAGCTCAGGAGGAGGCGTTTTCAGTAGTAGTAAATATATGTATAGTAGTAACAACATTGATATAAGATTCCCTTTTGCATCTCCCTAATATACTTATACAACACCGACGAGACGAGTCAGGCAGCTATGTAAAGTCTAAATGTGGCCTACTACACCTTGAACGATAGCAGTGTGTTGTTGGTTACTTATTTGTCCTGTGTTGCTTCTTTACCAGTTTGGTTTGTATTGTATTACGTTTTTTCGTTCACGCATTTCGCTCTAAATATTTGGCTTAAATTTTGTGCATTTCGCTGAGATTCTTACGCCGAAACCAACAGTAGAAAATAGAGCTACCATCCATCCAGTACGTAATTCCGCTTCGGTACATGTGTGCGTTTTGTGTGAGTGTAGATAAAAACGAATGGAAGCGTTCTGAGGAGACTCCAGCCGGTGTTACTAGATTCAAAAGATGTCCCTGTCTAGCATCGGATTGGTGCTGGAGTAAAATTTGTATAAAAAACTTTGGCACTCTTCCCCGTGGATTGGCTCAGGAGGAACGTTTCCTTTCTTTTTTTGTTGTTGTTGTATACGTTAATGTATGTTTCGGTGGCGACGGTGTAGGTTAGTGGGTTAATCATGAGATGAGCGTGATGTGGAGGGTAAAGTTGTTTCTTCGTGTACGCAATCTGTAGGCTACCACAACGCAGGTGGTATGATACGGTTAGGATTGTGATTCTATTGCATGCTTACTATTGCAGTTGGCTGTGAAGCGACAGTTGAGAGATGAGATACCTTATCCAGATGACATACGAAACAACAGCAAACTGTTGCTTCCTTCCTCCATCCAATTCCATATTGTTTGCTAATCTTATAGGTTGCATAGGATGATACGTTAGTTTACCCGTGGATGAGGGTGCGTACTCTCCGCGTATTCCAAAATAGACACTTAACACATCAATTATCTTTGTGGTATGATTTTATGCTGTGTTCGCTTGACCACACAACCGCGCCGATGACGTCATCGTCGTTGAAGCTGACCATCCCATCGTCACCCGGGAGGAAACGTAGCAGCATCCGCTCATTCGGCGTGCCCGTTGATGGGATCGAAGCGATCACATTGCCACACTACGCCCAAGGTCTCACCGCTTACAGGATGCTGCAGGAACTCTTCTCACGGAACGGATTGACCTTCTGGCTGGAGAATCCCACCAGCAGACAGTCTTCGGTTTCGTGCTCCGTCACGTACTTCACGATGTCCGCGACCGCCTGCGACACCGTGATGCGCTGGATGGCGGCCTCCCGCCGGAGCTGCTCGGTGATTGCCCGTTGCTGTTGCAGATTCGAGGCTATGATGTCCATTACGGCTGTCTCGGATAGCCCTATGGTGAATGTTTTACTGTTCGCTTCCGCGGGCAAGAGTCACAGAAAAAAGGCTGCAGGGCTGCTCCGGAGCTCGGACACGGATTCGATCGTTGTCGAATGTTGCGCGACTTTCGCTGGGTTGAGTTTATAATCGAGCGAGTTATTTGGGGCGTGTGAAACTCACTGCTTTGCTGACTTTTTGCTGCGCGAAGAGATTCCAGAAAGCTTTAATTGGATGATCGTTTTGTTCGGAGTTTTTTTCTGCTGAGAATTTTTTTTCTTCTATTCACTGACATTCACTCCGTTGACAGCTTCGTTAAATGATCGTCAAGTTTCTATCACGAAACATTCAAGTTCTCTCATGTTGATCACGTATTTGTTCAACAGCTATCGGTTATTAATTTCACATTGTGTTAAATAAATTGACACAACGATGTTCCTCGAAAAATGGTCGGCAGAAAATCCCCAGTAAAACAAAAAAAAGGTGAACTCATCAGGTGAAGTAGCGAAACCGTTCAAATAAACCCATCGCACCCACATTCAACCGATGACAGCCTCGAGTCTCTAACCTCACTTGGCAAAAAACAAGGGAGAATCTTCGCCTGCCTGTCCGACATCCGACTAAAAGCCGCTGTTTCGTGAAACCAAGAAAAATCTGTGCACAAAAATGGCTCTACACGTCCCGAAAGCACCTGGATTTGCATCTATGCTCAAGGAAGGAGCACGGGTAAGTGAAAAATAGACGATCTAAACACATTTTTGTTCTCCTCTTGCTCCATTTCACCGGAGCCGGACAAAAGAAAAAGCATAGAAAAAGCACCCCCCGATGGTAGGCACGATGATTCACGTGAGAACACACATGTTTGTTTGCAGACATATTCCGGACTGGAGGAAGCGGTATACCGCAATATAAATGCCTGCAAAGAGTTCGCGAACTCGGTGCGCTCGGCGTACGGACCGAACGGTATGAACAAGATGATCATCAACCACATCGAGAAACAGTTCGTCACCTCCGACGCCGGTACTATTATGCGGGAGCTGGACGTGGAGCATCCAGCGGCGAAGCTGATGATCGAGGCGAGCCAGATGCAGGAGGCGGAAGCGGGCGATGGCACCAACTTTGTGGTGGTGTTTTGCGGTGCCCTACTCGAGGTGGCTGAGGAGCTGCTGCGACTCGGTGTCACCAGCAGTGACATTACCGAGGGCTACGAGAAGGCGCTCCAGAAGACGCTGGAAATTCTGCCCACGCTGAGCTGCCACGAAATCAAGGACTACCGCAGCCTGGTGCCGGTGCGTAATGCGATCCGGGCGACCGTGATGTCGAAGCAGCTCGGCAACGAAGACTTCCTAGCGGATCTGATCGCGAAGGCGTGCATTTCGATCATGCCGGAGAAGACGACCTTCAACGTGGACAATATCCGTGTGTGCAAAATTCTGGGCAGTGGGCTTCAGATGTCCGAGGTCATCCCCGGTATGGTTTTCAAGCGTTTCGTCGAGGGTGAGGTGACGTCGGTGACGAAGGCAAAGATTGCGCTCTACTCCTGCCCGGTCGATATCATCCAGACGGAGACGAAGGGCACGGTGCTGATCAAATCAGCCGACGAGTTGAAAACCTTCAGCCAGGGCGAGGAGAACTTGCTCGAAGCACAGATTAAGGCGATCGTGGACACTGGCGCGACGGTGATTGTGGCCGGTGCCAAGTTCGGTGACATGGCTCTACACTACATGAACAAGTACGGGCTGATGGCGGTCCGCTTGAACTCGAAGTTCGATCTGCGCCGGTTGAGCAAGGCCGTTAACGGAACGGTGCTGCCGCGCTTGACCCCACCAAGCACGGAAGAGCTCGGCTACTGCGACAACGTGTACGTGCACGAGCTGGGCGACACCTCGGTGACGATCTTCAAGTCGGAAGGCACGGAAAGCCGTATCGCGACCGTCGTTATCCGTGGCTCGACCGACAACTACATGGATGATATCGAGCGCGTCATTGACGACGGAGTCAATACGTTCAAGGGATTGACGCGTGACGGTCGCTTCCTACCGGGTGCTGGTGCTGTCGAGATCGAACTGGCCCAACAGCTTGCCGAGTACGCGGACACGCTTCCCGGACTGGAGCAGTACGCGGTGCGCAAGTTCGCGACGGCTCTCGAGTTCTTCCCGAAGGCGCTGGCCGACAACAGTGGCGTGAACGCGACGGAAGTGGTGAACCAGCTGTACCTTGCGCACAAGCAGGGCAAGAAGACGGAAGGCTTCGACATCGAATCGGAACAACCGGCCACGATCGACGTGACTACGAAGAACATCTTCGATCTGTACACCACCAAGTATTGGGGCCTAAAGTATGCGGTCGGTGCGGCCTGCACGATCCTGAAAGTGGACGAGATCATCATGGCAAAGCGTGCCGGTGGCCCGAAACCACGTGCCGGCGGTCCGGGAAGCGATGATGAATCGTAAGAAGCAGTCGGTGGCTTGTGTTTCATTAACGTTCTCTTTTTGCATTTTCGTTTCGTCACTGCACTTACCCCCACCCTAATTGTATCTTCATTGCTTCACACTCACACTCACACACACTTACGACCGCAGAACATAAGGATTACTTACATTTTTCTCGCCGCATGCTTAGAGGCAGATTGCACACATTTGTTTACATTTTACAACAGTAATGGGAAAACGGTGGTGTAAAGCACACACACATTTCCCTTTTATACTGTTGTGCGAGTGTGTGTGTGTATGTGTTCACGCGATGCTCCTTTTGCTAATCGTACTATTGAGGAGGCCGTGAAAGGAAGTAAAATAAATGCTAAAACTCACCCGCTTCCGGGCATGCAGCTGTGGGAGAATAATTTAACCGTGATTTCTAATTGGTTGTTTTTCGAGCGTATATTTTCACGTCATCCGAAACGGTAGTACCACGCACACAATTTTAAGTTAACCATTGTCCGAACTTTATTGTATATTTGGTTTCCATTTCCTTTAGCGTATTGACTAATTTTTACACACCGTGATCCCACATTGTAATGATGAATGTTTGACTGACTAATGTACCTAAGATACAATTGCTCCTTTTTTCTCTCTTTCTCGTCACATTTTCGCCTACACTAATAACGATACAATCACAGAGTGATAAAACAAAAAAGAAACGCGAACAGAAACAACAGTTACTCCCACGATCGGGTACGATTAATTCGTAGTGAAGTTTAAAATCTTTAGAGACCGTTAGATACCGTTACCCCTTTTCGTCTCCTTCCGGATGGCGTAATACTTTTAACGAAGAGACCCTTTACTCCCGCTTTTCCGACACCGTCTGATATGAGTACGTCATTTTCGTCGGAAAGGTTTACCGTTGGTCATGCTGGATTATCTGCATTAGTACTAAAATTAGTTAACGATTGAATAAGCTAAGATGGTTCTAGATAGGATGGAAAAGTGAACTGTGAACTTAGTCGAACACGAGACCGATTGCGTTAAATGGCAGCACCGGGCAGTACGGTTCTAGCTGTAGGGCCGTCGCCATACAGTCGGCCGACGCCGTATAGTCTCCTAGGCTTTCCATAACGCGTCCCAGCAAAAACCTGTCCACAAAATAGTTAAAAATTAAAATGAAATTTGTTTTAGCAAAACAAAAATCCAACAACCAGAACACGTACCATATCTTGGGACAGTTTGGATCGATCTTGGCCGCATCCTTCAGCGTCTTTTCGGCTAATCGTGGTTCTCCGAGCGTCAGATGTGCTTCACCGAGCGCCCGTAATGCGTCCGTATGGTACGGGTTGGCTGATACCGCGTTCAGGAAGCACTGTTTCGCTTCATGCCATTGCGATTGGAAGATGTGAATTTGGCCACGCTAAAAGATGGTAAAGTGAGAGTTTAAATATTTGGTGCTTGTTTTAACCCTTCCATGTGCTTGACGTACCATGTACATAACCTGATGCGAGACAGGATTGATGAGGCTTGCCTCCTGGATGCAGTTGGTCGCCTCGTTCGGTTGTTCAATTGCGAGATAGACGTCGGCCAGCAAGAGCCATATCTTGAACTGAATCATCCAAGCCTTCTGCGGTCCGGGACGGGGGCTGAACGAACTGAGCGAGCTGGCGGCTTCACTGAGCGCGTGTTCGATACGGGAAGCCGCAAGCGAGGCCGCATGAATTGAATCTAAACACATTAAGAGAGGTGAGGAGTGAAA
This sequence comes from Anopheles farauti, assembly GCA_000473445.2. Taxonomy (NCBI): domain Eukaryota; kingdom Metazoa; phylum Arthropoda; class Insecta; order Diptera; family Culicidae; genus Anopheles; species Anopheles farauti. The sequence goes on from KI915045.1 coordinate 2,563,859, forward strand.
AAATCAGTTCGATGTCAATAATTTGTTAATGGTGACCGAAAAGCTCATACATCAATGCTTAGTAGGCTATGAAAAATAAACTCCGCTTACTTGAATCCTTGTCCGACATTTGGGATGATTGCATTTGGATTACACTGCGCGTATCGGAATGCTTTTCGTTGTCATGCTCGTTCGCTGCGTTTGCCAGCTGCACCTCGTACACCTCACGCCAGATGGCGAACATCTGCTGCACCGTCTCGAGCGCCGTCTCAACATCGCGCAGATACAACTCCAAATGGGCTTTCACGTGCAGCAGATTCAAATTGTCCGGAAACTCTTCGACCGCATCCTGCACCACGGCGAGCGCTTCCTTCGGGCGACGATTGGCCGTGAGGAGCAGGGCAAACAGTAGCAAGCATGAAGCGTGTTCGGCACGCAGTGAGAGTGCAGTTGTGATGTGGACCAGCGCCTCGGTGATGTTGTAATTGAGTGCATGCTGACACGCGAGATAGTATTCCACCAGATGATCGTTCGGGTCTTGCTGAGCAGCACGCTCGAGAGCTTCAAACGCGAGACGATGGTAGCGATCACGCTCCGAGACCAGATTCGATGAAACGGCCATCTGCTGCAGCCCGATTCCAACGTACAGCTGAGCGCGCGATCTACGCCCAATCGGACTCTTGGCCTCCTTCCGGAGCGCTTCCTCGGCGAAAGCGAGACCTTCCTTCACCTGATCCAAGTGCTCGTAACAAACGCGAGCGGCCATCAGGCAGGACACACTGTCACCCGGTTCCAAGTTGGCGTGCTCCTTGAGAGCACACACGGCATGCTTGTAGCGTCCGAGCGCCATCAGACACGTGGCGTACTGCTTCCACACGTGACTTTCGCCGAACGCAAACTTCAACGCCTTCTCGAGGGAATCGTGCAGCAGCGCAACTTGATTCCAGCGAACAGTTGCCAACGTTAGCAGATCGTAGATGGCCGTCGCATTCCCAAGCGAGTGTACCCGTGCGTCACGAAACTCGGGCGATTGCGACAAAACCGCATCACGCACGGCCAGCGCTTCCGCGATCAACAACAGCAAGATCGTTTCCTCGTGCTGGTTCTTCGGAATGAACTGCTGCCGACCGGCATATTTACGTGGTTCCCAAAGACGCTTGTTACCACCGGATGCACTGCGCGTCGGGGTACTGCTCGCCGGAAGGGTATAAATCGTGCCGGAAACACCGCGTAACAACACTTCCGCCAACTGCCGGGCTAGCGTGAGTCGTAGCGTTTGTGTTGCTTTCGTTTCGATCGCACTCAGCATAACGCGGTAACGATCGATGGCATTCTGTAGTTTGCCTGCCTTGATGAGAACGATCGGTGCACGCTGCAGACCCGTCTCAAGGATAGCACCCATCCGACGGACTTCGCCCTGATTGGTACTATCCTGGCCCTGCAGATACAGGATGCCCAGATCGGCCGCTCGTTCAAAGCACGTAATCATTTCCGTTTCCTGTTCGGCCTGCTTAAACTTCGACGGCGCCTTCGAGCCCTTCTTCTCCAGGCACATACCCTTGATTGCATACGATTCGGCGAGAATTCGAATGCTTCTCCTGTAACGATCACAGAACAGCTGGGTGTGAGAAGATGTTCCACCAAAAGTCACACGGCAATTACTCACGATGAGAGATGCTTCTCCGACAGGGTGTTCAATTCCGCTAGCACAAAATTCTGCAATGACTCCTCGTACTGACCGCAGGCAAAGTATAGTTTTGCCAGCAGCAAATGGGAATCCAGTGCTAATCCAGCTTTCTTTCCGTTCTCGCCCGTCACCGAGTTGAGATAGCGTTTAGCCTCGGAAAGTCCCAACTTGGCTTTAGAGTAGTTGTCTTCGATCGGCGGATGCTCTTCTAAATAACTTTCCAGCTTTCCTTCTCCAGTCAGGAAATTTGCGAGACATTCTGTACAAGAAAAAAAATTATTAAAATACGTGTCCAATCTCACCGCACGGTGACTCATTCACACCTTGAGGGTAGCCCGTTTTAAGCTCCTCAGCCAACTCAATTACTCGCTTCCATCGTCCTTCACTGCGGCACTGCTCGATGGTGGTCTCGAGTTTCGTCCCTTGATTACGGCCACGTCCGGTCATGTTGGGCTCACTCTGTGATCAAAACTTATCTGATGGTCCTTCGAGCCCGTTTTTGCCTTTTTCCTGCGGCCGCAATCGATAAAATCCCGAGGGAACACACGACGGGGACGAATTACAAGGCAGTCAATTTTTTCGCGGTCCGTGTTTTGTGTTTTTGATAAAAACTATCGACAGCAGTTTATTATGGAAAATTACACCCACACAACTAAACACCGATGACGTTTGCTCGAATGACAGCAGGCGACTTGAAATGCCCGTTGGCTTTGTACAATTAAAGCAAGAAATTTACACAAACTTTTGGGAGAAGTTTCAAATTTAGAGTGGATGTTTTGTTCCTATAGGTAGCTGCATGTGTAGTATGCTTCACTTCCATAAAAAAATATTTTCACAAAAATAAAAATGTAAACAAATAACCATCACTTTGACAGCAGTTCCAACTGTGTCCACGTTTTGTGTTTCTCTCTCGGATTAATCCGCGGTGTTTTGGTGTACGAGTGGGACCGGTTTCCCCTGTTTCCATTGCCCTTTTTGACTGGCCACATCGAATGTTCGGTGTCACCCTCGGAGCGGTTGTGAAAAGAATATTTTCCGTGCCACGATTAGTGAGGATGAGCGATCTACAGCGCATTCTGTCCAACAACAAAGCGGCCGAGCAGTTGCTCGAGTCCCTGAAACAGGAGGTGAGGGAACGCGAGTGCTATTTTCGTCTCCAACACAATCCTCACGGTCAATCACCCGCGATTTATCACAAACTTTTCGATCCTTTAGCTGAAGGAGATCAAGAACGAGCAGGTACAGCGAAAAATCGCTGTACTGCAGGCCGAAAATGAAACCCTTCGTCGGCAGGTCGACTCCTGTCTGAAGAAGCTCATTTCTCTGGAAGTAGCACACGGAAAGGTACAGATTCCGGTGCCAACGCCGGACGAGGTGCGTGCAGGATGCGGTGCTACGACGGTAAAAATGGAATCTGCTCAACCTCCGGTGAAGAAAGAAACACCCCCCGAAGCAACGCCCTCGGTGAAACAACAACAGAACGAAAACAAACCACCGAAAGAAAAGAAACCGAAGAAGGAAAAACCTGCAGGTGAAGCTAAAGCGGCTGGTGGTGCACCGGCTGCAGAAGAACCACCGATCGACGTCGGTCGCTTAGATATGCGTGTCGGACGTATCGTGGAGGTATCCCGTCATCCGGACGCGGACAGTCTGTACGTGGAGAAGATCGACTGTGGTGAACCGACAGGGCCGCGCACCGTTATTTCCGGTCTGGTGAAGTATGTACCGATTGAGGAGATGCAGAATCGGATGGTGGTGGCGTTGTGCAATCTAAAGCCCGCCAAAATGCGTGGCATCCTCTCGGAGGCGATGGTAATGTGTGCTTCCACTCCAGAACGGGTGGAAATTTTAGCCCCACCAGAGGGTGCCGTACCGGGGGATCTGGTGCACGTGGAGGGATATCCGCGTGTGCCGGATGCGGTGATGAACCCCAAGAAGAAAATTTTCGAAACGGTCGCACCGGATCTGAAAACCAACGGCGAGCTCGTGGCGTGTTACAAGGACGGTACGTTCGTCGTTCCCGGCAAGGGCGCGGTAAAAGCACAGACTCTGAAAAATGTACAAGTAAAGTAGGCATGTTTTCGTTACCCGTAGCGTTTGCGTCTTTCGTTGGGTATGAATAAAAGTATGTTAGAACTTTTCGACTGAAACACACGGTTTTTGGAGAATGAAAAGAAACTCACTTTTCGGTTCTTTTTTACTAAACGTATGATTAAAACCTGTTTATTTAATTCTCAATAGATTGCTGATCGGCGAAAAGGATCGCTACGGCGCACTGAGAGACGATACGTTTGTAAGGTTGTGGGTTGTGGATCAGTGGATGATGTGGCACCGTCTGTTAACGTACCGTTTCAGTTTCACGTGTATTAGAATCCTTCTACCTTTCTATCCTGCAACTGGGTGCTTAATCCAATGTAAGCAATTTCCCCTTCGTTGGTTGAGGGTATTTATCGCGCTACTTCCTACAACTATCGTGCTCATCGGGAGTCTATTGTTGTATGATTGGAGAGAGATAGAGAGAGCAAAACCTGTCACTACATCCGGTGCGCGCGTACTAGAGGCGTAGTACTGGTAGTATTTGCGGTGAGTGTTTGTGTTCGTGCACAGTGCAGTGCACGCATCAACGTTACTTTCTTCGAGAATAATGTTTGAAATCCGTGCGTGTCCGTGTTTTTGTCTGAGTGCACTGTGTGTGCTCGAAAAAACGTGGGAAAGTGTGTTCTTTTCGTTCGCCAAACGGAAGCGGAAGGGTGCGCTTACACGCTTACGTTTACGCAACCAACAATGCTCTTTTTCTTGTCACGTTTCGAAAATGCTAGCCTATCGTACTGTCCACAAAACGTTCGGTGATATAAAATTAAGCTTTGTAGTGTGAAAAAGTAACTCACGAACCGCTCATAACTAATCGTCATTGTTTTTTTCATTATGCTTTTCAATGTGATTAATTTTGCTCGTGTGTTAAACGTTCCTCTACAAACAGGCTGTCAGGCGGCACTTCCCTCACACCCCCTTCAACCCCTTTACGCGGCCCTGTAATTGGGGTTTGTAGTATTGTACGCATTCTGACCAAATTGTTGCAAATGTTGATTTTACACTACTTTAAATGTTTCTCGATTTACGTTTTTAGACAGTTCATTTCCGTTCATCCGTCGATGCGCTGCCACGCCACGCTCCTTTCTTGGTATCGCGTTCGAACAACTTAAAATGAACTGCTCAGTCTTTATAATAATCACACTCCATCCTCTCCACACAGCGCGTAATTGATTTTCTTGTTGTGCTTTTCTAAATTTCCTTGTTTTCCGGTTCCGCTTCCCACTCGATACCTCTGTGTGTGCGTGTGTATTTGTGTATGCTCGGTTAACAATTTTCATTACGTTTAAATGGATATTACTAGACATGCGGTCATGTGTTTTGTTTTATTTTTGGCATGCTTTATCCGGATTCTATTGTTCCAAATGGAGATAAGAGGAAAAATCGTCACCTGAATTGTTTATAAAAAAAACAAACAAGGGTTACGCTGCCATAAACCATAAAATTGCATTTTGGGCTCAAATTACAGAGACAGTGCAAAAGTATGCATTTCGTACAACTAAACGTATGTATTATGAATGTTTAGTATACATTTGTTATTTTTAATACACATTATCGGTCGGTACGTGTAATTGTGCCATTTCAGTATGTTTAAATGCGTTCTACTCAGTAAACCCGAACGTCCCCTGGTACATTTCGATTGCCAATAGCAAAACATGACCGCTCCTGTTAGCAGTGACCGGATGATAAGGCCTTTCAAAGCGTTTCTAATCGATTTCGAAGCCTACTTCGTTCTTTTTTTGTTCAAACGTAAAGATGTTTTGTGGTTGGCAGTCAATTGATGTTCGCCAGAAGCCTTTCGGTGTGTTATATTTTGTTTTCACGATTAAAATGGGTGTCTGCCTATTGGTACCGGGTAACACTTGCGCTTCATGAATAGTCTATTGTTTTTCTAGTCTATTTTATGTTCGCGTTAGCTATATGTCCGTTCTATTGTTGCAATATTGTTCGTTTAAGTAATATTAAGTAATACTTCCACTGTTAACGCCCTACTAGTGGTTCTATTTGGCAGTCAAAATTAATGTTAATCTTTCGCGTTGTCGTCACTACCGCATCGTTTTCCGTTGCACAGTATTGGCTAACGTCATAAAACTAGTCACGGTGAGGTCCGGGATTGGGATTTTGAAAACGATAAAAATCATCCTCCTGTTTACCAACAACACTTAGCATTAAGCGCGAAAACGATTCTTACTTGTGACACACGTTCACCTGATACATTAAATATCAAATAGGCTTGCTGCCGTGTTCCGGCTTCGTGTCGGTCGGTGTCGGGTAGGAGATGTCAAGGGTATCTTCACCGACGCCGCTGGCGGTCGGTTGTAGGTGTACGGTTATGTGTTTGTCATCTCCGTAACTGCCGATGGTTGCCGGAATCGAGACGACTGTTGTGGAAGGTGACATTGAAGGCGTGGATGACGATTCTTCAGCTGCGGCTGCGGTCATTTCCGCGCGCTGCGGTTGATGAACGATGGGAGAAGGCCGTACCGTAGTGGTTAGGAAGGAACGAAGCTGTGTGTGCCTGTTGGCGGCGTCATCGTACTCGCAGGGAATGCTGTTGGCAGGATCATCTCCTACCTCAGGCGATCCGATCGGTTGCTTTGCGATCAACTTTAGCAGCTCAATTGCGTCAGCAGCCTTTCGTTTTTCATGCAGGATTCTGCAAGGCCGTGAGTTGTACCACAATACACGTGATTCATAAAAAGAAAATGGAAAAAATCGAAGAAAATGCAATATTCGATTCAATGTAAGTGGATGAAGATGAACGATGGCAATATGTACATTTGGTGCCTCTATAATATAAGCTTTTTACCAACATAAGAGATTTAAAGGAACAGAAGAAAAATCTAACAAAATCATAAATTAATTAAAAAACTTTTGGTTAAGTTTGCACACATAAGTTGTTAGTAAAGATAAGTAACAAAAATTTCCGAAGAAATTATTTCTAACATCAAAACGTACAGCATTATCGCTTGGGTTCGTAACGAAAGCCAGTTAATGTACAAAAAGACGATGGTGCTTCACTACTAAAGAACGATTCATTGCCAAAGTTGTGAACAAAAACCAATCGAAAGCTCTAAATGAAGTTGCCTACCGTCTACCACAAACCAACTGTTGTTTCAAAACGTTAAAAGCCAAAATATTGAGGTGTATGAGTTGAAAATAGTTTCACAATGCTGTATGTATGCACGATGGTTGATGGTTCCTCCACAAAATTGAAGAAATGTCTGGAAAAACTATGAATACTATGCACTCTTAATATTTTACAGCCACAAATGAGTTCCGGATGGGGCAAACAAAAGAAAACCTTCAATCATAAATCACACAAAAACCATGATAAAACCATTCCCAAACGTATAAAACGATTCATTAAAATAGAAATGAACGATTCGTCGAAACAATCCAATACCAACGAACAAACAGAACACGCGTACGGAAACAAGAGAAAGTAAAGTAAATAATTCCAGAGACGTATTTAGATGGTGGGGGGGTTTTCAAGAAACCAGAACCACATCCCGGTCTCTTTTTCCCCCTAACCTGCCTGAGGCTTCCTTCAGCTGCTCGATGAAGTCCTTGCCGGTGATGTCGGCGACCGAGTTCGGGTCCATGTTCGACAGCAGCTCCAGGTCCGGTTCGCTCAGCACCGACACGTTGCACAGGTTGGTCTTCATCTGCGCGACCAGCTTCTTCAGATGTATTCGCTCCACATCCGGGCTATCGGTGATGTCGGCCGAGTCGCGGCGCGTCGTTATCGTCACGTAGTGTGTCGGCTGGCGGGGACGAAAAAAAAAACAAGCGTAAGTTTAATGGGCCGTGCGATGCGAGTGTTTACGGGACTTAAATTGAGAGGCGTTAATCTTATCTGCGAGTGAAACGGTTTCCGGTTTGAGATACGCAACGCCAGGACGTTGGCGAGAACGACGATAAACTTTTTACGGGTTTCTTTTTCCTCCGTTGAACGTGGAAGTTTTCTATACACAGAATCATCTTTTAAATTTGAAAAAAAAAAAACCATCCGCACCCTTACAATATCTTAAACATTTAAATTAAATTACGGTGAGCCCGTCCGACGGTGTGGGCCTGTCCCTCATCAAAACGTTTCAACCGGTATATCAAATTATCACTAAATGCATTAGGTGTCCATCTGCGTCCGTTGGAAGGTTTCGGAGCAAGTTGATTTTTTGGGGTCTCCAAAGTCAGAAAAGTTTCGGTTTTTTTGGCTCCCATGTTGGGACTAGCAGAGGTCGTGTAGCATCTTGCCGTTCGCATCTCACTCGCGTGGTTGTCATTAATCAACCTCTCTCTCTACCTCTCCGTTGGAATGAGTGTCACGTGACGGTGGAGATGTCCACATTGAATAGCTCAACAACTTGTTAATGGTTCCGCTCTCCGTCTCTTTGCGGCTAGCTTAGACGGGTAAGATTTATGGACACATTTCGCCGCGGACTAGACAAAGGACATGAAAAGTGGACAGCCCGATTCGTTGTCCACCGCCCGACTCACAGCTGACTTACATCGATCCACTGTTCGCCGGTGAAGACCGCAATCAGCTCGGCATTCGGTTCCAGCGTCTGGAAGTAGTCCTCATCGTCCACCTCGGTACCGTCCGAGTCGAGGTGAATGTTCGGTAGATCCGTGCGGCCAAACTTTTCGGCCGCCTTCGATCGCACCTCCTCCAGTGTGCCGGCCACCACCGCCTTCTTGATCGCACGCGTCACATCCTTAACCTGCGAAAGGGGAAATTGAAGAATGTCGGAACTAATTAGTGTGGTGGATGGGTGGGTATATGTGGGTGTATGTTGCAGATCACAGAAATTACGTCCTGGTCGAACCAAGTGTCGAGCATCGGTTCGAATCGATCGATATTTTCCACCAACGCCAACTAGACCGCCTTAAATCACCAATTCCAACATGCTGCACATGCTGCACGTGCGTTCGGCTGCAGGCAGGAGCTTCGATGGCATCCCATATAAATTGATACACGTACACACAAACACACGTTACCTAACTGTCGCTGTGAAGCGGTTTTTGTTCCCACAACTTTCCTGGCAAAACCGGAGTATAGTGCGGAAGACGACAAGCTCGGGAGGCATTGTTAGTTTTGCGTTCGGGTATGTGAGGTTCATTTGTGGTTCTGAGCGTGTTTCCTTAGGGCTGCAAACGAACTTCCGGTTTGTCAGTAGAATAGGGAACCGTAAATAGTAAGACACAATGTATCAACTCTTTATCGGGGAGAGCTTTCGAAGTCCATTATTGAAGACGACTAAAGCAGGTTCATCTATCGGACCTATCGTATGATTAACTCGAAGAGATAGATTTTTGAGGAATTATTTTATTATTGTCTCTTGGAAATTTTGGAATCCTAGTCGCTATGTTTTAAATGAATTCAGCTGAAATCTGCATTGGTAAAAAGGTGACTTTTAGTTTTCCCGACTGCTGCACGAGCAAATCCTACCTACCCTATAGGTTAGCATAGCATACTTTGCTCTAGCTTTGTTTCCGGCACGCTGGGAAAATTCGTTTAGCCCTAACGATCTGTTTGCGTATGTGGCCCAAATCGGATGCAAGTACGAACGAAGACAAACAAGCGTGTTTGTGGAAAAGAAAGAGGCACCATTTGTGGGCCTAACGCTTCACAAGACCACATCGTATCGTATGGTGCAGAGTATTTCTTTTGGGAAAAAGGTAGACTATTCGGGAGTATTTCCCCGTGTGGGTGACGGTAGCAAAACGTGACGTGGTATTGTACTCCCGGATGACCAGTGATGTGGCGGTTTTAGTAGCGCAGTCCTAGAGTACCGTACGGTGGCTAATGTATTATTAAAACTCATCACCTTACCGCCTGGGGCCTTACGGGAAGTCCCTAGGCACTTCCGGACACTTTCAAGGACACCCGGGGCAGAACAAGTGAAGAGTGAACACTTACACTCACACACACACACACACACACACACACACGCCACTTTTGTTGACACGTGTCCACGTTGAGGAATGAAACACGGCAGGTGTTTTATTGGTCGGAGTAATAACCCATCGGTACGATTTCTCCACAGCACAACTGATCAATCATTTCCACCCGAAGCCGATGCTCTGACAACCTGAAGTGCGATAGGAATGTGACGCGAAGCATTTAATTCATTGCAGTTCGAGCGCCCCCTCTTCCCTCTTCCGGGAGCGTTTCCGTCACGTCTGGAATGCCGAACGATTATTATAATTAATTGCGCTCGACACAAAAAGCTGCCGACAAATTGTGCGCATGGAGGCGCCTGGTCGTTTTTGCAAAATATCCCTTTCACTTCACCCTTCACTTGCTGTCGGATGGGCGGGGGATGGGAGAAGAAGGAGTGGGAGTGGATGGACCATCGTGAACAATGCTACATTTTCCAAGTGGCTTTGGTCATGGGGAAAAGGCGCTGTGCTGGCGCATTCAGCCGTAGCCCAGGGGAAATTCCTTAATTATGATGAACGAAGTATGCCTTTCCTTTTTAGGTGCCCACCTGCCACCTAAAGCGGGTGCAGAACTAATGCCCGATTCTTAAGGAGCATTCGGTTCTCCTTTCGGAAAGCTTGCTAAATAAAGTAACCATATTATAACCTTTCCGAAAACTTGAGAAAAACGGACGCATTTATGTGCGCCGTAAATTCGATACATAATTTCGTTTCGTTTCGGTTTTCGTAGAAATAATCGCAACCATAATGGACTCTCCCGGGGAGATATAAAACAGTTTTATCGCTCTCGGAATGTTGCACGATCCCGGCGTGGTCACATACGGTTCGGTCGCATCGCTAGCACAATTAGCAAAATGCATGGTGACAGGTTCAGTGAGATATTGGGAAAAGTGCTCCGGTGGCAGCGTGACGTGTTGGGCAAGACACCTTCATCGATGTCGGAAGAGAAGTAATAAATAATTCCTAACTCGATTAACGATATGAACTGCAGGGATGCTTGTGGCAGAAGGTGCTTTGAATGCGCCACCAGCAGCAAGGGAATACATCATGTCTCAATATTCTCTAGCTCAAGTTCGAGGAAAACACCCGATGTGATGGCATCATGCCATCGAATGGGATTACTTATTAATGCAATAAGTTTGCCACCGGCTTTTATTCACCTTTTCGGTACAGTGTATCGAATGACAGTGATCGACTGCTTCTTCATCTCCCTCTGGTGAAAAACACCGGCAGTGAAAGGAGCTAGACTAGCCTCGGTCCCGGTGGCAAGTGCTTTTTTGAAGGAACGATTTCGATCAGGATAAAGTGGAATGGTTTTTTCTCTCTCGTTTCTCTTCATTTTCCACCTGCAGGACTGCCAATCATCGTGTCCAACGTACAGCCTCACACAACCACACATGAGGCAGCTTTCTTGTGAGATGCTTCGAGCAATTCAAGGCTCGTTCGGCCGAAAACGGACCACCCCCCCGGGCGGACGGTTAGGAGGCTCGTTAGCCGATTGGCACTTTATGACCGGCATGGGCAGATGAAAAAGCGATTCAACAGCGAAAGCGGAAAGCGTTTGCAGCTTCATCAGCGGTCAGCGCAGGTTCAGGACTTTGGGGAAGGAAAGTTTTTAAGGGGGAAGCCATTAAATTGTATTATCTTTCAGTGGAAATTAATCAGATAATGGGCACCGGCGTGAAGGTGCGAAAGTGTCTTCCAAACAGAGTGCCTTAACGAACCATGAAAGCTCGCCCGATTGGCTGAAGAAAGTCGCTTTTAGAAAACTGCGTATGAAACGATGTTAAGCTTAACGAGCTTAAATTTAATTCGTACACCAGCGAAAATGTTTTATCGGTATTTTTTTCAAGCTTTAGGTGGTAGTTCAAACTTCTCTGACTGCAATGTATTTAAAGTCAGTATTATCTGCAATGAAAATTGGTGCAGCAACATCATCGCACATTATCCCAGTAAACCTCCAATATATGCCTAGAATAAATCGACTCTCGCAAAAAGAAATAAATAAAATCGACTTTCGCAACCGATAGGGAAACCAAATCCAATTAATCCTCGTCTAGTAGGCTTTGTCTCCCACTGACATTTTGTCTGCGGTGCCCGGCGGATGAAAACATTAAAATTTCAACCAATTTCCACACCCCATCGGATCCCCTCCCCCGTACCGTGGTCTATAAAATCCACACAACCACCACTCCCTCCCCCAGACAAATGTTTCACCGTGTATTTTCACCGTATTTCGGGGAACCCGGGAAGGGAGACATAAAATAACCGAAATTACCACGCCACGCGGGAAACACACTAAATCCACGGAATCAAATATTCATTGCCATTTCCGTTGCCATTTTTCATCGATCGGTTCTCGTTTCGTCCCGTCGGGCTGGCTGATGGCATTTTGATGAGCGGTGGCCGAATTTCGGCAAAAGCCGTATATTTTTCCGAACCAATGTTAGCCTAGGCTTTGGGCGGTATTAATTTCCGGGTGGCTGGGGTGGCTGATTGGAACGAGGGAACCATTTCCGGACGGAACACAGGCGTGGGAAACTATCCACTTCCTATGCACAAAAGCGACGGTTTTTGATTTCGAACACATTCTCATCGTCTAGAACTAGTCAACTAAATCAAAAACTTCGCGACTGTCAACGAGCGTGCGAAAGCGTCTAAATGGGTCAAGTAAATCATGAGTTATGGCGCAAAGTAAATCTTGCATTACCCACCCTCGCCACGATAACTCAACCAGAAACTTCACCCTCGGGGCAATACGCTTTTGCTTACGACAATCCAGAGTAAAGTTTCTCCTTTTGATTCCATTACCAACGTTGGGGGAACCATTTTGCCTGACATCCGGGAAATTGTTTAGAGCAATGTTCCAATATAACACAATCGAATGCATGAGGGCATGAGCAAACGTGTGCACTATCAAAGCTGTTCCAGCCAGAAGTTGGCAAAATCCTATCAATATGTACGGTGAGCATTCCGCCCCGGGAGGCATCGTATTGTTCGGAGCAAAAATAGGAAACAATGGTGATTCTACCGGCCCAATTGTAGGTATAGTTGACTCCTGCAGGCATCTTCAAAACAGGCTATGTGACCCATTCTAAAACCCGACCGTCGGAGAAACCAACTATAATTGCGTGCACGAGTGGACCACAAAAAAAAACACGGCGGGAAACGGCAAAAGCTCGCCGGCTCGGGAAGAAAGATCACCGAAGAGGCTCTTGTTCTTCACCCTTTCCGGCAAGTCATAAACTTCTTACCCCGTTGTTCGTGACGCTTGAGAAATGATAATTAGAATGAATAGGCGTGCAGGCAGGCGCACACCGAGCAGGCCAAGTTGTTGGGTAAGTTTTTAATTGGAAACAAGTTTCCTTCAGCCAAACCCGTGCGCAAGTACGGCTCGGATGAAGATAAACGGATGCAATTGTTAGATAAACAGTGCGGGGTCGGGGAACAGTGCGAGCGAGGATAATATTGTAGAACCGCACACCGGGTGAACACCGGCGAAAATAGGAAGTTGAAGGCTTAAAATGATAAAATCTAATATAAATGCAAATGGATAAAGGGCCGGATTTGGCGCACCGCTTGCTAGCGACAGAGAGTTTGTTAATATATCACCAGAGGATAGTTCTAGTCCCGAAAGTGTCAGCCACATACATAGCTAGAATCCGACCGTTTGTTGGTCGCAACGGGTGTAAAAAAACTGCGAAAATAATAACGCTCCGTGGCTGCGCATCATCATTGGCCGCACATTAATGCAACCTCACACATTATACCCTTACGACTCCACTGGTTCTGTCTCCCACTCGGGATGAAAAAGCCAATTCTTTCACTGCATGATAATCATGTCCTACATGTCGCACTCGCGCTTGCATATTGCATGAACGGGGAGCGTCGTCAGTATGAGTACATAAAAAATATGCCACACCCAACAACCCTTCATCCCCTCTGCATCGCCCGAGGGCATGCCAATTACATTCGTCACGATTTGCAGCATACCTTTTTATTATCCAACGCGATAAAGGATGGACCGGCGATGGGCTGGTTGTGTGGCAAATAAAAAGGGGAAAAGAGCGCGAAAGAGGGGAAAAACCAGGACACACTTCGCACCGGTGAATATGCAAACGAAGCGACACTTGAGCGTGAACGACGCCTACTTTTGTATAGCCTCGGTACGCTCGCTGCGGGTTTGCCCTACTACTAATGCATCCGGATTAAGAGCAACATATCGTGCATTCTTCGCTTCTTAAGTGCTCGAGTTAAAAACAATTTCACTAACCGCAGTCAAAAAGCAAAAAAAAAGAAAAAAAAATCCAACACACTGCAGACGTTGGGGTTCGTTCTTTTCGGCGAGTACTTCTCATTGCAAAAAAAAAGAAATGCGAAAAGCGAAACATCATACACACGTTATGTTGCATGTTTTATGCTGCTGTGTTGTGTGCGCCAGTCGACATAGGGCTCCGGATTCTTCCCACCCAACCAGTTTGTACTCAAATTGTGCTCCAAAAAAAAAAAAAAAAACAATACGAAAGTCTCGTCTCGATGCCGCCGCTGAGAAGGCTGTAGCAACAGTTTACGGAAACACCGCTTAAGATGCATATTTTATTGACGATGTTGAGCGTGCCGAGTTCCGGACGATTCGATTTCGGTTTCGATGGTGCGAATTAGGTGTCAGCAACCGGTAGGGTCGCAATGCTTTTGGGCAACTAATTATCCAAAATGTGTACAAACTTTCTAGAAACTTTTAAGATGAACTAATTTCTGTTCTATTTTTTTGTTGCAGTCAAGCCATCCCTCTACCCCGTCAAAATAAAATGCTTCTTCAAACCTTCCATTATCCTTTGCCGGTCTCGTGTGCGCAACCCAGTTTCCGGAAAGATGAAAGCTTCTTCCACGCAATCGGCGTTGGAATGAAATTTCATTTCCTCCGCAAACATCCACAAAGCTCACACGTTTGCCAAATATTTGGCTGCTTATTCTACATTTGTTGCCTTGCAGAAAGAAAAACAAAAAATGAGCATTTTAATGGTTTGTGCCTCAACGCAAACAATGAGCGACGATTCGGAACGAAATTTCAAAAGTGCCTGGATTCACTTGCATTCCAGAAAAATACAAGCCACCATTTTGCTAGACAGGAAAACCGGGACACATCAGTGAGGTTTATATTTTGGTAGCGTAAGTGCTTGTTTTTATTATGAGACGACGACGTTTCTTACTGCTTCATTTCCGGACGATGCGGAAACGCTTCGAACGCCAAAGAACGATTTTAAGAGCGCTTTAGAAAAAGTGATACGACATGTACACTCTTCTTCTTGAAAAGCGATAGTTGAATTGGATAAAAAAATTGTTTTTCTGAAGCATGCCCTCGAGCGCGTTTTTTTTCTAGTGGCGCGATAAACCACGAAGATTAATGTACAGTGCGAGATAAAATCGTTATGCCTATTGTTTTTAATCTTCCCCAGGCACCAACGAATTTGAACCAGATCTCAATTTTAATGGTGTATTATGAAACACGGACAATGTTGAGCTTATTTTTGCACGATTCCTCGGGACTCGTGAAGATCCCGCTTGTTGAGCAGATGGCCCCTGGGTACGTGACACGAGACGATGGCTAAAACATCCCGTGCCTTCGTGCCATTACTCGTTTCGCGGGCACAATGGGCTGATATTTGGGCTCAGAATGAAGAGCCCTTGCCGGCAGACATCTTAAACGCTGAAAGTAGGACGACACGACGTGCAGCCGAGCCATGGTTTATGATCGATTGGTCAGCCCGCCGCTCACGGATCAAGGAGTCACGAGAGCACGAAGCGAAGCGATGATGATGCGAAAAGCGCTGAATAAAAGGATACGGGTGCGCCTTCCGAAAAAATGGCCCACCCCACGGAGCGGATGTACATTCGAAGGCTGATTTGATTATGTGGTAATATGATTTGACGATGAATAATGGCCAGCGGATGGTCTAAGCGCGTTGCCATGGGCCAAAAAAAGGTTTTGTTATCATCGCTGTTTCCTGACGATGGTAAGTGATGTTCATCCTTTTTTTTCTAATCACACATCAAATACACGAAAATAATGAAATGAGAAATAGCAGCGCATAAAGGTTCTCTGAGCTGGATGCTTCTGAACGGAGTCAATATTGTTTGCCAAATATTTTACTTTTGCTTGAAATATACATTGAAGCTAGAGACGAAGAATGCACAATCATATTAAATTATGTTCCTTAATATTATCGAAATACGCTTCGTACATTGCATATTAAGCATGTTTGTGCCACTTAGCACACCATCATCGCCAATTGCTCCCATTTCCTTCCTAGAATCGACAGTCACCGTGATGATACTGCTCCGTGTAACGACCGTAACTCCCGGGAACACAAAAAAGAACGATAATAGTAGCCTAGCTTTCGAGATAATCGCAAATTCTTTGCACGTCGTCCAACGCGGACGCGAAACCGGACGAAAGTTTATCTCCCTCGTGCCGGGTGGTCTGCACCGGGCACATATATCGAAACATTTCGCTACTTGCTACCGTTGGGTTACCGAAGGGATAGCCAAAATCTGTCTGTTAGCAACATACCACCGCTTACCATCGATTACAGGATGGCAACGCGTAATTAATGTGTACTTCTCCGCCAGCAATACCCGTCCGGATGGGGTGTGTGGCATGCTATTGGCTTAACAATTTAATTTATTTGAAAATAAAATTTAAATTTGAAATTTTTGTTGAAATTTCAGAATTCATGCAAAAACTAATTATTATGTTTGTATGCAATGTAAAAAATCAATCCAATGGAATTCTTTTCCAATTTCCGTACCGATGTTCAGGCAGTATTTGCTCATTGTACTACAAATAATACGAGAGGAATTGGTGTAAATGTTATTGATGATTTCGCTTGTTACTCGAATTCCAATCCCCACCGAACTGTAATGAGCCACATCACGATCGTTACGCCTTTTGGTGAGAAATCAAAGGGAAATTCTTCCACACAACATTAACACCTGTAATTTGCTTAATAGACACAGGCACGCACGCGACCACAACCGCGAACCGTTCTGCTGATGGTAGTAAAAATGTTATACATAATCTATTTACGCATCATTTATTTCTTCGCCCTATCGCCCCGCAACGCATGGGTGAGAGCTACGCTGGACGAACTGCTGAGCCTATCGATACGGAATTCAATTACGCGCCCCATCTCCACCTTTTGGCACTTGGATTTCTAACGAACTGAAAAGAAACGGCTGCCAAAAGTTACAACTCCCATTGCGGCATTGCCATTGAGATTGGCACGGGATCGCAAACGATCTTGGCGGGGTTTAATTATTTACCACTTTTGAGCACTCTTTAGCGAAAATGCTTTCAACTGAACGCTCATCGGTTTGGCTTTTGTTTTACCCACCTTCAACATCACGTGCCCTTTGCATTTTCCCCCAAATTCACCAATTGAATAAAGTGCGCGCACCGCTCGTGGTGCTAGTTGGTGAGGAAAATTCGCTGAAGCAAACTTGGTGGCTAACATCATTATTTCACGCTGCGCATTGGCCGCAGCGAGTGTCCTTACTACGGCTTTTCGCGAAGTTTCCCGCCCCAAAAGCACAAGCGAACAACACGCGAATGGAAACGTGATTTTAATTACGTTTGCTCACCCCCGCCCGGCGCGGAAAACAGGTTAACGCACACCCACCCACGGTGGTGCAATTTAATATGAAACAAAAATGTGCGAAACATCATATGCGGGCCCGGTTTTCCATGGTTTCCGAAGCCGTAACCCCAAAAATTGACGGAGACAATTTCATTAGAAAAACTCCACCGTTTGCGCACACGTTTCGGTTCGGATGAAAAATTGAGCTGGAGCATGACAGCGAATCGAGCAGAAATGGGGAGAAAAAATAAAAACGTAGTAAAAGTTATAAATTAGGATCTTCCCGTGAGTGGTGAACCCCGACTTCCGTTCGCCGTACATTGGGCCTTTTCGCCTTTTTTTCGCAAACGGCAGCTAGAAAGAGTGCTAAACGAGTATGACGACGGTAACGGGTTATTGCACCACATACACCCCGAGCGAGAGCGCATCGTCAGCACACTACTGCACACCTTAATGATGTTGCATAATTTATCGCTTTTCATGGCCAGCTCAGGCTCCACGGTGCGGGAGTTTCGTGCCGTTTTTTTTTGTATGCCGGTTTTTTTTTTTACTGGTAGCAGCATGCCCTGAGCTTGCACGATTGGATCGAATGAAACGGTCGTGTAGGATCGCAATGGTCAGAGAGAGGCTTTTTCCTAGCGTATCATACACCAGAAAGGGGTTGAAAAAATACCCCGTTTGTCCGACAGCATAACCATAAAACTGGACACAGAAATGGAAGAGTGCATTCCCGAGATCCCCGAACGGGGAAAGAGCAACTTTTCCCACTATAGAACCGACGTCATCATGGCCGCTGGTTTCGGTTCCCATACGTTCCCTCGTCCGGAAGAAGTTTCTATCTGGTGGGGTAGAGTAAGGCGGACAAAAGTTGTTGTTATAGCTTGGCTTGACGCGGTAACTTAATATAGCTTTTCTCGCGACCGTCATAGAGCACGGAACGGGTCATAGATTAAGGATAACGATTTTAACCCCTATGAGTGCGTTTGTTTGCACGAGCGCTTTCGGGGCCGTGCCGTGCCGATATCTTCACATTGTTCTGTGGATGGTAGGAAAAATCTGCTCGTATTGAAATGACGACCCCGAAATGGACGCCGGACACTGACACAAAGCGAGAATAGCGCGAAACATGACGGATGTTTAACCGTCGCAAATATTTGCGCTCCGTCCGCAAGCGCATCGTTGGCCCAGCGGAGGCCCTTCGATAGAGCTTGAAGGCCACGTCAATCCTTAACCGCTCGTCATCAAACGACCTTAGCCCGGGGGAGGCATGCGAAGATGAAAACGATAAAAACTACGACCACCCATACCGATTCGGAGGACGATAATCCTCGGGGCATTCTGGTAAACAGAAAGAGCAAAAAAAAAATGCTCCACCAATAGCCTCCCTCTGCTCGTGTTACGCTAAATCCAATCCAAGCTTTGGGCCCGCGGCCGGATCGCATATCGCCGGGCATCCGAAAGTGGACACAATTACGTGCAATACTCATTACTGCGCCAGTTTGCTCGCATCTCGCATCACGGAAGCAACTCGGAAGTGGTCTAAAAGCAAAGTTCGGGCAAAAGTAAATACTGGACCCAGCACGCGGAATGGTTGGAATATTGTAAAAGGAAATCGTTCTCGGGTGCTCGGGCCCCCTAAGGGCGTATCGTATGGGACAGAGCGTTGATAGGGAAAAGCAATTTTCCAACCGCCAGCGAATTTCGATTCTTCTTTCCTTCTGCAGAATCACGTTTTCATTCCACCTCGCCGAGTCTTGTTGCGATGCAGACAGGCCACTCCAGCAGGAAGCGGATAATCAGTCACTCGTCAATGGCGCGTGCAGTGGAGTGAAGGAAAGGATTTTTTACTCGCCCCACTTTCCCCGAGTCATTTATCAGCGTCTCAAACTGACTGGTGCAGGTTTTCTGGTGGCTCGTGAAACTCCGATGCAGCATGGCACAGTGGGTCGGTGAATTCGTTGAATGGTCATCACCATCCCAACGAAACCGCAACTACAGCATGTCGCAATCGTGCGCCTCCATTGCCTTCCCGCTGGGCAAGCGTGCAGTGACGCACACGACGCTCAATTAATATCTCTGTCTAACGATTCCTTCCCACACAGATAAATGGGCGGTTCGAGGAATTGACGTGCAAGGATAGGAAAGGCCCCTGCAGGGCGGGCGCCCCGGGTGCTGGCAACACTGATTGTGTTCCAATTTTATCCTGCCGCACACGCACACACTGTCATTGATTTGCAGAGGAGAAAAGGATTCCACGATTTGCTAGCAATTTGCCAGTCGCGTTCCCTGGGGCGATCTCGCAACACGCGCAAGTTCTTAACGGCGAGTCGACAAGATGTTCTATCCGAATGCCGTCAAACGACATTACACGCCTCGTGTAGCTTCCGAAAGCCTTATTTTGATTTTATTATTAGCATGATGTTACCCTTGGTCGGAGAAAGGCGAACCAAAAATAGTCCAAACTGAGCGTAATCTTCCAGGCGAGAGAACATCCCGTTGCAGTCGGATTCAAACCTACCAGGTGTGCCCGAACGGAGAACATCACAACGACGACGACGAAAAGGGCCGGCCGGCCGGCTTGTTGACTCTGTTTCCCTTTGCCTCGTTCCCCAGCGGTGTGGCATGGGTATTTTAATGGAAACATAAAGCCTTTCTTTGCCCATAAAACCCGATGCGGCCCGCAACGGAGATCCATCAACCATCAACCAGCACTCTGGGTTTCGCCATCATTACCCCCTTGCACGAACGCTGTGACGGACTATTACCAAAAATGTGTCCACGAGAAGCCCGGAAGCCCGATAAAATGTCCCCCCCCCCCCCCCCATCCAACATCGGCTACATCTGAGGTACTGGGGTTTTGGGTCAGGATCAGCACGGCAATGGGAGGTGTTTTTTTTTTGCACTTCTGCCCAGATCACGGTGTAGGCAAACCGTGGTCGTGGTGAAAATGTTTTAGTATCCTTTACCGTTCGAAAGCAGCGTCGCTGCGGAAATGCAAATGCGCTGCCGTAGACAGTTCATCCCCCGCAGGGAGCTTCCAATGTTGCTATTGCTCCACATTCCGAAAGGGATCAGGAAGGGATTTTCATTTTTTATTTCCGGAAACAACATCCCCTCCTTTTCTGGAGATGGTGAATAAAGATCTGTGGACGGTGTTCGTTATTTTTTTCACTGAGTGTCGTCTCACTTTCGAAACAGGAAATCAATGTTTTTCATCGAGCCCGGCAATGGCTGGAACTCGTCTTAGCTCTCGGATGATATTACGTTCTGCTCGCAGCAAATGAACCGATTCTCGAGGATTCCCGGTGGAAATCCATTAAATTGCTTGTATTTTCTTGCAACAGACAAGGTTAAACTTCCACCGAAATTAGTCGACACTCGCAACTCCTACCACCTCTATCTACCTGGCCGGAAGAACGCCAACTTAATCGTTCAATAATTAATGTGCATACATTTCGGTGGCCCCTCGCGGCGGGGACATAATTTATTCACCCAAGGCTCCGGTATCGATCCGGACAGACTTTCAATAATTTCGCAAAACTTGGAATGCGTATCGCGGTGGCGGGCGAAATTGATTGAGCCATTGATTTACGCACCGAAAATGTGAATGCCACCGACGCAATTTTTCTTACCGCGGCAAGAACACCCACGCTGGACGAGACAAGGCATTTCATGAATGGAGAATCGGTTCCCTTTTTTTGGTGGAGCAATTCTTGGAACAATTTTGACGCCTTGTTTACGGTCGGTCTGGTTCTTGGGTTCATTCGCCAGGCCGCAGGCAGTGACAACGTCCTCTCACGGGCAGCCCACGCGGGAACCGCCCGCCCTTGAATGTGCTTCACGTGCGCGCAAAAGGCTCCGTGTGTACGTAGCAAAAGCTCATTTCTTTAAAGGTCAAAAAGTTATTGTGCGCCATAGATACAGTTAGGCTTGGTGGAGTGGCCTTTTCGTTTCGCGCAAATCCTCAATGAAACGGATACGCCGCCACGGTGGCGTCGTTTCGCGGGTAAATATGTTAGCGCGATGGAAAGTTATGTACCCGGATGGAGGTTGCTTTTTGAATTTAAATATTTGACATAGCGCTGCATACTATTGAGCACTTTCGAACAGCCAGACGGTGTACGCTGATCACACATGTAACGCAATACGCATCATTGCGATTCCATGGAACAAACACAGACGGAGATCGAGATAATAACCACGACCGTCCTCGTCCTGGTATCCGTTACCTTCTCGGGAAACCGAATACGCACTGGAAAACTGGCAGCGCGCAACTTTAAATTAAAGTGGTCTCGCTTTCAGGACACACTCTACCGGCGGCACCAGCAAGCCATGCGCTCGGGAAAATCTACACCGACGCGCACGTGGAGAGCACATTAAATGAAGCGCGAAGCGGGTGAAACAAGTAAATAAAAATGTGTTCTTTTACGGTTCGCTTGCAAACGCCGAATGTGCCGCTGGTTGCAGGGAGGTGAACATTTTCTGCGAACCATGTTTTCAGGCTCTTCAGGAAGAGTTTGTGCGAAAAGCTCGGTGTGATAAAACTTTACGACGTGTGTACTGTTTTCACTAATGGTGGTAAAATCGAATAATTATTTGTTTCCACTGACGCTGAGAGCTGAGTGAAATTAGTTTCAGAAGTTGTGTTCGGTATGCTGTAATTTTACTTTCGAATAAAAAAAGGGATTTTAGCTTCTAACGACATGTCAGCGTTCACTGGTAGCATGTACGCGGAGAATGCGTACAAATAATGTGTGACAAAAAGCATCGTCCTGCTCCTCCAGCCTGTTTGTTTCCTGCTAATGAAGTCTAATAAAGGAGCTACCTTGAGCCATATTCTCAAGCAAACAAACCACATAGTCGTCCTTCGTGCGATGGAGTTGTTGAAATGCATTCACTCCACTATCACACTCATCCCACGAAAAGCGGGTCAGTAGAGCTTCCGGCGTGGCACGAAAAGATTGCTTCCTTCCACGGTACGGTGCGGGACGAGCCCCTTTCGCAAATACACCCGGGGAGTTTCGAAGCGAACGAAGGAGGCTGCGAGCGAGCGGGAGGGAGAAAATTGCACCACATCCTTATTCACAGGACGGACGTGTGTCCTCATTTTTGCTTCTTATCTTCAGCGCTGGGTGTTTTACAATCACCGCCGACCTTCCTCTCTCTGTGTTGTTGTCTTACCTTGTATGGCTTTTTGTTTTCCTCCTCCATGGCCGTAAGTTCCGTCTGATGGACGATGGGTGGACTGGGATGCACGCGGGAAAGTATCACAGGACAGCGGCACTCTAAATTCGCACGATTAACCGCCAAATAAATGCACGAAAACGCGAAAATAGCTTCACGCAAACACAGCACAACACACCACCAGCAGAAGCAAACACTGCAGCCAGCGAGCGCACCCTCTTTTTTGACAGCTGCGAGGAGCAAACAACAACAGCAGCACACGACCGCGCGAACCGAAAACGCTGAGAGCAATAGCAGTGCAAAATGGCGTGAAACGGTGCGACAGTCCACGGTTCGCAGCTTGTGAGCGAGAGAGCGGGAGCATAAAGCTATCTCGCGAGCATCAAGCATAAAGAGCATGAATCCGTGGTGTGTCTAGGAGTTGTTTGCAAACAATACACACTGCGTTCGGTGCTGGAGAAATGTGGTTTAATTAAATATTAAATTCAGTGTTTTTGTTTACCATTGGTGACAGTCGGGCTTCGTACACGAAACACCAGATGGCGTAGGTTACGTTTTGGCAAACAACAAAAATACGTGATTTTAGTGTTCCTTTTAAATTGAAACTGCTAAAGTTGTGCTGACGGAGGGTTTTCAATTAGTGTAAGTTAATTATAAAATTGAAATTTTGTTGTTGGTGTGATATTTTTACAATACATTGTAAGTATTTATTAAAAATATTTTTAAAAACTTGGACGATTATCACAAGCATAGTGTTTCTCTCAAGTAATAACCGTTTCTCTCTTTACTCGCCTTCAGATGAGATGAGATGAGATAGATTCGCCTACTCGGAAAGCTCACCACACGTGCGTATGATACTCCTTGCTGCTGCTAGCCCTTCCTCCACTACACTACGAGGAACCATCTAATCCTGAAAGTGTTGCATTCTCGTTCTGTGGAAACGTGCCCGTGCTATTGAGCGCATAAGCGGGCGCCAGTTTATGCCCATTTGTGGAAAATGTTCCATTTTCTAAGCGATGCATTCAGATGCCGAGGACAACTTCACATGCTCATTGCGATGTTTACCTTTTCCGAGATAATGTCAAACCCACCGCAGCTGTTTAGTTAGAAGCAGCCTAGTTGAGCGTCCTTGTCGTTGCGTGTGTGTAGTTGCAAAAATGCATCTAATGCCGCTCTGTCACCGTCGACACTATCGGCAGTGTTCCGATGGAAGCCATGTGATTGAAAGCGATGATTGCTATAGTATGAGGATTTAGAAAGTTTATCATATTTTAAAGACTTAAATTTTCAATTGAATTTCGAGCAAATGCATGGGAAACAAAAGAATAACTTTTATAAGAATTCTCTGTTATTTTGACCAGCAGCAGTATACTTTTTATGAACCACATCCCACGAACCCAGCTCATGAAGTATGCTGCACGTACGGCGTTCGATTGCGCTAACATTCTTTGGACGGAGTTGCGTTCAACTGTTCCGTTTTACTATGCTGCATCTTAAAAAAAGCATTACAACGAATCAGATCGAAAAACTTCAGATCGATTTAACATACTTAACTAAACGTGACAAGCGTTCGATGGCGAACACTGGAACGGAAACTTTGATTTTATTTGTAGCCCTTGTGCGTATGTATGGAAGAGCGAATTTCTGAGGTCGTTCCTCACGCTGCAGAAAGTTGTGGCAGGACGTGATCAAAGCGCAAGTTCGCGGTTGAATCACCGAACTAGTGCACTTGCAAAAATACACACTCACATTCATCGAGATGGCACCGAGATTGCTCAATGAACCTTTCGCTATGGTGTCTGCTCATCCCGCCCGGACATCGCGCAAGCACGGCGAATGAAAAGACAAAAAGGTTACGCGAGTTCAAAGCTCCACTTCGAGCGCCATTTTGCGCCGCACACGGGACTCACGTTCACGGGGAAAAGCAGCGAGGGTGCACAAATTAAATTAAGTGTTTGGGGCGGATGATGAGCGGAGCAGTACACACCACCGTCGTCTAGAAAGTTAGTCCGGTCTGTTTACGCCCGCCCGGTTAGCCTCCCGCGGGCGAACAAAAGCGCGTGCGGTTACGGGAAAATCGGTTGCGAAGGTCCTGAGTCCCCCAAGTCAGCAAAGGACACACCAAGAGACTTTGATGTTGGTTGATTTGAATTTTTCGGGGTTTCTTGACATTCTGACATTTGCTGACTGGTGGAAGGAGATGGTAATTTATTCGGTGTTTTAAATTTTTGCAAACGATCGCTTAAAAACTGTGTTGAAGTTTTGCATTTTAACCCAGCCACCCAACCGGTCACACATCCTCACGTGCAGGAATACGTGCGGCCTGCTGCGACGATTTCGACGACCGTGCCGTAGCGCGAAAACGGACGCATTTGCATAAAATATGCTCTGATTTATCATTTGACCCCCACCTAGTCGGTTTGTCGCTTGTCGCTATTCACGCAGAAAAGTCGAACCAAATAGAAGAACGTAAGCAGTGGAGCAGAATTATTACGCCGACATAGCCGGTAGGACGATGAATGATGGTGCTACAAGCGCGTCGGAATCGTTTGCAAAATCTTCACCCATTTGCCTGGGAGCTTTTGGAGCCAAGCACCAAGCGCAAACCCGGGAAAATCCTTTCAATGTCTCCTTTATCTGCATAATCGATCGATTCGTTGAAAGGATCGCTCTCGTAGGCGCTGAAAGAGCGTCTGTTCAATAGAGGAAAATTGATTATATCGTACGGTTTGCATCCCGCGTAATCATTTTTAATCAGATACCATTGAATGTTCAACAAAGCTGTGCAAAACAAGCTCATCTGAACGAGAACCCGAGGGTCATTTTTATGATTGATTCACGAGTAAATGCAACCATTTCATGGCTAATATTGCATGCCTAACATTTTTGTGTGTCCCATGTTTGAGTGGAGGAAAATTGGTTCGCAGCGAAACCGAAGCATTTTGTGCGTTTATTTTTTTTTGCGTTTATTTCACTTTTTAGTGCTCACACTCAATTGAGCATTGGCACCCGATACCGGGAAAAGGTATGCTAACAAGTTATGCATTTTTTATGTACCCTCTTTTTTCCGGTATTACTCTCGTTCCCGGGGTGGAAGTTGGGAAAAAATTTAGATGAGAAATTGTTCAAGTTCAATAAACGGAAAGTTCCGGAGGAAATCGGTTTGCTTTTCGGACGAAACTTTTCAGACGCACACGCTGCTGCTGCTGCTCCTGGTGCGATGTTTTGTGTTGGGTGCGGAAAGTTGTGTGTGTTTTTTTTTGTTTTGAGGAAGAATGTGAAATGTTTAAGATACTTTTTTATTCAGTTTTGCAGTATGCGCATTACCACATGGACGGCTTATACATTTTCTAGGACTACTGCACTTGAAATATGTTGGAGGAACAAATAATGTTGTCAATATCGTTGGTTTATGTTCTCTGAAAAATCCTACCTTAAAAAAAGATATCTGATATGCATAGCAGAACGTAGTTTCGATCTACGGACCTCTGGGTTATGGGCCCAGCACGCTTCCACTGCGCCACTCTGCTGTGTTGAGTACTGAGTGAAATTTTAATGAATAATATCTTCCGCGTATCCAGCATCGCGTACCTAGAGCGTGCAGGTGAGTAAATGAGTTATTTATTTTTAAACTTGCTTTCAAACACTAATAATCTTGAGCGATTTGAGAAGCGATGAGTAGCAGTACTACCCCAGTACATAAGGATATCCTTCCAAAGGGCAGAGCTGGGTCGCTAACTTTAATGCTTGGCTTACAATATAACATACCATTAAAAAGGCAGACAGCAAACTCAGATTTCATTTGTTCAATTTGTTGAATAAATAAAACGATTTGTGCTACGTCTGCTTCGGAATTAGCAAAAGATGAAGTGTAAATATTACATTGAAAAACCACATCAATAAACGAGACCGAACTGTGCAAACAAAGCGAACAAAACAATTTCAAAATCACCGCAGGCTGTTTCAGCGTTCCTGGAATATTTAGCAATTTCTAACACCTCGTAAGAGTGTGTGAAAACAACAGTGCAGGTTGAAAGTATTTACATTTGAACGAAGCGAATATAAGAATGGTCTCGCCTGCCGATTGTTCCATCTGCCCACACTCAAACCGAAAAAGGAAACTCAGGACACAGTTTGGACGGGAACGGTTGTTTTTCTCGTTTCCAATCTCTCGCCTTCTTCGCATGCTTTGAAACTGTGTTCTTATCCCGACCGTCTAGACGGGTACTTGTTTTGTTTTTCTGCACCACCCAAGCGCTGTAAGCTGCTGGTGCTGGAGCAGCTGGTGAGCCGACCCTGCGAAACCCACGAAGTGCAACGTTAGGTCAGGGAAAACATCTTACAAATGGCGTCCTGGGAAGAAGGTTTACTTGACGTGGCTGCCAATCGCTCGGTGACGACGTACCACAAAAGAAAAGCAGTTTAGGGCGATCAAAGCTTTTGGAAAGCGTTCTGCGCGAAAACCACGTGCCGCACCAAACGCGAGATGGAAAACAAAATAATCACTTTCCCGGTCACAATCGCTAGGTGGATTTGTGTGTGCGTCATCACAGTCTCTGCAGTCGGGAATCAGATGGTTGGTTTCCATTTTTTGGGGTCGGGTGAATGCTCCCGAACCTCCGTCCAGACCGTTTATCGTCGCTTAGAACGCTTCCAGATGAGTGGGTGGAGAAAACGAACCGCAAGAACGAACATGCAAACGTGTAAATCCCCCGCCCTGACTAAATATTGGCGTTTTTCTTTCTGTTGCGAACGTTGTGATGCTCGGCGTTGCTTTAGCACGAGTTGTGCAATAGGATTTATTCACTTGCAAAACGTACGATACCGAACGTACGTTGTTTTGTGTTGTGCAAGGTAAAGGTTGAAATTTTGGCAGTTGTTATCTTGTTTTCTCCCTAACACTAGCGACGAGGCGAAGAAGAAATATCCTGTTACAAGGGTCAATGTGTTGTTTGATAAACATAAAATTTGGGTTTCGATTGTTTGTTTGTAAAGTTAATTGCTTTGTTTATGTAATGGATACTGAAAGCAATCTTCTCAACACTATCTTCTGCAAGGGAGTAAGGGTGTAAGGGTGCCTCAAATGCTGACCCTTCAAATTAATCGAGATCCCGTAAAACACATTCCATCCGCAGACGAAGATTAAACTCATATTTCTTTCCCCCTGCGTTGCGCAATCCTCGTTTACCCTCCGTGCTTAGCGTGACCCATTTCACCGGTACACCGACCAGACGAAACCTCATTTGGTGTGGTGTAGATCAGGGCACAACGGACCGGATCCGGATCCAGTTAGTGTCCTTTGTTGTCTGGAGCCTCAGGATGGTTTGCCATGGAGTGTTATGCATTTTTTTCGACCACTCGCCCGTTTCGCGATGTCGTTTCATCACCGCGTCTTACCGCTGATGACGAGCGTCCGACACGTGGTGATGTACATAACGTGGTCAGAGAACGAACACAGTTGCGCCCCTTATGGACCGTTGCGGGCACTTTTGGGAGAGAATGATCATGTGAAAAACACACAAAATTTAACCAATGTACAAGTTAACGAGTTTTTACAATTTTTTTTTCTAGAGTTTCTATATATTTGTGCATGTTGTATCCTTTGCTCCAGTCTAATGTTATTTGGGTTCGTCATTTTCTCACTACATAGAAGCTTATTTCCCCTTTTTGCTCACCGTGGGAAAGTTTTGAGAGAAAGGAAATCGAGACGACTCACCAAGCGCTACGAGAGAACGTTCTCGCAGCATCCACGGCATGAGTTTTCCCACACAGAGAAAACTCCAGTGACCTACTTTCTCGAGCCGCTCACTCGAACTCCGTGCAACGAGCACTACTAGCCCATATTTCTCAGCGTTTGCATTCCAGGAGTCTCCGTTATTTCCGGTAGGAATTTTGCAATCGAAAAGCATCCAGCTCGGTTCGGGTTGGCGGTAGACTTTTTGCAAATGTTTTCGTCGGTAAAAACTATACCGCCAAACCGGTAAGCTTAGCGTTTCTACCATATCAGACCGGTACATATGTAACCAGCTAGCCCGGTACAAAAACTGGAACGTAAGGTTGTTGAACTGGCGAGTCCGTTTTCCAGACGTTACGTAAAATGTTCCCTAAGGTGGTGCGGCTGTTTTAAGCCCGCAGGTTAATGCAGCACGTGAAAATCCATCTCTGCCATTGACGTCAGATGTTGTGCTGACGTCATGAGTGGTTTATGACATAAAATCGGTAAAAGGTGTGAGTTTTTCTCTGGAATACTTGGGAAAACGTACGACAATGGCTGATGATTCAAAGCAATGCCGGCAGTCTACTTTTCAGTGATTAAACGCACTGTTACCATGTTTTATTTATTCACATATCCAATTTTAATCCTATCAGTATCTATATTTTACAACGAAGACAACTACCTAAACCGTTCGTCCCTAGCTATCAACAAATCCCAGATTTGCGTGGTCTTCTTCGTGACTTTGGAGGACATTTTCGAATATCTGCAATAGGAAAGAGGAAAGTTTTTCAATAAAAGTAGCCACTTAACAAGCACCATCACACCACAAAATGCTCACCTGGTCCATTTGGCATCGTGAAATCGTATAGCGTAGCTGATTCGTCTGCGCGAAGCGTTGTAGCTTCAGGAACAGTTCACTGGCCGTGCGCGTTGCGGTGTTGGAGCTCCCCGGTACTACTCCGTTTCCAGTTTCATTCACCACGATTGTGACGTGGCCGTTCCTGTGGAGCTTTCCGTTTTCCTCCCGCAGCGTGCCCGTGTCGGGGTGCACCTGGCACACAAATTGTACGGAATTCTTGTGCAGAATGATATCCCTCGTCACGTCGAATTCGCGCTTCACAACCTGCAGATAACAAACGACATGTTAATTTTGATTACAAGCTGTTTTGCTGCATTGTTGTGTTTCTCTTCTAACATACCCTCAAGAAGTCCACATCCCGAACACCGTCCAGGTACAGTGTCACTTGATAGCTGTGACCGAACCGCTCCTTCAACCGATCTGGCGTGTCGACCGTAAGCAGTTCGCCATCCTTCAGGATCGCTATCCGTTGGCATATCCGATCGATTTCGGAGATGCTGTGGGAGGTGAGCAGAATCGAACGGTTCTGTGCGTTCAACCGCTCTATCGTGCTGTACACGATGGAGCGCGTCACTGGGTCCAGATCGCTCGTCGGTTCGTCCATGAGAATGATCTCCGATTGGCCGAAGCAGGCAACGGCGACACACAGCTTGCGACGATTGCCGCCGCTAAGATTTTTCACCAACACCTTCCGGTACATTTCCAGATGGTATTCTTTGAGCGTTTCCATCACGAGCTTATCGATCGAGTCTATGTTGCGCAGTTTCCCGTAGAACTCAATCACCTCCTCCACTGTGAGCAATGGATCGAGGAAATTGTTTTGCGGACAATAGGACGGACCATGCTGAAATAGAGGAAAGCATTGTAATGCATTGGTTTCTCAGGTGTCTTCAGTTCTGCTACTTACGTTACTGTAGAACGTGAAACTGCCACCGGATGGTAGAAGCTCTCCAGAGAGGATAGCGAAGATGGTGGATTTACCAGCACCGTTCGTTCCGAGCAAACCGAAACATTCACCGTAGTGGAGCTTGAAGGAAACGTTCTTCACCACCTCTTGTCCTCTTGCACCTCCTCCACCACCGCCGCAGCTACGATACCTCTTCCTCAGATTATCCACCGAAAGGATCTGATCGGCCGTGATGGACTTTTTCTTTCCATCCACTCGACTTATCACCGTACTGTAGTCCGTTGTGTCGATACCATTCAGCTCGCATACCTTCGCCTGGGACACACCCGTGGCACGATTGATCAGTCGTTGTATCAGTTTATACTCGATCATTACATTCAGCAGCATAAAGATCAGCCCCATTACTACCAAGGCGATCAGGTGCGGCCTTAACAGGTCACTGGAGATGGGCGATTTGTACGAATCGATATAGTAACGCTTAAATATCTCGGCTGTAATGTAGTTCTTTGACAGCTCAATCAATCCATCGGCAAGCGCATGCTGTGGAAGCACGAGGAACGCTCGGTTGAGGATGTTCCGGATCTGCTCCGACTGATCGCTGTTTCCCAGTACGTCGAACAGAATGATGATCGTCAGTGTGCCCAGTGCCGTGATGACGTTCAGGCAGAAGAGCGACATGTTTGCGAAACTTGCATCGGTGAACAGCTTCTCGAACAGATGGATAGCAGGAATGCTTGCGAAACCATAGAACACCAGCAGCAAGCAGATACCATCGAGTTGTTCTCTCGCCACGTACGCCGGTATGGCGAACGCTTTGAACACGATCACGGCCAGTGCCACCGCAATGAGATAGATCTACACGAGGAAGAGGAATGAGATTAGAAGTAAAGTCATCAATACGGAGCAGCTGTGTCACGTATGTGGGGGATGCCTACCAGTGCATCCCAGATGTACGTCACGCTCCAGTAAGTTAAGACGTTCACGCCCGCCAAACGCTGCTGCAGTTTTTCCCCGCGTATACGCTCGCTCACGATGTACACCGAAGCTCCGGCAACGACCAAACTGAAGGCCAACAGCATAATTAGCGATATTCCCGCATCAGCCACTTGCTGCAAGCTGTTGAAGGAAAAAAAAATACAACAACGTGCAACAAAATCATTTGAATAACTCCGTCCCCTTGACGCGAGCACCCAACCGGGCACACTTACATCGACGATATCGACAGATCATCCTCTTCGATCTTCAACGGATGATTAATGGTGCGGATCGTGTAGCTCGGATCGTCCAATTCCGCTCTCAGCACCGCCGTATCGAGCATGTTCAGCCAGGTTGGCATCGAGTGGTACCCTTTGTTGTTGTACCATACAACATTTTTCTCCTTGTTGACGGTGATGCCACCGTACCGTCGTTCCGTGTACTGGTCGGTGGTGGACAGTATCCACCGGTAAGCATCCAGTGACGAGTTGAACACCGCGCACATGTCATCCGTACAGTGCGCAAGAAGATCATCAACGATCGCGTTCCGATACTCGTCGTTGTCCGTGGCGTTGGTGTAGAACTCGGCCGATCGCGGGTAGAGTGCGGTTGAAAAGTTGATCATCTGGTCGTACTCACCAGGCGGACGAATGGTCATGAATCCCATGGCAATGATTTCAAAGATTGTCGGTAGTACGAGCAGACAAACCAGTAGACGATAATTGCGAAGGAAATGCCGCATGCGTTTACGGAACAACGTAACCATGATCGAGATCGTTCCCAGCTTTGTTTCGCTCGTTTTTGGACCATGAAAACCGTTCGGAATGTGTGACGTGACGGAACCATTTCCGTTTACCAGCATCGGATCCGATGGCGTTGGGTCACCGGCGTTGACGGTGTTGAAGATGTTGAGAAGGTTTTCGTTGCGAATCTCAAACGATTCAATCTGTTTGCTCGACTTCAACTGCGCCATATGCTCAAGCAGTGGTTCAATACTGAAACAAAATATCGTTAAATAATCCAGAGCTAGAGGACGCGTGAGAAGCGACTACTTACTTTAGCACCTGATTATCATTGGTTGAGGAGGCAATCTTGAAGTCAAGCTGGTTAAGCGTGGCACTCATTTCGTATCGCGTATCAGTGAGTCCATCCAGCAGTTTGCTCAGCTCTGCTATCAGAGCCGTACGATCGGAATCTGTTTGGTGCCTCAGGAAGATCTTCAGATATACCGTGTTGGTAAAGCGTTTCTTTAATTCCTCCTGAGATTGCTCCAAGATAGCTTTTCCCTATGATGTAAGCGAAGATGATTATATCTAAAACATTCCACTCGCAAAGTCACACACAAAAGCTTACATTCTCCAACATGACGATCTTATCGCTCAAGCTCTCTGCCTCGTCCAAGTGGTGCGTCGCTAGAATCACTGCTCGATCCTTTCGTAGCGTTTGGATCAATTCCCAGATGTACTTGCGGGCTTTCGTGTCCACACTGCTGCAAGGTTCGTCCAAGATCACAAGATTCGGTGAGCCAAGGAATGCGATCGCAATGCACAGCCGACGCTTAAAGCCACCCGACAGATCCGATGCGCGGTAGTGCTGGTACGGGCCCATCTTTAAATTGTCCAGTGTGCGCGAGACTTCTGTGTCGAAGCCGCGGGTCAGCTTGATCCGGGCGTATAACTGCAGATGCTCCTTGGCCGTGAGATTCGGGATCAGTACATCATTCTGCGGACAGAGCCCAATCTTCTCCGCGTTGTTTCTTATACCGGAGATGAAGTCGTAGTCCAGGGGTAGATGAACGTCTCCCACATCGGGCAGAACCTGTCCGGTGAGCAGTTTTCTGTGGTATGAAACAGAAAAACCAATCAATCGACTGATTTAACCAGTTGCGTTTCTGGTGCACAGCATTACATGATCGTACTCTTGCCGGCCCCGTTCCGTCCGAGCAAACAGGTAACCTCATCACGCCGGAATGTGACCGAAACGTCACTCAGCACTTTCTTTCCACCCTTTTCATACGTAACGTCCACATTTCGAAGATCGGCTCCGATGCTTTTGTCGAGTTTGATGCGCTTTACCGTGTGGAATGTTGTATCATCTGGAACGTACGGGGAACGAATTTAAAACATTTTCACCACACCACACCACTGGTTCGCTTCGCCAATACCTTTTTTAAAACATTGGTAAAGATAGCCTATGGTGAAGTAGATCACGGCGTCGAGCAAAATCATGAGAATGCCAAACTTGAGATTATTGTCCGCAATCGACCCCTGGAAGACGCTGGTAAAGTTGGCTCCCCGGTGCTGAAGCTCCAGCCGCATCACGTGACGCCACGCGTAGCAAAAAGCGGTCGAAAAGGAGAGATTAGCAACGAACTTCCCGGCCGCCGATAGTGTTGCCCCCAGCGAAATGATAATAATGTACGGCAGGAATGTTATCAAGAAAAGTATCACACTCGACACCGATCCGATGCTAGCCGAACTGAAGAACATCGAACACATGTAGCTGCAAACGAAGTACAGTGGTAGAGGGCGAAAGAAAGAGAGCATGAAATTGGGTGGCGAACAAAGGCAACACTGATTGATAGATAGTAACCAAAATGGCATGATAACTCACCAGAAACCGATCATACAAATACCGAACACCACTAGGTAGCAGAAGAGGAAGATTTGGCTGGAGTACGCGAGAATTCCTCCGCCGTACAAGATGATCAGTCCGATCAGGAACACGATGCTAATCTCGACGAAGGTCGTGATGATCCAGGATACGGTCTCCGAGCCGGACTTGAGTCCCATGGAGCGCATCAGCATCGAGTTGCCGCTCTCCTTCATCCAGATCTTTTGCCGTACCGCCGAAGCGACGTGTACAATCAGTGCGATGAAGTAGGTCATCTGGATCGACTGGGCAAGATAGAGTCCCTTTTTGAAGCTGAAAATGAATCACACTGGACGATTATTTTCCGCCGGACGAATTGCACTTTGGGGTCAACTTACTCATCCTTCGTGTACTTCGGGTAAGGAAACTGTTTTGTGTAGAATTTTTCGTTAGCCACTTTGTATTCTACCTCCTCCGAAGCCTTCTTCTTTCCAGCGCCGAAGAATAGATCAAGCAGGGACTGTCTCTTCCGTCTACGAAGTGTTTGCGCCGGAGCGTTCGTTGTAGTAGCGGACGTTCCGGAATTGTCTTCCTCGACCTCGTCGTCTTTGAAGTCGAGAAAATCTTCCAACGCACTGCTGTTGCTTCCTCCACCGAATCGATCTAGCACATCCTGCGATACGTTCAACCGTTTGCCCAGATCCGCATACAATTGGGACAAGTTTTCGGTTATCGTTTCTACACTCGGCACCGACGAAGCGGTACCTTCTTCCGTCTCCTCGTCACTTCCCGTCTCAACGCTCTTGTCTTCGTCTTCATCCTGGTCTAACTCATCATCTAGCTCCAGCTCACCGCCGAACGGTGAACTGTCCTCTGCTCCATCGCTGCGTTCTTTGGTAAACTTCTCCTTCTTCCTCTGTCGTATGATGCCCATGTCGACCGCATGCTGAATCTGTATGAAGCCTCGGTGGTAGCGCATGTCCAGCTCGAAGCTTGCTTCCGGCCCGGGGAACCAGAACCGATTCCGATTCTCCACCGTAACCGGCGTATCGTCCGTGCGCATACGAATCTTGTACGTGACGTCGGTTTCCGTCGTGCCGTTCTCAAAATAAACACCCGCAAAGAACAGTTTCTTGCGGTTCAGCTCAAACGCACGATCTTCCAGGGCACGCTCGTCCGGCACGGGGATGAACCGATCGGCCGAGAAGCAGTCAAAGATGTCGGCAATCGTTTTAACCGCCTTTGCGACCTCATCGTCATTCAAGATGCCAGACAGCATGCCCTCGATCAGCTCAATGTTCACATTTCCCCCAGCGATCATCTTTACGAGCGGGCTTTTGGCGAGTTCGATCAGACTTGCGAAACTTTCGCGAGCTTCCTCCTCCGTGCGAAGCTGGTGTAGGGTGGTGTCCAGAGCGCGAAAGAAATCTCTCAAACGGCCCATGTCAGCGAACGTTTGGTTTGCCTAAAAATCGAGGACGTTTCACTTGTTTGAACACCTCATCTATTAGAACTAACAACCTACCATTTTCATAATCTCATCGTTCCTCTCATTGCTCGGACCGTACAGAATCTTGCCCTGCAGAATCGGCTTCAGGAAGCGCCAGGTGATCTTGCCATTGTTTGTGTTCGTCACGTCCAGGTACAACTGTTTGCAGTAGGGTGTCGGCATGACGTCTATCTCATCCTTATCCGCCCCGGCGTAGTCGGGCGTGTAGAGAATGTTGTCCACGAAGCGAATGTTATCACTGCGCGGAAACGGCCGGCCGCAGAGAATATTGCCCGACTTGGAAAACGTTCGGTCATCGGAAAAGAGCTGCAGTATGTCGAAATTGTCGCCAACTTTTTTCCGTATCTCGGGCAACATTTTCACCAACCGATCTCCGTTGCCTGTTAAAAAGGGATGGAAACAGATGTTTTAGTTCGGCTCATCGTATGCCTCGCTACATCGCCGGACACCTACGTTCGATTTCCTTAAACTTTGGATGCGTTACGATGGTGGTCACGCTGGCGATAAAATTTCGATCGGTTGGGAGTGACACGATCGCATCGTACAGTGGTTCGTTGTCGAGAATGATCTGCACTATGTTGACAACGGGCGTTACCGGAGCATCGTAGAAGTCTTCCGTCTCTGCATAGTTCTTCACATCCGTACACTCGTTCTCGAAGGTACAAATGTACGACTGGAAGAATGGCAGGATACCGTTCGCCTGCAGGTTACGGGTCGGGAACTGACAGTCGCCTATCTCAACCGCCTGGAAGCGATCTCGTAGAACGTACAGCGCGGCAAATATCAGGCATGGCCAAAGGTACTGCACGAAGGTCATCCACTAAAAGTTTGAAAAAAAAGAAATCACGGAAAGGGTATATGGTTTAAATGAAGCGTGTCGATCAGTTCTAATTATAGTGACGGGTTGAATGCAGAAAAACGTAAAGCTTTTCGCGTGTATGCATTAGCAATTAACCAGTTAACATGGTAGAATATAGCAAACAGAGCTTTTCATTTTCATGCATTTTTTATTATGATCTTTAGATACTGCAATTATCATCCCCGCTGGAACTATCTTATGTTGCTATTGAAATATATTCATTTTCATTAAATTTCATTTTCATAATTCATTTCATAATTCATTTTCATAATTCATTTTCATAATTGTAAATCAAAAAGGGATGTACAGCAAACAAGCCCCCATCCCCATACCATCAGACAGAGATTAAAAAAAGACTAACGGCCGGCATAATCGAAATGAAAATAACTTTCTACTCTTACTCACGGCGCAGCTCATTCTGTACCGCTACATGATGCGCACTAACAAATACCATAATTTACTCATGAGCGTGTGTTTTTTTTCCCCTGTGCGATTATAAAACATCCGACCAACGGCCGCGTACAGAAATAACGAGCATTGAACCGACTGGAAAGTTGCGTTTGATGGATCGTGCTTATCAAAGCACATAGAACGGACGCGGCATTACGCAAATAGTCGCCGGATGTATCATCGTGGTACGCAGAAGTACGGTTTAAAGTTCGGGCACAGTGGACTAAAGGAAAAAAAAACTTTCATTCCACAATGGTTTTGACAGGATTACCTCGACCTATTTAGATGAACGTTTGGATCATCAGATTGTCTAACTTCCTGACTGAGCGATCTGCGAGAAGCCACATTGATTCATTCTAAACGCTATCAATCAAGCTGGTAAGATGACTGATGGTGATTTTATGACTAAAACGCATACTTACTGGCTGTCGCACTCGCACCAGGTAGTCCTTTTTCAGCAAGGCTCGAATTTGCATGCAGTCGGCATGCTTGGACAATTTCATGTTATCGCTCCCGTAGCGACGAGATCTGCAGGCGGTGCTGGATGATTCAAATCTTCAACTTTCACCCGAAGATGCACCACTGGCGGTGGATGTAGAAGCTTTTCCCCAAGCTCACAGCTTGCCACGAAATGCGCCACGCGTTGTTGACTCTTTTTTTGTTTTGTTTTGTTTACGTTTGCTCCACCGCTTCACCGAGTCATGGTGCCGGGGAAGCAGGCTACTATGATGGTTATTTACTATGTCACTATGTTTGACAGCTTGTAACACAATTTCTCTTCTTTTTGTTCAAGCCTTCCACTTGGTTATTTTATTTTTCTCACAATGCTCTTTTCACTGCTAACAACCCTTCACGATTCGAACGCTCGTTGTTTTGTGCTACAGACAGACACGAGTTGCTTAATTATCTTTCGCACTTTCTTGCACACACCTGTTGCAGTTACGTTTTCGGCAACACAATCACACTTGGCATTAAGAATTTCACTTCACTTTTCACATTCGATAATATTTTTTGAAGATGGTGTGCACTTTTCGTATTACGCTGATCAAAATCACGTTTGAACAAGTTTATTTTCACACGCTTGCTTTGCTCCTAAATGCACACAGCAGATGTTTTATGTATCTTAAAGCACGGTCACAAAAACACCTCACCTAACAAGCTCTGCAGAAGGAAAACAAAATCAAACCACAAATTATTAAGACAAAACGTTACACACAAAGTGTTGCACAATCGAAACACAAACCGCGAACTCTCTACCGAGAGGGAAATGTAAAACAATAACAAAGAAAACGTTTCGGTATCTCCCTGCACACGAGCCCAGGATGCTGAGGCTCGAAGTTGGTTAGCCACGGTCGTTTCCTGGCGACCTAACGTAATTAACGCTCACTTAATGTAATTCACTAATAGGCTCGAGCTCGCTTGGAAGCGACGAAATGCTTGCGCGTTTCGATAATTACGCTGGGAAAACGACGATTCACAAAATGTGTCTTTCTCCCCGAAGGCGAAGGTTCGGCTTCCCATGTAGAAAAGCACCTTTTTTACGGGCAGGGAGTTTCAGTGCCGTCTAATGATGGGCTACAGTGATTGATCGTTTAGCAGATTACGAAACGGCATGCAACAACAGGAGCAAACGGTCGGAATGGTTCAAAAAGCGGAAGAGATTGCGATCTTGGCAAGGGAACGGAAGTGAGGTTAAGTTTTCGCTACGGTTGACTTAATTTTCGTTCCATGTTTTTTTTTTTCTACCCAGTGCCGCCTAAAGTGTACTTCGCAGTGCTAGTGATCTGGGTCGACTGAGTGCGAAAGTTTCGTTTACTAGCGCATAAGTATCGGTCGAACTTACTGATCGTTGAATGACCTAAGTCGTTGCAACAATAGATTTGTTGGAGGGAAATTTGCAAATGAAA
This sequence comes from Anopheles farauti, assembly GCA_000473445.2. Lineage (NCBI taxonomy): Eukaryota > Metazoa > Arthropoda > Insecta > Diptera > Culicidae > Anopheles > Anopheles farauti. Next base: position 2,602,158 of record KI915045.1, read on the forward strand.
TCTCACCCGTAACGTCATCTGGGTAAGGTAGCATAAAGAATGCGTCATCCATGGTGTTTTCCTGTGCGCATTTATAAGCCACTCGGTTTGGATCACACGATCTACACAGCTACAGGTGTCGTCGTCGACTCATCACAGCAGTCGGGTTGGTCGAACGACCTATGTCAAGGCGTAAGTGCAAGTTCGGGAGAATTACCCTCCCGACATTGGACACGCTGAACTGGAGCACTAGAACGGAGGGAGGCCCGCAACTCGATCGCCTTGTGAAATAGGTGATGGCACTTGATCCATCCATCGGCTTTGGTTAATTTGAACAGGAATAAAAACAAGCGACAAAAAGGTAAACACGGGCTGCGTTATTTGCATTTTAAACGAAAGACGAAACACCAGCGCTGGGGTAGGAAAAACGCGCGCCGATGTCATTGCAATTCCGAGACGCTAATCGTTGGGAGAATCATTAGCATATGCACAGGTGAAGCCGGGTCCGTTGGGGGAAGCGAAATTCTATGTAAATACGTTTACAGCACAAATAAAGATTGATCAGCATTCTTAGCAGCTTCTTGCCCGCGATAAGTAGTTACGTTTAGGTACATTATCACGCACGCAGATCGATTCAACAGCTGTACTTCATGTAAAACTCGTAAGAGCCATCCAGAGGCAGGTTTTCCATTGCGCAATGCAATCGCGCGTACGCTCCGCACCACTGACCAATTAATCCCAGCGTAATTTATCTGATAATACTGTGCGCAAAGCGACTAGCCATACGAAGACCGATGAAGGATGAAGTCGTAACCAAAATCGATGACATCAAACCGGTTCACGACCGACGCGATGCATCCACGCAGTGGGAAGGAAGGTGTTGCGTTGACGTACACTTTTATTTAACACTCGCATTAGCGTGCTGTTGTTCAGGGGCACGATGATCGTCTGAATCGGCTGGAAGTGGCACTGGAGCAAGTGCCCGGTGATCTGCTGTGTTCGTTCCGGCATTGACCATCTGTGGTATATTTTTCCACCCAAGTCAAGAAGATCGGTGGAGTCTTCCGGAGCGCGCTATTTTTATGCCCCAGTGAGCATTCAAGTGATGAATCGTTCCAAGCTCTCCGACGATGGGATAAAACCCGGGAGTCCAGCGGTTCAAGGTTACGGGTGATTATCGGGCAACTTGAATCACGCCTTTCGGCGGTGGTATTTGAGCATAGGCATACTTTTTTGCCTCGCCTTCTACCTCTTCTATTCTATCGCAAACATTCTTACGATTTCAACAGTGCCATTTCGGTTTTGGGAAGCGACGAACCGGTTCGACAAGGCTTGAGTTTAATTAAGAAACTCGTTTCCACAACCGGCCAAAGTGGGGTTGGGGGATTTAACGAGTGGAGTGGATGTTCGAGCTCGAGGATGCTTTCGATTTCGAGTGTTGATTTCAAATGAGGAATGTGGTCACTGCGTCACAACTTCGCCGAGGTTTTCATTCTCGTTCTACACCGCTCGGAAGATCACACCCCGTACTTCCACCGTGAATTCTCGGCCCGTTTCTCCAGCGTCCAGATGGGAGACACAACACGGTAACGTAACGTAAGTTTTCCACCCGATGTCGTGACGGGGCGGATATACGCTAGAAGCGATTGTTCGAATCGATTACCATTACAAATTTTGCCACAAACTAATTCCTGCCTTTTCATGCCCAGCGGAGCAGCGGAGGGAATCTTTCAGACCACTTAAGTTATTATCGTTGATGTATCCGCGATGGAATTGACCGACGGATTGACGTAGGTAGTTGGTCGCGATGTGAACATCAGGTACATAGGAACCTGTCCAGTGACTGCACCGTGAGCAAGCAAATGCCGATTCGGTTTGCGAATTTGCGCAAATATTGTTATTATTGCTTAAGATCGAGTGATATTCGTCATGGACCTTTTTTGGGAGGATGATTAAAGAATAATCTAATCGTCAACAGACTTATTTGGACGGAAATGCCACAATGAACCAGCAAAAATGTTCTGTTCAGCCCAAAGTCTCTCGCGTACCTTTTGTTTCTCAAGAACACTTCTTTGCTTGCATCCTTCAACACGAATCAAAATGGATTTAAGAAGCTTTGCTCGCGAAGGTCTTTTCCTACACTGCCATGGTCGATTCCATCTGCTTGTTTTTGTCGGTTTAATTATGTTACGAGAAGGTATTCAAACCCAAATAAGCATTGTTCGTGGATGTAAAGATCGAGAAGATCACATCCATAACGAAGCGTGAAGTTTATAGCAGATGACCCTTGTCACATCGTTGTTGCAGTGTAGTTATCGCTTCTCCAACACTTCGCGTAGGTCATAACGCAAATGTCTCCGGTGGCTGCCATTACGAGCTCCAGTGGTGGTCCGGATATTTTGCTTCAGTACCGGCTTGTGTTAGCTTTATGGCACGTCTAGCGCGGTGTTGCAGGGCAATGCTGTGCCAGCACGTATCGGTCGGTGACCTCGGTTGCAGTGGTTGCTTAGGTGGAGTCGATTGCAAACAGAAGCTGACTTGTTAAGCAGTGCGTTACTCTTAGCAACCGTTGGCAAATATTCTTTAGATGCATTACATGAAGTGTTAGAAGAATTGTTGAAGCAAACAAAAAGCATTCCCGATTTGCATAAATAACATTTTACACTGAGTCTAGACACTACTGAGCGTTTACAAACAAACCCATTCGGAAGCATGAATCAAAGACGTGAGCTGAAAGATATTAACCGTCCCACACTAGCAAGAACAAAAGTTTTAAGTCCCACCAACCCATAATTCTCAATTCCCGGTGGGCTGCAGACAACCGTTACATATGTGTGTGTGCGACAGAAAATGGGTCGCCACTTCACGGGCTACTTCGATAAAGTTATGCAAAACGATGGTGGCGGTGAATTTGAAACACAGCTTCCTCGTGGTACACAAACCCCACGGTACACCGTACATTAGCTGCCGACGGGCTCTTTGTGTGGTTTATTGCCGTTGTGAGCAGATACCCAATGAGCCCACCTTTTGGAGACCCATCCAGTGACGATGGCTATTCTCTTCGGTGCACTCGCTCAGGTCTCGGGTCTGTTTGTACGTTAAAAACTTCCTTGTCGGTGGGCAAACGCTGTTTGATTATTCAACCGTTGTCTACCTAAACGATCCGCATCCGTGATCGTTCTCGGAAAGTGGCTACCGGTGCCTACGTGCACCTACGTCGCGATCTGTGTGATTTCGGTTTGCGTGATCTGTTGGTTTTCACAGCAAACGGTTGTGGCCAATTATCATCGCAGAAACCAGCCGGAAGTCGCGATCGTCATCGGCATTTAATCGCGTCACAACAAGAAAGGGGTGCACCAGCAGTGATTAGCAAAACGATGTAAAAACTGATTCCCTATCCGTATCATCCCACAGAACGTGGGCAACAGCAAATGTATGGTTGTGTTGTTGTGTTGTTTTCGAAATACCAACTGCTTGATAACGTTTTCCCGCCACACTTGTGTCGCCCCGCGTTCGCTATGATGTACTTGGGAAAATAGTACTCCAAGATACACAGCTGTGTATACAACCTGCCAGACGGGGCCGTTGCGATTCCGATTAAATGTCTCCCACGATATCGCAATAACTTCGTGTCATACGAGAAAATCCCACCTTGATATTCTCATGGCGATTGCGAGGGCATTCAGTGAAGTGTACGGCTATATGATGGAACTTTTCCAACCATTACTCATCTTCATCCGGGAAACTTCACCTCCGACTAATCTATCGCTCGGGCACGGCTGCCGGAAGCTGTGAGGAAATTTCGCTCTTCCATTATTTTCTCCCTCCCTGCGGTAGTTTGTTTGTAAGAAGCGAGGTGTTTGGATGCGATAAGATTGTTTGATATTAAGTCAGTTGTTGAGATTGGTGTTAGTTCATCTTGATTGAATTTTATTGAACGATAGTAAAAATTGACTGTTTACTTTCGATACAAAGCTAACAAAGCTCTATATTTACCTATCCCAATTCAATTGCGACAGTTGTTCAATAGCAATGAAAAGGCAGTAAATGACGCTAGATCCTTCAGCCACGTCTGCCGAGCTAGCAGCAGATGTTTTATTGCCCATCGTACCACTCATTACCACCATCATCAAGCGTTAATCAGCGACAGGTCTCACATAAAACGATTAAATGTAAATATTTGTTTATCAAATTATGCTATCATGTAAACAAAGCCAAACGTTTCGCGCAAACCTCGGGGAGAAATGTTTCGTTTTGCGAAATGGATGAGACGAAATATGACGATTTCATTTTTTTTTTTTTTTGGTTTGGGTCACGACCGGAATCGCTTCCGGCGACGGCAGGGCAAGGAAGTGTTAGCAACAAACCACCCAGAATCTGGTGCGCGAACTCGATAGAACCCCTCGACGGGGTTGGAAGTCGTCGCACTGTGAGAGGACCAACCAAGATCAACGCAACGTGAGCGTAGATTCCACTCGCAGCACGACGCCGAGATTGCGCATACCGTGCGCAACCGGTAAACCACAGACTGTAAACGGCTGCTGGTGCTGCTACTGCTGCATGGTCTTGGGGTGCGGATTTCGTAAAAATAGCTTCAATCCGGTGGCTGGTGCATGAACCAGGAGGAGGGTGGCGCGGACCACCCGTCTGGGGACTGGCGAATAAACGCCGACGTTCGGGCCAGATTCAGGTTTCAATCGACTCGGGGCAAGTGAGCCGGGTGCGTGAGCTGAGTGCTTAGCGCGTGTTATTGCAACGGTAATGATCGTGAACACGGGGCGAGGATAGATCGCGAATAAAAACAACGGCTGCGCTAGAACGTAGGCAGCACCGAACCGGGTCAAATGGCTGGGAATAAAATCGCTCGACGCACACGACGATATTGATGAAAGGTTTTTTTTTTTTTTTGGTGCATAAAAGTGTGATTCTTCACCAAAAAGCGTATCCCAAATAAGCACTCGATGACACATGAGAAAATGGATGTCTTCGAGCAGTGAATCGACCCTTTTTTTCTAGCTCTCTTACCCCATGATGCTCTCCACAGCAGACGTACGTCTGCCACACGTCATTAGGGGCTAATTACTTCCGACATCTTGACAAGGTGTGAGAGCAAAACATCCTACACGATCGTAGCAAACTATGCATAGGATAAGGATTGTGATCAGAACCGGTGTGTACCACAGAAAGTGAGACACTTTTTGTAGATCTTTTTCTCTCTTTTTTAGTCCATTAAATCGAACACTGATAAGAAATCCGGCCCATCATGTCGGATGATTGATGCAGGAAACTATGGCGCCCTGTGGTCACGATCGTGTGCGGTGAAATTCACGCTTGTGCGAAAGTCTCTCGCCCCCTGTTCGCTTATCATTAATCGGTGTTGTGGCGGGAAAGGTTCCACTTCGTGCAGCTACTGCACCAGCCCGTGGACGAGGCCACTGTGAAGCGATAAGAGACGATCGGTTCCGCCGGGGTATTCAACTGGGGGCGCACGAGATTCTCGGATGCAGTTTAGAACCGTTGCACCGTACGAATGGGGTCTGTGGTGTGTTTTATTTATAGCCAACTGCACACGGGTGAGCTGGCTGGAGAGGATGATTAATTGCGAACGCTAAGAATAGTTACCGTGCTGCTGACCAAAGCGGAGGTCACAGTACGAATAATTTGAAAACGATCTTTTTTGATCCATATTTACGGAAATTTTGTGTCACTTTTTACTCGCAAAGCAGCTCGTTTTCGCAAACCTCACAACACTAACAACGTGTACAAACTCGCGTTCGGTTTGAAACGTAAATAAATTGGAACTTCTCACCCTCGACAGTCGGGTGTTGTTTACAGTGCAGAGTGCCACCGAACAAGCCTGGCGGAGTTCACGACGAATTGTTTTCAAAACACTCCTGTTCAACGTTGTGCAGCATATATTTGATACGTTCTTGAAATACGTTTAATCAGTTTAATCAGTCTTCGCACCGCACGGGCAGGTTCTATGTTAGAATGTCCTTTGCCGCTGTTTTCTGCCGCTGATTGGCAAACACCACACCACAATTCATTAACTTGTGCGTCCAGCTTGACTGCTTTCAGACGGTAGTTACGCCTGAGAACCCTCAAACATGGCGGTATCGAAGTGTTTCGAGCCATTTCGAGCGAAGCAGGAAATAGAATGGTTTGGATTTCCTCAAATCACAAAGTTGCAACATTCGTGTATGCGTGGCGTTCGAGTTTGAGGAAGAAGCATTCGCATCGCCATGAGTCGACATGTTTGAAAAGCGATCTTTTGCAGGCAACAAACAAAACAAAAACGCCGCCCCAAGACAAGAACACTCCCTCCGCCAAGGCGGGGAGATAATTATTCGTCATTTGTAGTTTGTTTTTTGTTTTTCTTTTTTTTTTGTTCATCTACTTCTGGGCACAGCGTGTGGGATGGGGCGATGATGACGCCGATTGAAAATTGAAACCTCACTCACACGGTCCACAAATGCGCCCATTTCCGAACGGTGGTGAAGTTGCACAATCTGTGAGCGTTCGATTTGCGGGCATAGAAAATCCGTACTTTCATATTAAATCGCATCATTTTCCTCTTCCCCATCTGTCACTTGGATACAATTACTCGCTTCCCTTGCCTTCCCCTCCCTTCCCCTCCACCGGAGGTTTTGATTGACGTTTCGTCGTGGACTACTTTGTGAGTCGTGAAAAGTCGCTAGATCTTCGCTTTCTAGCCAGCGCTAGAAGGGGCGGTTTAGGCGGACGAAAAGTAATTATTTCTCCAACACTGCGCGATGTTAGTATCCACTCTCGGCACCGTTTGGTGCACTGGCTGGCAACCCGTGCTACCACGATCATGTTTCGGGCACTTAAAACGTAAGGAAATCTTGGACCTGGTTACCGAGAAGGTGTGCCGTGCAAGCCGCGCCTCTTTACCGACCAGTGTGTGAGTGTGTGTGTTGGTGATGGCCCATCGTGCCGCACGATCACGGTTGGCACGCACGTTGCGAACGAAACGAAAATGAAGAGGTTTTGCGCTAAAGATACACAACACCCCGTCCCTTTCCGAGGCGGGAGAGGTCTAGCAAAATGCGATACGTGATCGGGTGCGTCGGAAGAGAAAGGAGGAACTATCCGGTACTATCTGGTATGCCGCCGCGGGTGAAGGTTCCTACCGATTTAGCTTAGCGCGGTTTGCCAGCGCTGCCACGGCATGGAGATTTGATTTAAGCGTACCAAACCATTCCTCTCCGCCCATTCCCCTCCTCCTCCTCCTCCCTCGAAGACCTTGGGGAGTGGTAACAAAAAACGAGCGGGAAACTCGGTGTAGCGTTGCCTGGCGTGAACAAGTGAAAACTTCGTTACAATACCGATGGGGAGAGAGGTTTTCTGCCGCAGTCAGGGTGAAGCACAAGGGTGAGGGTGTCGATGGTGCCGGGCGGAGATGAGCGAATAGCAGAAAGTAAAGTCAGAAATAGTAACCAAAACAGAATCCAAAACAGGAAAGAGAAATTGATAGGTGGCACGAGAGCGAGAGTGAAACGGACAGACACACAAGAAGATGGTAGTAAAAGGAAGAACACCCGTGTGCAGGTGAAAATGAAAGAGAAACATCCATCACAAGAACGTATGGAAAGAGAGAAGTGTAAATAACAACAGATAAATAATTGGTAACGTAAATGAACGAACTAGGGAGTTACGAAAAACGAGCGCGCAGCGTCTAGCGAACGAGCCAAAGTCGGTTAATCCGCAGCATAGGTGAATTGTGTGCTTGCATCAACCAGCTTGGACGTGTGTGACACAGAGTAATTGGAGCAAACGTGTAGTCACTCTGAAAGCTCTGCAGCAGTGGAAAACTTTCGACACACACTACTCGCTGTGTCTAAGCCTGTATAAAATACACTTCGACACATTCATGGACGGGGGGAACCAATTTCACTTGGCTGGGAGAGATTGATCTTACGTTGACTATTCACTTTTTTTTTAGTATGTATATTTTCATCGACAACTGTTTTCCACCTTCACATTGGACCACTGATAACCTTCACTACAGAGACACATACACTCGCTCGTACACTTATTTGACTAAAAGCTAAATTGCCCCGCCGGGTTCAACGGAAAACGATCGCGACACACTGGTGTTGATCGGATGTGCATGGATGTATTATTATGCGCACGCATCACCCTTGGCAACCGCCAACCAGAGCCAACGGTGCGGAAAAATCGGTTGCGTCCCAAAATCTGATGCCGAAACAAAAAACAAAGCTTCGAAAACCAACCACACACGCGAACTCTGCACTGGCACGGCGCACGCAGCACAAATACAGTGGCACGTGTTGATTGTTTTTTGGTGCGTTTCTTTTTTTTTACTTGCTATTCCACTTCACGCACCGCACCCGAACCAGTCGACATCACGTCCACACGAGCGACGGAGGCGAACACCGGACGGAACCGAGAAACTCAACCGCGTACGAACAGCTTACGCGCCGGAATGACGATCGGGCAAGGTGTGCGCGCTCAAGCTCTGGTCTTGATACACCGTGAACCGTCCACGCTTAAGCCGGTTCGAAACGGGCGCTACTAAAATACTAAGCGGAGAGCGAGAGCCGATCGGATCCGAGCGCCGTGAGCGAGAGTCGATGGTCGATCGGAACTTGATCGGCTTGCACGTGAAATCGCTGTAAATAAAAAGTGAGCACGAAGAGAGGACGATGGCAAAAGAATCGACATCGGCGTGGTATCCCTTAATATGCCAATAATAGCTTTTAATAGTCGAGGCTAATATATTTTTTTTTTGGTTTTTTCGATTTTCTGCACCGTGTTGATTGATAATTTAATTGGTGCTTTTCTTTCACGTGCAGTCCAAGAGCACCGATTTGATCATAAGAACACATGAAGAAAGCTCCCTCGTAAAGAACAATCGCCTGTACATTTGTTCTTCTGTCGGTGTCGCGTATGACCTTTCTGTTGCGGACCAAAAAACCCATGCTTTACAAAACCGTTCGTGGCCAGAAAACGGTTGGAAACGGAAACGGGCGTATGATTTGGCGCTCTTTAAGGGCTGGAGTGTTGAGATGAAATGCTGCCTTGCTTTTGCTATTGAAGTTTCCCGTACGAAACGGCACAATCCGTGGGTTAAATGTCAAACCCTTCAAGAGAAGGGCACTTCAAACATCATCACGCATCATCTGCACAGGGTCACTGGGCAATTGTTCGGTGCCCCATTCCAAACGACCTTCGGTGAAGGTCCGATCTTTCGAGTCGACCCGCCTGCAGGACTGGTTTGTCGGTGTGGTCACTTTCCCACCGTTTATCGCCGCATGGTTCCGTCCTCCCTCTCCTTCCCCTCCTTCCCCAAAAAGCATATAAACAAACGACTGCATCTCGCTTTCGTTTACGCCTCGTTGGGGATGCTCAGAACCGGTTCTGCAGCTTGTTCCATCGTGTCGTCCCATCGAAGGGAAAACCGAAATCATCAGCACCGGTGCGTTCGATCCGTGCGTGATCATGTGATCGATTTCGCTGTCGCTTTATTACAGTAATCCCGGTGCATCCCGCGTAGGAACGTGTGCGCCAAGTTAGTCATTTAATAAGAGCCTATTACGGACGTCAGCTCGTTTTGTTCGTGCCTGCCGCCTGTGGGCATGCGATGACTTACAATTTAAAGCACACGTTCTGATGGGACAATTGGAGCGCGTCCTAAGACGCAGACGAAATCGAAGTAATTTCGAAAGATCTAACGCACCGAAACATTTCCTTTTGAAAATAACAGAGATCATGTTTGATGACTGTTTGAACTGCAAATCACGAGTCGCGGCGACGAACGTGATTCGGAGTTTTTTTCTCCGGGTTTTTGTAAGCTGGAACGGAGCAAAGGTTTGATATCAAAAGGGGAATGATCAGCAATTTTAAGCACATGTTCGCGTCGGGTTTTAAGTTAATACATCCTATCCCTGGGAGCAGGTCCACAAACCTACCAATTCCATTTTCTCGAACCGTTTTTAAATACCAGCTTTCTGCATTGTAAAGCAATAGATGGATAAAAAAATATAAATGCTTGCTTTCTTTTATTAGTACAACTTGCTTACATATTTGCAGTTCCTCCATCATGATCATTCACTCAACTGATGATTGGCCGATGAAACGTTACTGCACGTCAAGGTTCCAGCGGATGCGGCACGTGTTAGCTCATGGTTTGACAAATCCAACTACAAACACGATAGTCACCACCAGCATCATGATGCGGCTCAGCATGCACGTGGCCTCGTCCCAACGCACACTTTTTTGTTCCTGAAAAAAAAATGGCCGATAACAACGGTGTAAAAGATGGCAGGCGAAGCTCACTGCACGGCAGCTTACACTGCGTTGTTCCATGGCGAACGCAAAGCGTAGAGCCGGAAAGCTGATCAGACGACCCATGCAGGATGTGGTGGGCATGGAGACACGCGTTCGCTTCAACCACAGATCAATTACGAACAGGATCGACGAGATGGCGTAGAAGACCAGCGACCATTGGAAGAAGTTGTCTAAGGAAAGATAGAAATATCTGTGAGATAAAATTTACTCCCCGCGCTAAAGGGATTCATGGCGTACATATTTTAGGTACTCCCGATCGTGGCACGATCACGGAGAGGCTTAAGAATGTGTTAAGCAGTACGATCAGACCCAGCGAGTTGAGCAGCAGTCGCGAACGGCCAGCGGTGAGAAAGGAGATAGAGATCAGCAGGTTGGCCACTGGAATGCGAAAGGGAAGTTAGGTGTATCTCGGTTTGCCACAAGCCACAAGCTGATCGCGGTAGCTCACCGAAGTACGCCGGATAGATCGAGATGGAATGTATTTCACTCTTCCGGTCCATTGCGATGTGAAGTTCGAGGGCCGGCAGCACCCCGTACGCCGTGTCCATCGACTGATGCTCGCGAATGCCGATGCTCTTTAGGGACCATTCCGATTGTTCGAATTCCGTTTCATATTTCTGCGTATCACATGGAGGATGCTTAGTAGTGATCCGGGATCCGGTGCAGTTTTCCCTCTCCCCATACTTACCACCTTCGATTTGGCGAGCCGAATGGGTACCGTTCGCTCGTGTCCCGCCGCCAGTAGGCGTAGCTGACAGTTGTTGGAGTCGTAGGGCCAACGGTAACTGTCCGGCAGGGTGCAAAAGTTGACCCACGAAAACTCATCGATCTCCGCTACCACCGTACCGTCCATGGTGATGTAGCAGAGTGTGTACGCACCGGAGAACAGACTCACCGACTCGAAGTTTGGCGTCCAGACAAGATGGCAGACATCGCCGAGCATTACCGTCGTGTCGTACTCGGACGCATTCCAGCGGTAGCGTGGATCGGTCCAGGAAAAGCGTACCACACCGCTCAACTCCACCAGGCTCGTTGACTGATCGTAAACGAACCCTTGCAGGTACAGATGGGTAATGTTAACGCCGGTAAAGTTTGCCGGTGGATCGTGCAGCATGGGAGCGGTCAGAAACCTGTCCCGCAAACGCTGCTTGCCATCGAACTCCTGTTCCAGCTCGTTGCCGTCGATCGTTTGGGTTGCGTTCGTTCCGTTCGCTGGTAGTGGACAGTCGTAGAACCACTTTGCCAGTGCCGTGTTCCACGTGGTGAAGCTGACGTACCTTAGCTGGGTAACATTCACCGTTGTCGTAATCGCTTGCAGGAACGGAGCTCCGGTTAGGTTTCCGACAAACATATTGATCTGTCCTGTGGTGTAGATGCGTACACGCACCGGTAGCGGATCGATCGGTGACATTATGTTCGGGCTTGTCTTCATCCTTAAACTTTGTCCTCTTTGCCCGTCGCGAATCTGCGAGAATGTGTTTCCACCCGCTCCGAGCACTGGAGATGAAACGTGAAAATATCGCATGAACCTAAGAGCCTTGTTTTTTTCCGATAAGTCGACCGCTCACCTATTTCCACTCCGGATGTTTTATTCTGGTCGCTAAATAGGATGTGTCCATCACAGGGGCCCATCACGTACAGCATCAGATCGACATGTAGGTCGGGGTCGGTCGCATTGTGGTGATCTAGTTCGTGTAGCTTGAAGAAGGCTTGATACTTGTACCCATTGATAGCATTGTACTGCTTGCATTTGTGCAGTTCTAGTACATGATAAGCGCTTAGATTAGCTGCGATCGTCACCACAGATGTTTACGGACGTGGTCGAATTTATAACTTACCATCAAAACTAACATTGTATCGAGTGTTGGCGTGGCACCCAATACCTAACGCCAGCGTCAAAACGGCACCCAAAAAAATTCGGGCATGGAAACACTTCATCTCAGCAAATCAGAGGGAATGACGAACAAGCTTCTACAAACGCACCAAGTGGAAAAACGGATCAACTCTTTGAAACTTCACAGCACTGAAAAAAAATATGGACTATAACAACTAACCAGCACCAGCTGGTGCGTGCGAAGGTTTTAAACTAACTGATCGTGCCGCAGTTCTAGAAAGCCAGGCACACGCTCACGCTTTTATGTTTGTGGCTTCTGATTTGTGATAAGAACACTGGTTCGGATCGCACAGCAACCAACATGCTGGGATGAAGAGTAATTGCGGAGTAAAAAAGCACGAGATAAACACCCTAAACGCATAAGGCATCGGCAGACATTGTTCCATGAAGTGTGCATTCGTTAAGAATCCTGCATAAAGCTTACTCTGCCGTAAAGGTGTTACTCGACGTTTAATTTGGGATAATCTGCATAATGGTGCTTATGTTCGTACAGTTTTAAGAATGTTCGGTATCGGCAGGAATTGATAGCAGTACGTTGTTTGCATTTTTGCAGCTGGTGTTAACGATAAACATAAGCCACATAAGCCGGGAAGCTGAGTTTGTTACTCACCATCAATTTCCGGCGCCACCACCAGGGAATTGGTATCAAGTACCCGATAACTAGCTATCTTCAGTGCCATTACATTTGGCCATTGCAACCCATTCTTTCTTTTGTTTGTCAAACCACAAAATACTAGTTTATATAACAGTTCATAATTTAATGAGTATTCCAACACGGAGAACCAAGATTTTGAAGCATATCTTGAGCTGATAGCTCACTGCGTCAAATAGTCCATGAAAAATGGAGTATCCTCCGGTGCGTAGGGAATGATAGGGACATCGTAAGGCATCGGGAACTGGGGGTGTTTCTTATTCGACTCCATGGGGAAGAAGTTTTCATCCAACTGTGAACAAGGTTCAATCGAAGATTGGAAAATGATTTGCAATAATTTCCCCTCTAAGCACCCTATCTTACCATGATCCGCGGCAAAAACAGTACACCCGCCTCGTAGCTATTGATCCGCAATGGCTTTTCGAAACGTCCCGTCTTGTTGTACACACCCCAGGCCGATTTGGAAAGGTTCGCCGAGGTAAGCAGAAACCAGTACAGCCCCCGGTGCGACCAGCGACAGTACGTTTTGATGTGCGGCATCGCCTTATTGCGGTGGTGCGTTAGGCTGCACCACTGATGGAGATACGCCTTCAGCCACTCCTGTTTCACGTGCGTACTTTTCCCGTACGGTAGGCAACCGCCTCCGAGCATACCGTCGTGGCTTTGGCGCACGTTCGAGAAGCTCGGATAGATCATGCGAAAACCAGGCATTCGGCGTATGCCAACCGGGGCACTGTCTTTCCGAAAGCTGGCCATGATTTCGCCCAACACCCAAGACTCGGGCGATGGGCCAAGGCTACCGATGCTCGAACTTTGCGCCACCAACGGACAGGAGTCGTCGATGGGGGCGGCGTGCTGTGTTAGCAAGTGACCCAAACGGGGATGTCCCCACGGTGGTCCTTTCGGAGTGTTTACGTGACCACCGGGAACGGATGCGACAAGGAATACTCTAAAACGAAATAAAATAGTTGTTAGAATGTTTGTTTTGTACGAGTACGACTGACTGAACATACTTTACGTCAGAAAAATCCGTTTTTCTTATCCGTGCCATCCATGGCTGTAGCTGGGGAAGCTTATAAGCATCCAGGTACGTCAGCAGACTACCACGAAAATCGGTCACACTTTCACCGTACATCGTGTCCGAACCTTCCGGCACGGCCGGCAACCTCGGACTCACCCATAACCCTTGGGTGCGATTGTGCCAATCATCCTCGTACAGGTTGGCTGTCGAAATGACGACCCGCATCGAACCGTCCCGATACCCGTACAGGCCCATCTTCGTGTGGTGCACCCCGAACGGTGTCTTTATTTCCACCTTTACGGCCGTCACATTCGGTTTCTTCTTCGAAACTATCCGCAGTTCGGGCGTTTCATCGCCATACAGGATAAGCAGCGGTACATTTTCGTAACCCGCGAAGAAATAATGTGCTAGCAGCCAACCGATGTCAACCATAAAGTTCATCTGCACTGAACATTCCAGCTCACCCAGGCTCGAGTCGAGCAGCTCCTGAAATGTGATCGAAAGTGGTTCCGTGTGCGTCGGCTTCGAGTCCGTGATGGTGGTGAGGAAAAAGTTGTACGGTGCTGCCGACGCTAGCTTCTCTGCCATACGGCCCCGGGGAGCTACGACCGGGAAGTACGCATTGATGTCCCGTGGGATCGCTTGCTTCAAAGAGATTCCACTGCTCTCGGGGGCTGCAGTGGAAGATTTGTCCGAGGAAGCTGATGCTGATTGGTTCGCTGTTTGAGCTGCAGCCTGCATTTTAGCGCGCCGCTCTGCAAACAGACTTTCGATGGCTTTTTTGTTCTCCAATGCCGAGCTGGTGGGTTTGGGTTCACTTTTAGCAGCACTTGCACTCGGCGGATTCGGTACGGCGGATGACGATGGAACCGGTTGCGTTGGTGGCGGTTCGATTTTGGTTTTCTTTTCAGGGTTTTTAGAATCACAGGAAAGGTGAGGAAACAGGGAGGACACAATTTTCAGCTGCTCTGAAAACACACTTTTGTTGACTTTCACATCGTCGGGAATTTCCACCATACACATCGAGGCAGCCTTCGCGAGTAGCTTCTCGACTGAAAAGTTAGTGAAGAAAAAGTTGGCTTGCTAAATTGACTGGCCATTTTATGCAATAGAACAAGCGCAACTTACTGTGAGGATGTGAATATTCACGAAAATGGATCGGATTCACACGGTAACAATCGCCTCCGTACTGGCATTCTTTCGTCGGAGCTGAGGAAGGGAAGATTTTCGGTGAGAAAACACATATTTCGCGCACTGCAGCATTTTCACAATCTAATTACCATTGGATACCATTTTTCTTTTGATATTCTCCATAATAAACAAACCGCTTTCATGCAAAACACAGGAAAACGGTTTTTGCAGTATTGGCGTGCTTGATGCAGTGTTGCCAGTAAAAGCTACATGCTGTCAAAACAATGTCAATTTGTGGCGCCGAATTTAAATACAAAAAAAAACAGCTGATCGGAATTCCGCCGAATTGACAAAAAAAAACAACTGAGAGAAGGATTTTAATTGCAATTGTTTATTTTACTTTTTATTCTATACGTGCTTAAATTGGATCTGGTAATGTACCATCCCTATAGCGCGTCCAGTACTCTTGTAGGCGATTCAACCACAGCCTCCAGTACCGGCGCATTTCTACGCCGTTCAGCATGTGCACATCGGCCGGTTTACCATTCGTGTAGGCCACAAATATCGCCCCACTCTGTATCCGACTATCGCGCAGTGTTTCATTGGCCTGTAGTGCGCCCAAGTACGCACACAGCTGGATCGGGGCATCGTAGGTAGCTGCAACGGTTGCTTTGGCATTGTCCGATGTTTTCCATTCAATCACGTGGTATTCTCCTCTGTGGTAAAATAGAGCATTAATTTAAACCCAACAAAACATCTACCAATTTAAATCTACCTGATTGAGGTAATACAATCCACCACCCCGTTGTAATGCAGGTAAGGATGGTACAGCTTCTGTTCGATGAACTTCGCCGGTCGCTCAACGTGTTCTAGCGCGTCATGTATGCTTTTCCACAGCACTCCCGTTTTTTCAATCACATTAGCGGCAGGATCGTTTCCAGATAACCATGTCTCGAGCGTCGTGTGCAGCGTACTTCCGCGGGCAAAAATTTCCTTCTGCAGCTGCTTAAATCCTTCCTCACCCAGTTCAGCAATTTTCGATGTCTTCCAGCGCAGCAATGCTTGCCGAGAAGCGTCGGGCATCGTTGCCGCAAGCACTCGGTTAACCGATGGTGATTTGTACTCGTCACATTCGTTTTGTTCGTGACGCATCCAGTTTTGTTCGAAAATTCCATCACCACTCGGAAGGAGGGGAAACTTGGTGATGCTATGCAATTCCTGCTCACTAAACGGGGTTCGTAATCCAGTGGGGCCGGGTTCCGGAGCGACGGGTTTGTTATCGATCTTTCGTGATACATTACGACCCTGCCAGTACATCTCGGACGAGTATTCGGTTTCCACAGCTGGCGTGTTTGCTTTTGCCTCCTTGTCCGCTGCCACTTTGCGCTTCTTTTTAGCCGGCTTCACAACGGCTCCGAATAGGGCTTTATTTTCGTAGTTTAATCGCTTTACCACATCCGCTTTTGAAAGTTTTATTTTGACTCCTTTCGCGGCAGTGCTAAAAACACGAACGGATAGAAAATTGAACATGATTTTACATGAAATAAGCAAATGTTACGAAATAAGCTATGAGAGCAACAGGCAAACACTTTGTTTGTAAACAAAACCCCTGGGAAATGACGTTGCACTGTACACACAACACAGAAAGTAAAAAGGCATTATTCCACTGTGCTCACTTTGTCCACGTTCGCCCCTGTAGCCAAATCACCGTGAAAGTCAACTGTCAAAATTGCGCAAAGTAGAAAAAAAACAAACTCCAACAAAATACACGAAGCCGTAGAACAAACACCCTAAAACTATCATCACGCAAGTTTGCGTGAGGAAAAGAGTGAAATTATTTTAATAAAATGAATCTATTATCCACAATCAAATCCCAAGCGTGCGCGTGACAAAGTCAGCATTCAGGAACGCAGTGAAAGTGAACAGTTTTCCCTCGTTGAACGACAGTGAAAGCCCGCGTTTAGTCTAGCCGTTTCGTTTGGCAAAACCTGCGAATGTGAAGATGAATAGCTCCAACCATGATTCCATCATTATCCGTACGGTGACACAAAAGTTCCGCGAGGGCGAATCCGTTCTGGCTGTATCCTTTTACAAAACAAGCATATTTCACGTTGGTTAAATTTTCCAACGACGTTGAGCTGGTCTTAAAATCGGGTACGCTGTTCTGCGAGGAAGTAATCTTCTAGTTCGGCTGAGTGTACGTGAGATTTCGGTGTTTCTGTAGCAGTTTACGATAAGCAATGGTCCCCGCAGCAAAAACGCATGCTCTGTTTCGTCTCGCACGATTGTGCTATTGGTGCTCCTGGATGAGGCAATGCTGGCGGTTCATTAACGAGCAAAAAAGAACAAATTCTTGCAAAAGAAAACGGACATGACGAAGACATTGCGCTTTCGTCTACCGACTGCAATTCGTTCATTGATGGTTTGTTTACAATTGGCAAACGATAAGAAAGCAGGACGGTAGCGAAGAAGCGTTGTATGTGGAGGAGGGTGTTGTCTGAAGGGCGAGGTTAAGTCATGCGAAATGAAAGGGAAATCGGCAGGCTGAGTTTTTTTTCGCATCCACCGCAAAAGCATATTAAGCATTGAACGCGTTGCCTTGGTGATCATTTGAACGCTTATTGTTACTGGCATTACTCAACAAGAGACCATGCGAAACGGATGCGGGTCACGATGACGCACGGTCCTAAACGAACACATGTTTACTTTACCGGGTCAACAACGTTGCGAGGGGCTGAAAGGAAGTACAAGTTAAAAACATAAAAAAAACGCATAACATAAGCATGTTTGGCAGACGTTTTCCTGTGGTAGTTGTTGGGTTTTAGTATGTTTTCCTTAACCGGTAGATTAAACAACGTACAATTTTAGATATTAGCAGCGTACCAGATCGTTGGGAACAACTTCCAGAACCGGCTGCTCGTAACGGTCAGCTCCAGCGAGACGGGTGCTCTGGTATCGTTTTCCGTTTCGCGCGATCCACCGGAAAGCATATCCGACCTAACGATCGTAGCCGTCTACCCGATAAATGATTCATTTCAGGTTAACACGGGTAAGTATGGCAAGCCGGGTTCATTCGCACGCTTCAATGTTTGCTAAACTCGGGCCTAATGTTTCACAGAGTCCAGTTTCGGTTCCGTGTCCAGTCATCAGTTTACCGTGTACTCGGAGAACCAACCGACGACCTACTACTACCACGCCACCGATGAAATAAGCATCGCAAAGGAACACTTTTTAAGCAGTGTACGAAATCTGAAGGCATCTTACGGCACGGGTCTTACGGTAAACTCGCCGGCCGCTTTCGACTGGCTGCGATACTACAAGCCAGCGGATGACCGAACCGGCCTGTTGGCGATCGATCGGAGCGTGGCTGATGGTAGTCAGGCACCAAAAACGCGTGATGCAAAGTTTCGAGAGGAGCTGGAACGAAGGCGCCATGAGTACACGGTCTACGAACCGTATCACATCTACACGGCCACCTGGAACGTCAACGGACAGACGTCGGAGATGATCGAACTGCCGGAGTGGCTGGCGACGGCCGACAGTCCGCCCGACATCTACGCGGTGGGCTTTCAGGAGATCGAATGGACACCGGAGAAGATTCTCATGAACGAAACAAAGATCGATCGCACCTGGGTGTAAGTAGAACGCAACAAAAAGCCTCATATCCTGTTTTAATGGCGTTTTTTTCCTTGCAGCGATAAGGTGATGAGCGGATTACATAAGGGAGCCATCTACACCGAGCTTGCATCGGTCCGTTTGGTAGGCATGATGTTAACCGTGGCGGTGAAAAGTACGATCTATCCGAAGATAACCGATTGCCTCACATCTGCCGTCGGTACCGGGACGCTGAAATGGGTGAGCTCAGTGCGCGTCGGTTGCGCGTGATGATTGTACGTAGTAGTAATCTACTTACACCTTTTCCCGAAACAGGGCAATAAAGGGGGCGTCGGGGTGAGCTTCCAACTGAACGAGGCACTGTTCTGCTTCGTCAATACGCACCTGGCCGCGCACACGCAGGAGGTAGAGCGGCGGAATGACGATCATGACGAAATCATACGCCGTATGTCGTTCGATAATGGGTTCCGAATGCGTTCGATCGATGAACATCAGTAAGTGTGTGGGAGGGGGGCGCTTTATCTTTATTTATTTAATCGTTTAAAGGAGCCGATAAGAGGGCTCGCCGTGTATTTGCACCACTTTAGATCTGTGTTTATTTTGAACCAGTTTGTTATCAAAGCAAACATTTTTCTATGTAGTTTTTTTTTATGAATTCCATGTTTTAATTACCTTAACAAGCCATTGGTAGCTTTTTTTCTGTAACTCCTCCTCCTGACTCCTGAAAGAGTTTTAGCTTCAACGAATCAAGATCAATTTAAACTCTATTGTCTTTTTAGCTATCACTGTATATAAAATTGATCATGTCTGCAATGATTTTAGGATTTCTGTTTTATTAAATGTGTTTTAAGTTTTGTTATTATTTTTTATCTGTTTTTATTTAAATTTTTAAATCTGCCTTACACAAAATAATTTAAAATATTTCTTTATTCAGCGAACTACTAATTGCTTTCATTCATATATTTGTAGTCACATTTTCTGGATCGGTGACCTAAACTACCGCCTGGATGGTCCGGAAGTTTCGCAAGAGTACGTAAACCGCAAAGATCGCGACTACAATCAGCTGTACCAGCACGATCAGTTGTACGCGGAAAAGCGCCGGAATCGCATCTTCCGCGACTACAAGGAGGGCAAAATTCTGTTTCCACCCACCTACAAATACAACCCCGGGACGGATGAGTGGGACAGCAGCGAAAAGAGTCGCACCCCAGCCTGGTGTGATCGGATCCTGTGGAAGGGCCAACGGATGGAGCTGCTGCGATACAACAGCGTGATGCAGCTGCGCAAGAGCGATCACAAGCCGGTGTACGCGGATTTTAAAGTGGACGTAAGTGTGTGAATGTTTCAAAACACATTTCATGATGCTTATTTTTTTATTGACTGCTTTCTAAACAAAAAGGCTCTAGCCAAGGACCAAACGAAGCTGAAGAAAGTGAGTGAGGAGGTGCTGAAAACGGTCGACAAGTACGAGAACGATAATCAACCGCAGATCACGGTGGAGCAGACCGACCTCGATTTCGGGTTGATTCGGTTCAACGAAAAGTACTCGCGGGAGCTGCTGGTAGCGAACAACTGTCACCTGCCGGTGCGCTTTAAGTTCGCCTGTAAGGACGATCGAAACAGCCAGGTGTGCGAGGAGTTCATACGGATCAGCCACAGCAAGGGCGAATTGCTGACCGGGAACAGTCTAAGCATCCGCGTCGACATACTGATCGATGCACCCGCC
This sequence comes from Anopheles farauti, assembly GCA_000473445.2. Lineage (NCBI taxonomy): Eukaryota > Metazoa > Arthropoda > Insecta > Diptera > Culicidae > Anopheles > Anopheles farauti. Next base: position 2,622,511 of record KI915045.1, read on the forward strand.
GCCTCCCGGATGCTGCAGAAGCTAAAGGATGCCCAGGCCGGCACGAAGGTACCGCTAGACATTCTCGTGCTGCACGTCGAGAATGGGCGCGATATTTTCATCACGATCTTTGGCGAGTACCGGCCGAGTTGCTTCGGTGTGTCGATCGACACGCTCATGAACCTAAACAAACCGGTTTCGGCGTACGCGATCCACGAGCTGGTAGCGCTAGATCACGAGGAGAAGCTGATCGACCTGGTCGGGGACGATGTGGGGGGTAGCAATCTACGGTTGCCCCGCGAAATCTGGCGTCTGGTGGACAATCTGCGCAAGATCGGCATGCAGACGCCCCAGCTGTTTACCGCCGATCGCAAGCTGGGCCAGGCGGATCCGGCCAATCTGTTGGAAATTCGTGACTGGCTGGACAGCTGGTCGACGGACGACTTTCGTATCCTTTTTCAATCGGTTTTGAATAGTAAAATCCATTGCTTTTCGTTCACGCTGTCGTTGTTTTCCTTAACCCTTAAGCGTCATTCACAGCTGGCACACCACACACGACGGCGGAAGCGCTGCTAATGATGCTGGAAGCGCTACCGGAACCGGTCGTCACCATTAGCGAGCGGGAGTGTATCATTGCCTCCGATAACTTCGAGCGCTGCAAGGAGCTACTGCGAACGAAGCTCAAGTCCGTCAATCGCATTCTCTTTCTGTACATATGTCTCTTCTTGCAGGATTTGTGGAACGCAAACAAATCGATCCGAATCGAAACGATTGGTGCGTATTGTTAGCTATAGCGCGAAAAGAATAGATTTGATCTTACCCTTCCTTTATCCTTGCAGCGGGTTTGTTCGGTCGTATCATGATTCGGAGCCAACTGCCGGCAAAGCCGGACTTTAGCAACAGTATTTACGCGTACTCCGAGGGCGAGCGCGACCAACGGAGACGGTTTATGATGACACTGCTGAATAACAACATGCGAGAGTTTGCCCGCCAGGAGTTGAGCACCTAGTAAGCGCCACTCGCGCAAGCGCCAGGACATGCTAAGCATCAGAGCGTAGATAATCGGACGAGTAACCATTTGCTCCAATAGAAAACATGTTTTTTGTACAACCTATGTGAGAACAAAGTCCAACCGCTTGCTTGCGAAGGCGAAATTGTTTCGAATTCTTTTGAGTGTTTCCTTTTTGTTTCAACTAGCTAAAACTATGCACTTCAAGGCTTAACCTACCATCATCAAGCCTCCAATTGCTTATTTATTCTCCAATACTGCTGTACTTAATCGTACGCACTTAACGAGTGTAATGAATGTGAAAAATTGCCTATTTTGTTTCAAATAATTCTCTCAAAGGCGAGTATTGAGTGATATCGCTAAAAGATCTCACAAAAAATTCTCCCCACGTAAAGTTCGCACTTGTGACCTCAAATTGTAATAATCGATCAAAAAAAAAAAAACATTTAAACGTTGCGTACTCGTTACATGAAGCAATAGTAGCATGCAGATCATACACATTTACAGCTCGCGGCAAAGTGCACTGCAACATTTCGTTCTGTCTAAAAAAACAAACGGAAAAACGGAACGGTCCTGGGTGGAGTGAACAAATGGAAGATATCCCGCCCTCATCCAATCGCCATAGTAACCTATTATGTGAAATTAGTGAATGCGGTGGATTGGTGGACTGGAAATTCTCAATATAACGAATGCATAAGTGGGGGAATACACAGAAAGAATAAAAAGAGATAGAGGATGAAAGAGATAACAAAGCAATGGATAAAGGAATTGTGTAAAAATATATACAAAATCAATCACCACACCATTTGTTTGTTTTTCGATAGCTAAAAATTGCGCTCTGTTTTGTTGGTGGATTCGCGATTTGTACACGCGTCACGACACTTCATTTCCGTGGACGTCCGGCCGCCTTTTTACTTGTGGCCGATTGTTTGTCTTTGTTTGTTTTGTTCTGCAGCAGCGGGTGCACGTCGTCGATCGGTGCATTGTCGAGCGCGATCTCGTACTGGCTCATTTTTCGTTTCTTTATCGACGGTTCGTTTTCCTTCGCCGAATCTGATATCCCACCACCAGCAGCGGTAAGTCCACCGACGGAAGCGCCGAACGCGCCACCACCGAGTGTATCGGCGTTATCCTGCGAACCCCAGCCATCCTCCGGATCTTCTACCTCCGGTGCCATCGGCAGGAACTGCAGCGCATGCTCATCCTCGTACTCCTCGTCCGAGCTGCAGAACGCGGCGATCGGTTCGGCGGACACCACGTCCACCTCAACCTCCTCGTCCTGCTTCGATTCAGCCGCCAGGTCGACCGATTTGTCCTCGTCGGTAATGTCAAACTCCGATTCGCGCTCCTCGTATTCGACATTCTCGTCCAGCTCTTTGAAGTCTGGCGCGAACGCGGACCAATTTTCCACCTGGTTCTGGGCCCAGATCGAAACCAGCCCGGAGCTAATGCTCGCGATGATCGGACGCACCGGATGCCACACGACATCCAGCAACAGTTCACCCTTGGTGCCGTGCAGTATCTTCACCAGATTCCCGATCGACTTCTCCCAAACGTACAGTGCGTGCTGGCGGGCACTTCCGGCACATATGTACTCACCATCGCCGGAAAAACAACACTTTTTCCATGTCGTTCTGAAGAGAAACCAATGAGCGAATGGTAAATGAATATTTTAAAGGTATTGAGCTTGGAAAACACTCACTTGTTGACGAGATCCTGCAGCTTCTGTATCGGTTCCGGTTCGCCATCCTTGCCGCACGTTACCACCTCCTTTGAATCGTACACTCGTATGACTCGATCTGACGTGTTCACCAAGAAGGCCCTGGATGTAAAACGTAGATTAATAATTGGTGTCTATTTTTCCATCACAAAAACCACTTACTCTCCCCGCCGGGCAAACTCTATACTCTTGACTGCGGTGACGCTCGAGCTTCCCTGCACTATCTTAAAACTGGCCACAATTTCGAGCGTGCTGGAGTTCAATACCAGAATCTTGCCTTTCGCATTGCCCGTATAGATGTGTTCTCCGCGGCGGTCGAACGCAGCAACGATATTCAAATCTCCCTAGAAACGAATAGCAGCCAATATTACACAGCACTTGATTTTACTTGTTTCTACTGTCTCCCCGCTCTTCACTTACATCATTATCCAACGGTAAACATTCGTGTTTTCCTCCAACGTCGACCAGTATAGCAGCATATCGCATCGGGCACACCAGGAACTTGTTGTCGTTCCGCGGGTGGAACTGGACTTTGAGAATTGGTGAAGGAAAGCGATACTTTTGCTCACAGTCCCCGCTCAGCACGTCCCAGATGCACACGTTGTTGTCAGTCGACGCCGACAACAGCTTGTGACCGTTGCGCGACCAGCACAAACTGCACACCGGATGCACGTGGGCGGAAATGATCTTGGCGATGCCGCGCGTCAGGAAATCCCATATCACCACACGCCCATCGTTACATCCGACCGCCAGCAACGTGCCGTACTTGTTAAAAGCGCACGTTACCGCGAGCGATATACAATCCAGCGAGCCATCGAATTCTTCCGGATAGTTTTGGCCAAACGATTCTACGGGGACACAGAAGTGGGTTCACCTTTGTTAGCAGGAGTTGTTTGAGTATTTACTTCACTAGTTCTCATACGTACCAAGCAGTTCTAAATTCATCACTTTATCATGCCACTTTTGTTAGCCACTCGAAAAGGAAACATAAATCGCGCACCGTATAAGATTCAATGCTAAACGAGCAGGCTTGGTACAAAAAGAAAACAAACGCTGTTGTGATGTAAACAAACGCCTGGCGCTCTTTGACAGTGTTGCCAGGGAAGGGCGTTTTTCATGACAGCAACATTTGAAACGACAGTTGATGATGATAGCCGAAAGCTTTCATGTATTGCGTGCTTTATTGTTTTTAATTAACTTATTTTAGTTATAAAACTTTAACTCTATTCAACTGAAACTTCCATTCTTTTCCCCTTCTGGGGCAACATTTCCAATTTTAACTCTAACGTACGGCAAAGCCGTACACGTTGCGATTCGTCTTGCAATGCCATCATCGCATCACACGCCACCAACTCCTTGATTAGCTCTCCTTTGCGAATGTAGAATAGTAAGTTGCATATCAAAACGAAACCCTCGCCCGGTTCCTTCTCGTTTGTAACACGAATAGTACCCAAGTTGGCCACAATTTGTTTCGCGTTTGCCTCGAGTACCTCCAAAAATGGAACATTTTCCCGCTGTCCTAGACAAAGCAGTGCCTTTAGCACTTCCAGATCGATCGTTGGTTTACACAGCAGATTGGGCAGCATCTTTAGCCACAGCGTGAACAGCTCCTGTCCGTAACGACGCCAGAGCGAATCACTGCGCACAATGATGTCACAAAACAGCACAAGGATACGGTTGCGAATGTCCTGGGGCAGTTTGGCGGTGATGTAAACCTCCAGCAGGGTTTGCAGCAGTGTGCGCGTTTCATGATTCACGGACATGCAGTCCGTATCGAGCAGCATGTACCGAAGCACCTGTAGCAGCAAATTCGTAGCCTCCGCACCACGGAACTTCCAGTTCAGCACGCACCGCTTCACGTACTCGACGATCTTCGTGTACGAGTCGGATCTTTTCTTTCCTCCCCGGAACTGATCGTGCATGCAGCAGTAGAAGTAGCATATGTTAAAATTATGCCGGTAGCAGTGATCGTCCACCGTTTTCTCCGGTACAATCGTTGCCGTCGTTTTGTTTCGCTTTCCTTGACTCTTCTCCGTTCCGGTTTGGTAGTAGGGAAAGCCACCCAGAATGTGGTTGCAAAACTTGGCACTATATTCCTCCCGAAACCAACGCTTCATGTCGTCGTTGTTCGTTTCAGCGCAGTACTTGACGGTGAGGTCCCAAAGCTGTATCATTATAGACATCAGCAGTTCGAGAGTGGCTGCGGCTTCTTGCGTAAGGGCATGCTCTTGTCCGAACTCGGATCCAGTGCCGGATGGTCGCACTTCGAGCCAGGATTCGAAAAACACCGGCATCAACATCTCCACGTACAGCTTTAGCTTCCGGCCGTCATCGATGCGATCGCCAAGGGAAGCGTCTTTGTCCGTTCCAGCCGCTTTACGGAACATAATGTCCATTGGACAGGTTGTGTACAGGTGACGCTTCAGTACCGGCAAAAACATTGGAGTTTTCGCATCAAACGTGTGGTTGATTTTCGTCGCGGTATTTAATTGATACTCGGGAATATTGGATGCGAACCTGTAAAAATATGAGATAATTATTGCCTGTTTTTGCTATATAAAACATACCGATTCTTACGGATTATTCGGATCTTCCTGATCTTTGGGCGGTTCATCGAACATTTCTTTTTCATCATTTTTTATCGATTTGCTATCAATGAGAATCTTCAATATTCCTGTTAAACGTGATAGCACCTTTACTCGCCAGCGCGTGCTTGTCGATTGCTTGTCCAAGTTGATCGTCAACGTACGACCAGGTTTTGATTCCGTTCGCAGCTTCGAAATCATGTCCAAAAACTGTGGCAGTATTTTGTCCCGGTTAGCCACGACTAGCTCCGGCACGTACTGTAACAGTACATCTAGCAACAGTAGTGAATCTTCCTGAATGCGTGGTTGAATGTGCGTCATGCTACAGCGCAGAAAGGAAAGCAACACCTCATGGAACGGTAGCATGAGCGACGGTCCCGAAGCGACCAGAATACAACCCAACGTTTTATATGCATCCCGGCGCACATCGTGCTCGATGTCAATCGAAAGGCTGGCGACGTCTTTCACCGCCGAGCTAAGCATCCGATGGAGTTCGGATGGCATTTTACTGACGATTTCCCGGACACCCCGCAGTCCATCGATTTTAGACGACACATTGTTCAATCGCAGTTTCGCGAGACAGTCCTTCAGGGTGAGGTTTTTGCTGGACAGAGCGGCTGCATTCGTAAGATTGCGCTGCTTCAGTTGATCCGGTACGACAATTTTTCGCACCTTGAAGTTGGTTTTTGTCACATTGGTGCCTTTCGGAAGTTTGGCTCCTTTCAGTTTTATTTTAGATTTTTCCGCTTTCTTGAACTTTCGTGAACTACCACCCATTTTCGATCTGGAGCACTTAAATTACCGGCAAAAGTACGTACAACGATGGACAACACACGTGCGATTGTGTTTTGAGTGCAGCGCTAATGACATTTCCCATGGTCGAAGCTGTCATTGGAGTTGTAAACAAACAGCAGACGAATAAGGTGGTGATTGTTGTGAAAATTGTATTTATGTAAGTTTTCCTTGTAAAAATGGAGCCATTGCCGGTATTATCAACATATTTCATAATTGTTCACAGCATTAACTGATCAGAATGGGTGGCTGGGCATTGGAAATCGGAAAAATGGCTCTTTATATGACATTCCCGGTTGCTATGTTCCATTGGTTCAACCAGCCGGAATACTTCGAGAAATGGGTGACCGACACGCGGAGGCAGCTGTACCCACCGGAGAATCCGCAGCACCGTGAAGAGATTGAAAAGTGTATTCGGAATGTACGGGAGCGGCACGATCAGGAGCTGATGAAAGCTCTGGAAGAGATGGAGCGCAAGGAAAAGAACTAACCGACGTACGATCATTCACGCATAATGTATATAATTTGTTCTTTAGCATAATACACGAAATTATTAGATGCAAGTAGGAGAAAGTATTGGTAGCGAGCAATTGGTTTTATTTTTAATAAAAAGGAAAAATACAGCTCCGAACGACGTCGCAAAAAAATCCCTGGTGAAAAAGTTAAGCATCTAGTAAAACTTGACATTTCACGATTGACGTTTCAGCATGGTCTTTTCTAAACAAAAACCTTGCTTGCAAACACGAGTGCTCTTTCCGAACGCTAGAAAATCTTTATTTTCTGCGTAGTTTCCACGCTCGGCAAGGCTTTTTCCAGCGGAAAGTTGTTCCATTTTCTGCCTTACAATGGTAAGCAGTGGTTTCCGATAGTTACACGCTCAGTTATGCGCGCAATACCGTTACTAGTCCTTTGCATTCACTCTTCTTTCTCCTGCAGGGTAAGAAAAAGTTCATCGACAAGAAGTCGGCGGTAACGTTCCGTCTGGTAAACCGTAGTCAGCACGATCCGCTGTACGTCGATGAGAAGGCTCCACAGCATGTCCTGGTACCGGTGAGATTACCACCAAAGTATGCCAATTTGGTTGCAAATCACAATCGACCTGTGCAGGAAGGCCCGGTAGGTAGCGGTAGCGGAAAAAATAATCTCCAGTTTAGCTGCACATTGTTCTGACTCATTTTGGCAAATATCTCTTTAGATCGATACCGCGAAACGCAAGAAGGAGCAAGCAAAGTTTGGCATTTTCTTCGATGATGATTACGATTACCTGCAGCATCTACGCGAGCCGGGTCGCAATGAAGTTACCTGGGAACCGGTTCCCTCGAAATCTAAATCATCGACCAAGGAAACGGCAAAACCCGATGGCACACAGGACGATGTACATATTCAGTTGCCCAGCTCGGTGTTTGCGTCGGAGTTTGAGGAAAAAGAAGGTATCATGAAGAAAGCGGCCGAAGTAACGCGTGGTCCCCGCCCAGATTGGGATCCCGATGTCGTGGCGGCACTCGATGAGGATTTCGATTTCGACAATCCTGATAACGCGCTAGAAGACAACTTTATGGAGCTAGCGATGCAACCAGGCGGGGACAATGACGGCGAGTTCTTCGACGAAGAAGATGAGGACGGGCTCGAGTTCGATTCTGACGAGATGGATGATGAAGATTATTCGGATGAGGAACGGGACGGTTTGGGCCCGCTTGACGATTTCGGCAAAGAGGAAACAAAATCACGCTTCACAGAATACTCCATGTCGAGCAGTGTGATTCGGCGTAATGAACAGCTGACGCTACTGGATGATCGATTTGAGAAATTCTTCGAACAGTACGATGATCCGGAAGTGGGCGCACTGGACTGCGAGGAAATTGAAGGGCACGTGGACACGATGGATGAGGTGGTGCTGCAGTGTGCGGCGGAATACAAACGAAAACATGATCAGACAGCTGATATAGAATTTGACAAACAATGGATCAAAGAACGGTGAGTTGATAAGGATTGTGTGGTGGATGGAAAGCAACGTTGTAACTTATCTGTTCCCAAACAGGCTCACAGAACTCCAGGAAGAACCGGAAGATGGTGAGGAGACCGTGGAAATGGAAGTGGAGGAAGGCGAGCAGAAAAAATGGGACTGCGAAAGTATCCTTTCCACGTACAGCAACATCTACAACCATCCGAAACTGATCCAGGAACCGAAGCGTGTGCGTAAGATTCAGATCAATCCCAAAACGGGTCTGCCTGAGAACGTGCTCGGACCCGAGGGCGGCAAGTTGACGATGAAATCCGTCGCCCAACTTGAACAGCACGGCACAGACAAACCGTCCGGTCCGAAATCACTCTGCGACGGAAGTGTTATCTCGACGCTCAGTGTGCTCTCGCTACGGCCGAAGGACGAAACGCCAGAAGAGAAGCGTGAGCGCAAGAAGCTGCTGAAGGAGTACCGAGCAGAACGCAGGATAGAACGTAAGGCTAACACGCTCGCTTTCAAACACGAAAAACAGCTGCAGGAAAAGAGCAAAATCAACAGTCAGCGAAACGCCGGACAAAAGATCGTATGAGCGTGATTGTTGCTTGCATTTATGTTCGTTTTTCGCCAACATATAAACTGAACAGTTCTATATCAAACGTGTCTTCAACTTACTTGGAAGGAGTATAATCATGAGAAAATAATTTTGTTCTATAACCAGTTTATGTTCAACCCATAGTGATGCAATTAAAAGATTCGCCCAAAATGCGATCGGTGGTGAGTCATCACTTGATTATGGCAAAACATTGGCATGGCTACATAAGCCGCTGGTGAAATGTGAATGTGAACCGATAAGATACAGTGAATGTAAGTGTGTTGAAACGTGTTAGTGTGCCGTTGTGCGTTTGATTATGGCCTGCTAAGTTATTCAAAATTTCAAATACATTTTAAAAATCTTACCCGTTTCTTAATGCGGCCTATACGGGGAATTCCCCTTAATGATACTTAACGAAATGGTTCAATCAACGTAAAGAACAGGGTACGAAAAAGCAGAATTTGTTTCCCACCACACATGGTTATACTTGTAATCAAACTCAAGTACACGATATCGTATTTCCTGCTATTAGTCAAGTACTGTGACTATATTCAGTTGCTTTCTAGCTACGGCCGTTGACGGGCGTGTGGTTTAAAATGTGTTGATAAAACCCCGCATAACGGAAACAATGGATGAAGAAATCGTAAACATACAAGTGGCAGTGGTCAATGGAAATGTGGAGCAGTTAAAGCAACTACTAGCGACTCGAAGTTGTGTTAAAAATGAGCTATTCCAAGCGTACGCTGAACTAAAACATCGCAACATACCACTATCGAACAAAATGGTGCACTTTGTCGAGTACGAACTCGTAAAAGTGAGCTATCAAAACGCTTATCAGGACAACGATAGCGCTACATCCGCGAAAGGTGCACCGGGCGAGGTGGCCGAGCGTTTGGCACTTATGGTGGAGTGCATAGATCTTATCTTGAATGAGCATAAACCGGGTTCCTACAACGATATTGACGAGCTGTTAGTGCTTCGTTTGCGCCAAATTTATGCGCACGTGTTCTTTGTGAAAACACACCTGCGGAAGCTGCCGCTGCTGCAGTTGCAGTTCTGTCTTGCCGTGTTCCTGAAGTTAGTCACGGGAAAACCCACGAATGGATTCGATATATACGCATTTACAATCGACAAAGGTTGGTTGGGTTTGATGGACTTCTAAGTGTACATTTTGAAGTGTCTTTTTTCATCCACAGAACGCATAATCCATTTCCTAAAGCTGACACGGAATGAGCTGGTGGCTGAAAGTAAGCCTCCGTTAAGTCTAGAATGCTACGTGCAGTATGTGTTGTTTTTGTTGAATCCTCATTACGGCACGCATCGCATTCCCAAACGGATTCGCTCATACATTCGCATAGGAGTAAAGAAAATGTCTGCTGATCTCGTTGCCGATATCCAGCCGGGAGTCTACTTCGAAGCGTTCCCAGTACCACTGCAGCAGACGTTAAAAACGCACTACGAAAAAACTCTCGACTGGGACCATCGTAGACGGTTGAGAAAAACGTTTAAGGAATTGATCGATACGTACTTTATCATGAAGCAACACTACTCCATTCGGAAGGTGCTATCATACATCGATGGTATTCGCGAAGGTCCTTGCAACGATCCACCACACATGCATCCGCCCGTTCCGTCGCCAACGCGTATTCGTGCGATTAAACGAACGTTGCAGGTTATCGGGGAAATGATCAAGAGTACCCGCGAATCACCCAACATTACGGCAAAACTAAACCGCATACTGCAGCTAATCACATCGGAAGCGTTGACCGAACGGACGAAGGATTTGAGGCAATTTTTCAGCCACGGATATTCGCTCGCCAAGTGGGAGATGGAAGAGGACGCTAACAGTGAGCAGCTTGCGATGGTCTTCCAGAATATCGAGACAAACCTCCGGGAGGTTCGCCGATGGTTCGTGTACACACAGACGCAACAAAACCTGCTCATCTATCGACGCTATCTGGCGCACCTGAAACAGTTTACCTCGGTTGTGAAGCTACGTAGCTATATCTCGTTCGTTGGAACGGAATTTAAAGCCAGCTTGATTGAAACGTACCTCCCCGAGCAGCTAACGGAAGCGAAAATGCTCATACAGTACATGTTGAACACTGCCAGTCCACGGGAATCGCTAGGGGCAGATGTACGTCAAGATCTGGAGTACATCTTAGCGGAGCTTCAACTGCGAATTGATGTGATACGTGTGGAAAATGACACGCTCGGACGTACGATAGATGAGTTTTTCTTTCTGGAAAGCTACATCCGTCAGCCGACGTCCGAGCTCGGACGGGTAAGACAAATCGTCGACTGGATACTGTCGCGCACGGAACTCTCCAACAGGCACAAGCTGGTCCAGAAGACGGATTTGCTGTACGCACGCGAACTACTCGCACGTCTTCAGATGGAAGAAACGGACGACACGCGGCGCTACTTATGGGGCAACATTTGGACGCGTTTGGCAAAGGAACGATTGAGTGGACTCGATACACTCCTTGGCCGTACCGAACAACGCTTTGATGTTTCGCTCGATGCGACGGTACGAACCATGCAGGCGCTCAACCTACCCCTGGACGGAGATGAATACGTGCAGTTTGTAAATCGACGGTTGGCAAAAAGTTACTACACGAATGTGTTTGGCTTAGACAACAAGTATCGGGTGCTGAAGGAGATTGTAAAAGATCGTCGCGCGCAGGTTAATTCGCGTGATGTGTTGGAAAAACTGAAGGAACTGCGAAAGACGGACGAGCGGGCGTTGCAGCAAATGTTTGATGGACTACTGGACAGCATGGAGGATATATTGAACGAGTGCGATCGAACGGGAGACTTCCGCTTTTCCTGCCAGTCGGATCATTTGGCGCTTGAGTACTGTCTACTGGAAGCGACAGAAATACTCTGCAATTTGGCTCTCTTCCGTGACAACATGGTCGATCTAGCAATGTTCGTTCCGGTCATTACGGGACGTAACCTGAGAAACTACTTGGCACACGATTTTTTGGCCTACGATACACTCACTGGTCGTGACGGTGGCGAAACTGTTATCTTAAATGCGCGCTATTTGGTAGAGAATAGACCGAAGCTGTACAATACCGCGTCAGGAAGAGGGCCAGCGGCCAGTAAGATAAGAAGCTCCGTACAAAGGGAACACTTTCGTGAAATATTCCAACGACAAACCGAGTGGACGATGGAGCAGATTGATTTCTTCGACACAATCGGGAACCTTCGCGCGGACAGCTTGGAACAACGCATTCAAGAGCTAGAAGGAGCTGGCGGAGACGCACGTCTTTTGCTCGCGAGACGCAACACTCTTGATGCGGAGATCGTTTCCATCGCGCTGGACGGAAATACGTCGCGTTTCATCGCTCAGCTACTGGAATACGAGGAAAACAATTCGAACTTTTTCCATTTGCTTATTAAGTATTCACAAGACGCAACGCTTATTGAAAAACTTAAAACGATCATAGCCAACCCGGTTGATTTTTGTTGTCATCTAGCGTTAAAATATGGCCTACTTGATGTGCTGTGTTCGTTGTACGAACGGTACAACAACGCTGCGTTGCGAACAATGCTAGGCGCTGAAATATCGTCCATTTTCGTACGGTATTCAACGGAATTTATAAGCGGGCTGATTGAACTTTTTCCTTCGGAATGGTTTCAAGATCTGCAGGATCACATCGGCAACACTATTCTACATCTCATGGTATTGCGCGGTGACCCGGAAATGCTACTGTTCGCCTTACGTCGCTACCAAGTTTTGCTTAAAGCGAAGAATGAAATTGGAGATGTCCCGTTGTTGATCGCCTGTCGCTACCACCAAGATGCAATAGTGGAAATGTTGCTGGATCATCGTGCCGATGCTTGGATTGAGCCCAAAGTTGTGCAAACGTTAGCGATGAGAAGCAGCACGGCGCTCTTGGAACGATTACCAGTGGATATAGGACGCATAGTAGCCGGACAGGAAGATACGCTACGCACAAATCCTCTTCGGGCGGCCATTGAGGAAAATCAGTACGACACGTTTGTCACGCTCCATAGAGTGTTTCGATATAGGCTCCACAAAGGAGAACTTTTGCACTTAGCGGCACGGATGAACAGGGTTAGTTTTCTGCGCTACATACTGACGACTGGACAGGAGAATCCGGAAGAGGAAATATCGGTCGATTCCATTAGTAAGGAATATTTCTTCACACCACTGATGCTGGCATGTGCTACCGGACATTACGAAGCGGCAGAGCTATTACTACGGTATGGAGCAGATGGTTTGCTTCGGAACGTAAACCACTACACTCCCTGGCATTGTGCTGTGCACAGTGGAAATCGACGAATTATTTCTCTTTTACTATCGATTCAAGGGTTGGATGTGAATGCGATTTCTAGGGATAAACGTTCTGCACTAAGCATTGCGATCGATACCGATCAACCGCCGGCAAAGATCAACTTCCTACTCTCAACGGCACGTGTTACTGTTCAACCTGAACATGTATTGCACGCTTGCTTATTTGGCAAAATGGATATACTGAAGATGCTCATAGAACGAGAACCACAATATCTTTCAGCTCATGATTTTCTTTTGCGCTCTCCACTTATGTTAGCTGTAGTTTTAAATGACAATGCCATGGCACAGTATCTACTTGAACGGGGAGCTAATCGTGACACCGTCAACGTTCTCGGCATGAACTGCTTGCACGTTGCGGCACTAAGCAATTTGATCACCATTTGCAAAACTTTGCTCGACGCACAGATGAACTACGAAGCGGTGGACAATTTCCACAGAACACCACTGGTGGTGGCACTGGAGAATGAACATCTTACGATCGCAGACCTGCTGCTGCAACGTGGAGCTAGTTTAAAAAGTGCACACGACTTCAGGTTTAAACATCATCGTAATGCAACATTGCTGCATAAGTTCACGATCGAACAGCGACCCCGGATGGTTGAATATTTGGTGAAAAAGCTCCACTTTCCAACCGACTTGTTGGATGATGACGGAAAAACGGCGGAAATGTATATGGGAAAATAGAGCTAAGGTAATGAAATATAACATAGTTTGAAATTGTTAAGTGTTTTACATAAATCGTTGTACTATTCGAGTTGAAGCATAATAAGGGATCCCTCCGAGTTAACCATATGCTGTAATCCGATAATCTGCTTGGTCACCCGTTCGGTGCTGGACACCCTTCCTCCATCAAGGGGATGTAGCTCAGTGGTAGAGCGCTCGCTTCGCATGTGAGAAGTCCCGGGTTCAATCCCCGGCATCTCCAAAATTTTTTTTTTACGTAAAATTAATTCTCTTTAGTGGAGGACCTGTAGAAAGTTATCATCAATTCAGTTAAGGTTATTAGATTCATTTTGATTAAAAAAGCAATAAATATTGTATGTAGCATATCACGATTTTCTCTTGCTTCGTACAAAGTGGCTGTTAGAGAGGTTGAGTCTTGAGTCTGTCAAGGTAGCCATACTGAAGGGGAATTTTTGACTTCTAGGGTCCATCTCCCTTCCAGCGTTATCGCATTTGTTTCGAACCGGTTCGTATTGTCATAATGAGTGAAATGATCAAACCTTTCTTTTCACGACGCTTAGGTGTCCGGCGTGTTGCAGAAACTCTTGCGTGCCACTATTTTCCGAAGAAAATTATCTAAAACACAGCCGAAAACATGGTGCATTACGTGAAAATGGAGGATGGCAAGGTGATGCCGATCCAGGAAATGCTCAAAAGCATCGAACGGTAAGATGTGTCTCACTGCAACGGGTAGAAAAAAAACCTAACCCAGCAAGTGTGCCATTTGTTTACGTTGTCTTGCCTTCGTCACTTACTCCTCCCCTCTTTGACTCGCTGTCCACCTCAACCCTTATTTTAGATACAACCCGGAGCATCTGAAGGTGATCGAAGCGTACGTTGAAGAGCAGGCCCGCGAAAACCAGTACGATCTGGAGGCAAACCTGGCCTGCCTGAAGCTGTACCAGTTCAATCCGCAGCTGCTGAACCTGAACATCACGTACATTATCCTGCTGAAGGCGCTGACCAATTTCCCGCACACTGACTTCGTGCTGTGCAAGTGTTTGCTGCTACCGGCGCAGATGAACGACGAGACGGTGAAGGAGATCATCTATCTCGCCAACATACTGGAGAAGTGCGACTTCTCGCTGTTCTGGTCGCGCGTCACGATGCACCCGGAGAATTATCAGAAAATCAACGGTTTCTACGATTCGATCCGGAAGTTCGTCTGCCACGTCGTGGGCATCACATTCCAGACAATCGAGAAAGGCTACCTGATGCGGCTGCTCGGTAACGTGGAGGATAATGTGCTGCGCGCTTGGCTCAAACGGTACGGCTGGAAGGAGGAAGGTGGACTGATCACCATCGCATCGCAGGAAGACAACATCAAGACGAAACACATTACGGAGAAAATCGACTTCGACAATTTGGCACCGTTGATGGCCAATTGTTTGTAAAGTAGCACTAATGTGTGTATGTGTGATGCGGTATTAATGCGAAGAAAACGATTTTAAGAGTGTGGTTGGAGAAATAAATACCTAAAGTAATCTTCTGTACACTGGAACTGTGCGGTAAAGTTGTTTAATTTTGAAAAGTAGAAGTGGCTAATCAAACCACTAAGTAATAATTTTGAAAGCCGGCGTATTTTACGTTTAAGTCAGTCTGACGGCCGTCATCGTTTAAGCCATTATTACACATGAATGCGTTTGCCTGTTTTGGAGGTATAGCATTTATGTAATAATTGGATCATAATATGGATAATTAGTTCTCATTATCTGTTTAGCGACATCCCTGCGTGCAATATTTTTCGATTCCGTACATGACTTTATTTTATCCTATTTCAACTAAACGGCTTAAATGCTAAATACAAACGCGGCCAAGTATCCCCTGCACCTACTCTACTCGACTTCAATCACCGCCCCCACCTTGGTGAACGCTTCCTTCAGTTTTTCGGCCTCCTCCTTCGGTATGTCCTCCTTCACCACCGTCGGTGCGCTTTCGACAAATTTCTTTGCCTGCACCAGGTTCATGCCCTCGAGCAGATTCTTCACCTCCTTGATAAGGGCCACCTTCTGCTTCTCGTCGAACTTCACCAGCTTTACCTTGAATGTCGTTTTCACCACCTTCGGAGCGGCTTCTTCTTCGTCGGCCACCGCTGCCGGAGCCGCCGCACCACCCGCAAACGCACCGAATCCGGCCGGCATCATGGCCGTGTCGGGCAGGTTGAGCTTCCGCTTCAGCAGCGTGCTCAGCTCGGACACCTCGAGTAGGTTCAGCTTGGCAATACTGTCCACGATGGAGACGAGCTTCGGGTCTGCCGGCTTGTCCGTACCTTCCGGCACCGGGATCGTGAGCTTTTCCGCTCCGGCAGATGCAACGGCAGCTTCGGCATTTCTCGCCGTGCCGGTGGCGATGTGTCGTCGAGTGAGAGTAGAACTAACACGGAATGCTGCCGTCCTTAGGGCGATCATCTTTTGTGTTATGAGACGAACGATGAAAACTTAGAATATTATTCGATTTCTATTCCCACTACGGCAGATTTACAGCATGCGCGACCGGTTCTCTGGTGTTATGACAGTTCTGCTTACGTAACTGTCAAAGCAAGGCAGTGCTGCCAAAAGCTAAAATGTTTGAACCGGTTCACCAATGAATTCAAAGCCAACTGTCGTACACAAAACCGTAACCGCCATTTTCTTTCAAATGCGCTTCGTTTGCACTGCAATCATCGCGTTGTGTTTTATTGTGTACGCTCTCCGTGGTTGGCGTGTTTTACTAGTTTAGAAGTGTAAATATTGTGAGTATTTCATCAATTTGAGCAATTGCCGGTAAAGTTGTAGCCTATTTTCTACCTGAAATTGTTTTAATCCGTGTACTGTGTAAAAACTTCTGTTCTGTTCTGGTGTATGTTGCTATTGCAAACAAAGCTGCTTGTGTAGGAGGAAAACAACACGAATTTCGAAAGGATGAGTTCGAAAGGAAAACGATTATCAGTAAGGAGAAACGCATACATACAAAAGTGGAAGATTGTTTATTTAATTCACGAAACATATTTCTACTTGTAAAGATTCTAAAGAAACAGCACGCCCTCCCGGAGGAGTACCATCACCTTGAACAGTCCGTCAGTGGTGCAATAAAAAGTGGGAAAAAAATCGAATTCAATCGCAAAAAATCAGTGAAGTAAGTTATATTCCGCACCAAACGAGAAGACATTACAAAGTGTTTCTGTTTACCGTTTCTTTCTTCAAGGGAATTTCTCGTCGGTGAAGATGTGGACACAATCTGGGGCAATTCGTATGAAGTATCAACGGACGGAACGCCTTCGAGCGCCTTTAGTGAGACGGTCCTAGGAAGTAACAACAGTACTCACACCACAGTGAATGAACAAAACAAAGAAAATCAGCCAACTAACCAAAAGCATACGACGGAACAGCTCGACAACAGCACGTATTGCGATTTGTCAGTCACAATTGTCGATGATGAGCGACGCCGCATCCGTAACGAGGGATCGATAGCATTATCCCAAAGTCTCAACATGACCGAACGCGTTCTGCTAGAACCGTCGGCTCCTACGAAGCTCCGGTTACAGATGAACGGTTGCTCCGTGGATGTTGAGGACGTGCTGCCGATGGACATAAGCCCGCTGAAGCCGAGCGCATTGCATCCGTCACCTTCCAAATCGCCTCGCAAAATGATCTACAACTTTCCGAAGCAGGCAATGTTTGTGGAAATCAACGATGTGGCTGCGCCGCCGGTCGCTGCAGACGAATCGAAAACGGCGGCACGTTCCTCATTGTGGCGCGGTACCAATCAAAGCACACTACGGGGTAACAGTTCGGCATACGTCGCCTCGGAAACATGGAATTCACATCCAAACCATAATGCCGGCCTTCAGCACACGTACCAGGCAAACGTCAGCTCGGACGTTGACACAACCATCGCCCTAACAGCCGCCATGACCAAGGTGCTTGAGTCCTGTTCGAACGAATCGATCCAAAAGGCAACGAACATGGACCTGGACGAGTCGACGTTGACGCTTCCCACAAACGCGCTGGCCCGTGCCCGGCCATCATTTCTGCCGACGGTGAAACAGTTCGATGACACGGCCACCCAACATACACCAACGATCGGAACGGCCTCATCGATAGAGTCGATAAATCCGGACGATCTGTCCTCTCCCCTGGAAAGGCACATGCACCGCGCCAACAACCTTTCGTTAGAGAATCTTTCCATCTTACAAACACCACCGACCGACAAAGATGGTGTCCGGAGTTCACGAATCACGCTCGATTTGGGATTGTCGGGGTTTAGTTTAGCTGGAAGACCAAGTTCACCGTTGGAGCGTCGGGTGGAAGCTACGAAGCCACGCATTTTGCGTCCAACCCTACCGTTTACGTTGCTAGCAGAAAAGGAACCAAAGCAGGCAACGCCAACGAACGAGAGTGCGAACGTGGTATCTATGGATATTTCGAGCAAGGGTGTATCGACGCATTCTCGTGCGATGCACACAGACACCCAAACGACGACTCAGAAAGAAGAGAAGGAAAAAAGAAAACATTCCCGTTCGACCGATTTCTATCCACACGATATCGTCGACGATCGGTCGGAGTCAGATATACCGCACCGTGGGACCGTTTTCGATAACGAGAAGATGGAAGTAGCGACAATCGTAAATGTACCACTCCGTCAAACGGCAAACGAGCCCGAATCGATTATTTTTTCGCCCCAGAAAGCGCTGGACACTTACCGTCGTACAATGTATCAGCTGGATGATATGAAACAGGACGCAGAACCACGCAAAGCGATCGTCAGCAACGAAAGTATGGTTTGTTCCACTACACCACCCAAGTGCGGTCAGCACATCGAAGAAGTATCCGTTCATGTCACTCGTGGTAATCAGTCGACAATGGACGTGAAGTTCCAGCTCGAACCGATGGAGCAAAGTCGCGCCAAATGTACCCAACGGCTCACGACGTGCGTTACCCAAACGATGGAAGAAGACACTAGTCCATGTAAGGGTAAGGCGATAAATTCTGCACGAAATACACCTTTTTCCCACAGAAAAAGCATCTCGATAGCGCAACAAATGGATGTAACGTCGCATGGTGACGTGCACCAACTCTTGCAAGCGGATGCGAGAGACCAACGCTTAACGATCCATGCCACGGAAGTGATGGATGAGAGCGTCAACGTGCAGCAACTGGTTTGTGTGAATGTGGAGGAGATTAGGCAGAAGCCACGCCAAGAATCTAGAATTCCACGACTAACTACACATCAGCACGAGGACATGGAACATGAAAAGCAGCAGCGCCGTATTGAATCGAAACCCAGACGTACCATCCACGAACAGGAAGATATGGATCTAACGAGTTTTGATGTGGAAGAGCAGAAAAATGAAGTTAACTTGCCATCGGAACCTAAAGTAGAGCAAAAATCACGAAAAACTATGTACGACCGGGTGGATATGGATCGAACGAACTCGGATTTGAAAGAGATGCAAAATGAAGATATGTTGCTAGAGAATCGTGTGCTGCAACCGGGTCATACTGTTGAGCAAAAAACGCGAATGTCCCTGTATGACCGGCAAGCAATGGAACTGACGAGAATGGATTTGGAAGAGCGGAAACGTAATGATGTGTTACAGGATGACCCTAAAGCTCAGCAAAAAACACGACATACCATCTCCAAACGGGAAGATATGGACTTGACTAAAACGAATCCGGAAGAGGTTAGAAGTTTGGATGGTAAAATGAAGAATGAACCGATGGTTAGACAGCTTTCCATCTTTGGGAGAGTGGATATGGATACGACGGCTTCGAATGTAGGAGATGCTAAAGGGGAGATAATGTTGCCATCGATTCCGACGGTTCGGCATAAGCCACGAATGTCCACGTACGAACGAGCAGACATGGATGTGACAGCAACGTATTTAAAACCGATTGACAATGCAGACACGTTGCCAGCCCAACCCGAAACCCAACAACAAGCGGGTAATATCATCTCCGAGCGGGATAAAATGGATATCACGAAAAAGGGTTCGATACCGAAGGCCAAAGCTCACCAAATGTCCCGAATGTCTGTGTACGAACGTAAAGATATGGATCTAACAGTATCTGACCATCAAGATGGGACCAGCGCCAACAGATCAATGTTGAAGAACGAACCGAAAGTAGATAAAACATCGCGGACTTCCCTGTATGAAGTGGAAGGTATGGACACTTCGGCCGTTGGTCAAACAATTCACGAACCAGGCCAGCTTAAAAGATACACGGAAACTGGAAAAGGTGACCATGATGTGACAAACTATAGCACATTTCTGGAGCGGTACGAGGACTCTCTCGAAACAACAACGCACGGTGCCAGCACCTCGCAGCGTCCAGCAGCTGAGGGGAAAGGGAAAACGTTCAATTGCACCCGGTTGCCTGACGAGCTGGACTGTTTGCCCGAGAGTATAATGATCGAGCCGAACGGCGGGAACAAAACAGCGAGACAGGGAGAAATACGCAAAACCATTAACCATCCGGAGGCGATGGAACGCACGACTATGGCCGGCAAGGAATGCATCAGTAGCTTTAGCGCGTTGCGGAAATCAATCGCCAACGGTATGGATGGTGTATCGTTACTGGTGAACGATGAAACGGAAGCTCCAAAAAGCCGCCGCTCTATTTACGATCCCACCGCCATGGTAGAAGCGACCGCGCCGATACATACAGAATGGATAAAATCACATACTTTGGAGCGTCCTCACGTCAAGCAACAACTCCAACAGCAAGACGACTGTCGTATGGATGAAACAATTTTGCCAGGAAACGTACGTGTGGAACGCGCCAGCAGAGAGCCTATGCCGGAGTCACCCTTCGTCTGTCCGGCGGAACATCCACCTTCCACCACGAAGGTTGTGACGATGGGTATTGTGAGACAAGGCGCGTTGGAAAACACCGCCAGCATGGATCTGACGCTCGGTGCAAAAACCGTAACACCTCCGCCACAACTACCACCCGATCCGGAGATACGTCACCGTTGGCGTCCACGTCAGACGATTTTGATCCCACAGGATATGGATGTGGATGATGAAACGGAGCCGGCGAAGGAACCACAGTTGCCGACGCTATCGAACCTAGTGCGTGAAACGACGGAAGATCGCGTGCTTAGGTCTGCATCGGTACTGCCGATGCGTCACTTCCAGTCCCACGAGGAACCATCGCTCGTTCTGTGTCCCGCCGTGCTAGCGCGTCAGGAAAGTGATCCGGAACGAAAAACGACCCATAATAAAGTGCGCCCGGTTAGCGTGCCTTCGGAATTGTGCGACATTTCTGTGTCGTTTAGTTCGGTGACGCGTCCGGAGCTACCGCACGTTGGAAACATGACCGGCATGATGGATAGCATGCGAGAAATCACGGAACCGTTGCCACCGCAGGTCTCGTTTCAGGAGCAAAGCAATTCGGTGTCAGTCATTTGCCGAACGAGCGAACTTCCGACCAAGCAGGACGACTTCGGTGTGCGAACTATGGCATTTGTGCCGAGTGGTGAGGGGGAACCACACAGTGACGACGAGTTCTACGACGCCGAGGAGCGACAGGAGGTGGATCCACTCTCCCTTACTAGGTCACGCCATCTTACGATGAAGTTTGTGGACGTGGAGCAACTGGAGCGGACGAGTAAGCGCCTGCATTCCGAAGTGCTTGCCTCACCGATGGTCTCCACGGCTGCAATGGGCGACGAGTTGGACCCACTGCAGATGACGCACGTGCGTCAAACGTCCAAAGGTGGGCCAGATAAGAAGCGACCACGAACGATCCCCACCACTGCAGCAACGGTCGAAGATATTCCCGTGATCGGTGATCCAGTCGAAGAAAACCTTGTAAATGAAGCACCAGCTGCTGCGGAAGTGATCATCGAGGAAGATCGTCATCCATTAGGCAGCCAGTCGGTTCGCGTTTCACAGCCATTAATTCACGATCCGTCCGTGTTCGTGATGGAGGAGGAGGGGGGGGAGGAGGAGGATCTGCTCGACAACGAGTCCGATCTTTCCTGTGCATCATTGTCGGAGGAAGTGCATCAGACGAGTCATCCAGATCGCCAATCAGCTGCAGTGCCCTCGGCAGCGCTCGCGGAACTTTCGTACTACAGGAACTTTGCCAACATGACGATCGACAGCCTAGACTCGTGGCATGATCGGAAGGTTTCACCGGCACGGCCCGAACCGCCACCGGAAGACGATAATGCGTTCGAGTGTATCTCTGTCAGTGATTCGGATTCGCTCACCTCGTTCACGCCCCCGAAAGCACCACCGCCAGCAACCGGCAGATCCGCCATTATGAATGCGATTTTGCGCCAGAGTGAACTACCGATGACGAGTGACAACGTGCTCGATTCGACGTTGGCGAGTGAAATTATGGACGAACTGCGGCGCACACATCCCATCGTGCGGCATCCATGCTGTGGCGTACAAACGGAGGAGTGCCTGTGTCGGTTGCGGCGAGAGCTTCAACGTCGCCAGGAGCGTTGGGACCAGGTGTGGGATCGTTGGCGTGCTGGAATTGCCAAAATCCGCCAGCGGTTCGGAATTGGGTCCGATGACCAGCACGAGCCTAGCGGAGGGACATTAGAGGAAAAGTTTGATGAGCTACACTGGCGACTGCTGCACGGCAAGCTCGAGGAGGAGAGCTTCCTTTTTGCGCAGGATGGAGCGGAGGTGTCGCGACGGAGGAGTGCCATTGGCGTAACCAGCGGCCATTACCCGGAGACGCCTAGTATCGCGTTTTTGGCGGAAAATTACAGAAGGTAAGCGGGAGTGAAGCGTTGAAGTGTTGTGGTCTTGGAATTTCATAGAGCTCGGATGGAATTTTATTGTTTGATTAATCTAGACGGTGAGTTCTGGAGTTGACTTCCCTGAACAAAGGTTCTAGCAAAACTGTTACAGCTCTCTCTTACACCATTTGTTAACTCACGAAAACTATCTCCCGTGTCACTTCCCTTCCGCCAGCTACTTGCTCGAACAACTGTACGTCGACAACAGCCCACCGCCAGGAGCGTCATTGCCGGAAACGCCCCGCATCACGCTACTGATCGCAAACAAGCTTGCCACCGACTCGGGCACACGTTGGCAACTGGACTGTGCCGACGAATGCGATGGTTTGCTTCTGCTCCGTCACCGTACCCTCCGCAGCTTCGTCCTCTCGGTACAGATACAGCCACCGCGCGGAAGAAAGACCGGTGGCGGTATAGAAGAATCCCCTTCCGAAAACTGGCGAATCGAGCGAATACAGGTGCGCGAATATCCGCAAGGATTTGTCAATTCTCCTAAGCTGCTGCTAGCGCACATCGAGTTTATGCGTTTGGCGAAAGAGACAACGGAACAGACGTTGCGATCGACCTACCGCACGGTCTCGACGCTGATGGGGCTTTGGCAGCGTTTCGATGAACTACTGCGACGCGTTTTCGATACCGTCAACCGTCTGCTGATGATCGTGCGCAACAACGAAGCTATGCTGTGTTACGATAGGTAAGAGAAAAAAGCGCTTTCGTGTTACAACTGTTGCAATTTCTCATAAAATACTCCCGTTTGCAGACAAATCGAAAGGTTTTGCGTGACAAAGTACTTCCATCACACGCATGAGGATGGCAGCTGCGAGCCGAACTTGCTTCTGGTGCAATTCAACTGCGTCGCAAGTATAGGAGCGCCGGGCGTAGGCTTCGAGCTGCCAGTACCAGAACCGCAAAAGCTACTTCCGGCGGTATCAACGGGAGTTGTAGGCGCCAGCGGCACGGATGACCAATCAACGGGCCTAATGTTTCTCGAGTGTCTGCTGTGGAACGTTACGAAACAGTTTGAAGCGTAGATGTATGTAGTGCTGGTCTCATATGCAATATGCGTTCAAGGTAGTCTGTACAAAATGTAATGTTAGATAGTAAGCATCCTGGCAGATTTGTGTGTCTAGCATAAGGTTCAACTAAATTATCTACATATTACCTATTTTTATTTGTTTTATCGGACGAACAGAGACTTTTGTTAATATTGACAGTGATGTTGACAGCGATAGTTGAATAAATTTTATGAAAAACTCGTACACTAGCCATCGTCCCGCAGGAAGCGCCCGGTTGAAGGTGAAAGAAATGCGAACCAGTGTCGCCCTGAAACCATTCCGATCATCCATTCTTCTCTACCGATAAATAATTCAATTTTAAAAGTGACAGCAGAGCAACGCGCAGCGCCCCCGTACGGATAGCGCTCGAAATAGCGGTGTAGTTTTTTCCTTTCATCTTTCCAACAACAACACACACAGCCAACGAGCAGACAACAAACAAGCAGCAAAACGACAAAACAGGTGAGGTACTGTACCTTCTTGGTTAGTTTGCGACAAAATTTGCAAAAATAGAAAGCCGGAACTCCGCGTACACCTATGGCGGTATGGCTTTCAGTGTGTAAGGGGTTATTTAACCTGATATTGTGTGTTTTCCGCGTTTCGCAGCATACCCTCTCTCATTCCAAAGACGTACGCATCGTCGCCTCCTTTGTGATCTCATTGATCGATTTGTATCTGTTTGCGTGCGCGTTAAGAAAGGAAGCAAGTGCAATGCAGAGTGTCCTAAATTCCGTCAAGGGCACCGCGCTTGGTGTGGCCGAATATTTGACACCCGTCCTAAAGGTTCGTAGAGCGTTACCGACCCTGGAGTGGATTTGTTTTGCAAGCTCGCTATTCTTCATCGTTTTGCTTTCTTTTCGGCTCTTGACTATGCACACAACACATCAACAACAAACAACAGGAGTCCAAGTTTCGCGAAACGGGGGTACTGACGCCGGAAGAATTCATCGCCGCTGGTGATCACCTGACGCACCATTGTCCGACCTGGTCCTGGGCGGTCGGGGACGAGAGCAAAATCAAACCATACCTGCCAAAGGGTAAATGCTGCTACAGTCGCAACGAACGTTTCCTTTTCAATGCATTCCTTTTTTCTATTTGTATTATAATATGCGCAGACAAACAGTTTCTCATTACACGTAACGTACCGTGCCGGCGGCGCTGCAAACAGATTGAATTCGTCGGTGAGGAGAACCTGGTGGAGGAGAACGATCCGGACGGGGGTTGGGTCGAAACGCACCACTACAATCCGGATGATGCTGGTACGGCCGGACTGGAGGAGAAGGTGTGCGAAATGAAGCTGGACAGCTCACGGATTGAGGACGAACCGGCGGCCGATATGGATGATCCGCGTAACCTCGAGGACGGTGCGGCGGGTGATGGTGGTGGAGATGATGGGGACGACGAGGACGGTGCGGCAATTGATATGGATGAGTTCGAAGAGAGCGGACTGCTTGAAACCGTCGATCCGGTTGGTGATGCGAATAGCGAACGGCTCGTGTGTAGATTTCATTTCATCATATTTTGCAATTCCAGTCAAATGCACTACTACCGGCACCGAATGAGAAACCGAAACTTGCGACCGTCTCAACCGAGGTGGACGGGGATTCTGTTGTCCGCACGCGTACCTACGATCTGCACATCACCTACGACAAGTACTACCAAACGCCGCGCCTCTGGGTAATCGGGTACGATGAAAACCGGCAGTTACTCAGCGTGGAGCAAATGTACGATGATGTCAGTCAAGATCACGCGAAGAAAACGGTCACCATGGAAACGCATCCGCATCTACCCGGTCCGAACATGGCGTCGGTGCATCCGTGCAAGTGAGTGAATAGGGACGAAAAACATGCCCTCAAACGGGGACTGATTTGTTGTACCACTTTCGGCTTTGCAGGCACGCGGACATCATGAAGAAAATCATCCAAACCGTGGAGGAAGGAGGCGGTGAGCTGGGGGTCCACATGTACCTCATCATTTTCCTGAAATTTGTACAAACCGTCATTCCGACGATTGAGTACGACTTTACGCAGAACTTTAACATCACCAACCACAAGTAGAGAGCCCGCGGGAGGGTGGTAGGCTGTGTCGTCGATGTGTTTAGTGATGTTGCTGCTGCATCCCGTTGAGGCTAGTAGCTAGCTTTTCCGCAACACTCGCGTTTGTCTGCCTCGTGTTTTTTTTTCTAGGTTTTACTTCTAGTTGCGTTTCGTCATGTTCGTGCGCGCATTGTGCCGTCAGTGTTTTCCATATTCAATTTTTCATTTTGTGTTTTGATTGTTTTATACTTTGCGCGTACTGTGCCCCATGTGAACGGGTTGCCCTGATGATATTTGTACCAAAACTGCACTGTGCTGTTCCGGGTTGAAGCTGTCAGAATAAAGCATTAATCGAAGCAAGCGAAGCTATGTTGGAATAGTGTACTTAGAAGAAGAATCATAACTGTATTGGTAAACGCCGGATACCGAAAAAAGTACTGTCGGTAATTAATGTTATTAAATTTCTTGCATTCTTTTCGACGGAACTATAATGCAATAGATTCCTTCGTCTTTCATTTCGTTCGTCAGATTCCTTCGTCTTTCAGTTTCATTCGTTTTCGTAGCGTAGACCAAACAGAATGAAACTACACGATTCTCTATTCCGGCTGATAAACGACATTCGTTTGCATCCAAACTCCTTAGGACGTATCACTTCCGGTGCGATCGCTTACAACTCGACACCGTACACTTCGGGGGATGTGGTTTGGTACGCCATACAAAGGTCTCGGCGCCCGGGCTTACGGTGCCGTGTTAGGTCAGCGTGTGCTTTAAAAAGGCCGTTCTTCTCATGCTGCCGGCAGCGAAGGTAGTGCATGCGGGTTGTTCGACGAGAAAACATGCACGCATCAGAAGGTATATCGTATACAGTCGAGAGAAGTGAGTTTCGCAGCCCGAGAGTGTTTCATCAAACCGGAGGAGCATTCGCGGAGTCCGGACCGAACAACGACAGAGCATAAGAGGCGCAGCAGCGAGCGCCGGCAAGAGCAAGATCATCATTCGGCGAAACATGTTGTTTGAGCGTGCCGTTCAGGAGGCAGGAAAAGAGGGATGAGAGTGAGCAGACTCAGCAGCACCGTTCGCACAAGGGGGTTGGTGTAGAGATCTCCGTAGCGTGTAATAAAAACAAACAACAGAGAATGCGTCTATGGCCGTGAATGGGCGGAATAGCGGTTGCATCGAAAAGCCGTAAACCATTCCTGGAATATTCATACGCTAGGAAAGAAAAATAGAACGATTTGTAGCATCGATTTTTGCGGAATAGCGCCGCCATTTGTCAGTTTCCAATTATTTTCATAGTGTGTTTGCTGTCAATATCCTCTTCCAATACCGTCACCCGCTGTGTGGCCGACTGTCCCTGCGTCGCGTTGTCAGCGACGACGTGGAAATAGTACACATTCCCATTTTCCACCAACAGTTTCCCTCGCCTGCTTGGAAAGGGGCGTTCGAGGGAAGGTGTTGGGGTGAAAAACGCTGCGAAAGAGAGTCGAAAACGAAGACGACGACGCGCGTTGTTGGCCGTGCAAAAGAGAAGGAGTGAGAGTGAGGCAAAGAAAAGTGAGAAGGCGTGAGTTGGTGTTATAGCGCTGGCTGCTGCAGCAAGTGTACAGGGGAGAAGAAGGGACTTTGCTTGTTTCGAATTGCGCGAGCACTTTTCCTTCGAAACGCCTGCGTGGAGCAGAATCAAGCGAAAGATCCCGCAACCAAGGAGCGATAGAGACGGAGAAAGAGAGAGAGAGCGAAGAACGACATGCGTGTGCGTGTGAGTGAGCGAGCGCGCTGCGCGTACATACGTACGTACGTGTTTCCCCGGGAGATTGCTCGGCGCTGGTTTCGACGTGCACAGCAAAGAGCGCGAGCGAGCGCCGCCATATTGTTCGTGAGCGTAGTGCGAGTAGGTCGAGTTTCAGCAGAGCCTGGCGATCGGGGTCGCGCGCGTTTGTATAGTGTGTATACAACACTACCACCACCTGAGTGAGGAGTTGCTGGTGTTTCTTCTTGTGCATCACTTTTTTGTGCTGCCCTCTGGCTAGGAGGGAGATTGGAAGAGGGAGGGCGTTCGTCCTACCAAGGGAAGAGAACACATACACAGAGAGCGAAAGAGAAAAAGAGAGAAAAAGAGTGAGTGGCAACAGAGGGAAAGATCTTTCCATAAAATCGTGAATTTACCGTGAGTAAGTGAAGTCGCGTGAGTCGAGTGCGAGAGTTAGTGAGAAACGGCGGTGGTGGTGCGGAAAAAGTGTGTGCGTGCTGTTTGCCGTGAGCCGTGCGAGCGTGTGCGTGTGTGTGTGTGTACGCGCGCATTCTCGACGACGGGTTTTGTGTGGTTGTGTGCGGTGTGGCAGCGTTTTCTTGTACGACGACACGACGAAAATCGTGTTCCTCGAAAAGTTCCCCCACAAAGTGCAGGAGTGCGTGAGGGCGAACGACCCGAAATCGACATCACAGCTACACGAAAAAGCAAGCGCTGTGTGAGTGTGTGCGTTCGCTGAGTGTGTGCATTTTTATTGCTGCCTTTTGCTGCGCCGCCGTCGTCGACAACGTCGCTTGTGAAGAAAGAAAAATCGAGAAGTGAGGACGTCAAGTGTGTATGTGTGTGCTTGCGCGCGCGGTGTGCGTACGTGCGTGCGTGCGTATTGAGCAGAATATGGGCAAAATTATGAAAGCCGTGATCGTCGGCTAGGAAAAAAAGCCGTCTGTTGTGTGTTGTGGGTGGCAAGCGCCACAGCACTGTGCGAGAGTGTAAGAAACCCCTGAGTGAGTGAGAAAGTGAGCAGTTTCGAAGCGAAAGCGAAGAGTGAGATAAGAATTGCTCATATAAACCGAGGGAGGATATTGTCGAGATAATCAAGCAAGCAGCGGCAGCAGCATCTACGTGGAGATAATAGGTAGAAGCAGTGCAGCGGAGAGCAGTGAGTGAGAAGCGTGTGTGTGCGAGCGCGAGTGAGACAGTGTAAGCAAGTGTAGTGAATATTTCGGTGAGCCAGTGAGCGAGAGTGAGCGAGCAGACGGGAACGTGGAGACCATGTCGCTCCCGATCAACTCACTGTATAGCCTGACCTGGGGCGACTACGGCACCTCGCTGGTGTCCGCCGTCCAACTGCTCCGGTGCCATGGCGACCTGGTCGACGTCACACTGGCCGCCGGTGGCCGTAGCTTCCCGGCTCACAAGATCGTTCTGTGCGCCGCCAGCCCCTTCCTGCTGGATTTGCTAAAGGTTTGTTGTAGGAATGCGGGGAAGGAGGTGCAGGGTGCTTTCATCGGGGGTTAAATATAGGCGAACCCGAGTGAGAACCACAGCTCACAGTGAGAAGCAAAAATACAGGCACTTGGTAGTGTAGAAAAGAAAAATTTTCGTTCGAGGAATATGCTACAGAGGGTGGTTTATATGTGCAGAAAGAAAACGTAAGAATGCTTGCGCGATTGTATGTTGCCCGATTCATAACAGAGAGTGCACAAGGGAAGAAGAGAAAGCGAGAGAAAAGTGTCGTCGCACACGGGCGTTTGCTTTTTTTTCACTCACGTTATCGACACTGGTGTGTTGTGAGAAGAATAAAGGTACCCGAGAAGTGAGGAGCACGAGTGAGAAGTTTTATTTTTGGGCCAACCGTAGTTTGTCAATTGGGAAGCGTTTTTATTGCTGACAAGTGGCGAATGTTGTCGTTTAGCGATGATATCGTTTATTTTACTTCGAATATTTTCTGTACTGTTGGCATTTTTAATGCTTTGCGTCGTAAAATATGCCATTGGATGGGGGAAGCCAAGAGCGATTGTGATGTGCAATGAGAGGGAAGAGGGTGTCGTTCTCGTTGTGTGGTGTGAGCTGCTCGCGCTTGAGATGAAAAGTAGTCTCTCCTGTGATGGTGCGGCGCATTTCTGCTTTCAGAGATGCGGACACATTTGCTTCTTCTCTTTCCTTTTCACACAACACGCAAACATGCCATGAAGGAGAGACTCCGTGTATGGTGCGAGAGTAAAAGAGAGCATCGGGAGATTTTTGGTTGTTCTTTTCCTTTCCTTTTCAACGGTATGTCAAACGAACGTCACAGAGAAGAAGCGTTGCTGAGCGCAGCAATACCGGCCGAACAGTGTTGCCAATTTATCGTTTGACATAAATAAGGAGTGACAAGTAATTCCAATTGGAATATCGTAAGCAAGAGGATTCTTGTTTATGAAACAAGGGGTTGTTAGTGATTGGATATGCATACTGTGTTGGTCTCATTCGCTGCTTATGTGCAAATAATTGCTTCTAAATGTTAAACCTCGTTACGCGATAGACACGTAATGCTTTTCATTGCGGAGGTGTTTTGATGCTATTTATACACTCGAAATTCGCGGTGTGTAATGCCGACATTCACGATTTTATTCACCCTCTGTTTTTATACTATTCTTTCTCGTTTCACGCGGGATTGTATGAATGTCAACGTTCCCACTCCGCCGTTGCGTTGTACTCCCGGCGGTGGTGGTCAGAAAGAAAACAGAGAAATCACCTCAAACGAGGGAAACTCTCCCTCACCACGGTACTTTAGGTGGAGGACAGACTCTCCATGTAGAGCATCTGCTGCGAAAGAGGGTGGTTTTAATGGAAATGAGAAAGCAATGAGTTGGTGTGGTCCTCACCGCTTTCCTCACACTTCTCTCGGAGATACTGCTGCCCATGTGGGCACGGTGGTACGCATCTCGCTCGCATCAATAAATGATGAGACGCGCACCGAAACGAACATTACACACGCCACAACGGAAAAGAGAATTCACACGGATCGCGTTTGCTCTGTTATGATTTTTTTCACTCCCATCCAAAACACACGCTTGGTTGGTTATACGAAAGGAAAGAAGGAAGAAGAAAATCATAGAAGAAGAGTAATCTTTTTTCGGCGCGCCAATGCATGCAACTGACGGTCAGCAGATGGTTTCGCATGTACCGGAATGTCTGAAAGGTTTACTTACATCCATCAAATGCGACTGATAAAATTAGGAAGAATATTAAAAGAAAAATATCATCAGTATTGTTATGAAGAAGTATGCCTTAGCCAGAAAAAATTTGAAACGTATGAAAAGAATTGCAATTAATTATGATTACATACAAAAAACAAAACAACGTATGCGTAATTGAATGTTTAACTAACATATGTAGATAAAATCACCTTAAGCAGCATTTTTAAAATATTAATTTTGAGGAAGAGAAAAAATGCTTATCTGATAGTGCCGAAAATTATAGTTATTTAGTCAAACGTCAGACGTTTAAATACAGCTTCACACTGATCCGATGTAAAACGCGGAAGGATGATATAATACTTATGTCGTTGCCCAACCTCCCGCTTCGTTTGCCTGCTGGTCTGATCTGTTTGGATGCATTTTTCACGCTGCTACGATGAAGTTAATAAAATAGCGCTGGTTGCTTCGATTCTGCGCAGTCGAAGAGCCCGTTGAAATCGTTCGTAAACCGAAAATACGCACGACGTCACCAACACCAACAAAAGTGAAATATGGATGTAAATTGAGACGATAGAGCATAAAAAAATTCCTTTTCATGGGAAGAGCCAAAGAACCATGATGATGTTCCGTGTGTGCGAATCGATAAAACAATGCCACATGGAAACATAAATGTGCACGCTCTGTGAATGAAGCCTTTCTTTCGCCACTTCCACCCACTGGGAGTGTGTGTGTGTGTATGCAAGTGTTTCCTCACACCGTTTTTAAAACGCGCGAGAATAGCGTCGGAGCGAGAATGTGCTGTGGCTCCGGCGGAGAACTTTTACGACAGTGCGAGTGGCGGGAAATCAACCCCTACGGTGAGGGGTGAATGGGAGACGACACTGACAACGAACGTTGTACGCAAATTATCTCTTCTTCTCTACGCTTCTACATCAACAAACACTATCATTCCGCGGAAGTCTCTCTGTTTTGATCCGGTTTTCACTTCTAACTTTGTTGTTTCTTCTCTTCTCTCTCTCTCTCTTTCTCTCTTTCTCTCTTTCTCTCTTCTCACAGAACACACCGTGCAAACATCCCGTCGTAATGTTGGCCGGCGTGAACGCGAACGATCTGGAGGCGCTGCTGGAGTTCGTTTACCGCGGTGAGGTGAGCGTGGATCATTCGCAGCTACCGTCGCTGCTGCAGGCGGCCCACTGTCTCAACATTCAGGGGCTCGCGCCACAAACCGTCTCGCACAAGGATGACAACACGACGTACACCACCTCGATCCAGCTGCATCCGACGCTCGTGCCACAGAATCACGTCAAAGCCGTGATCGATGTCGGCAACAATGTTTGCGTGAGTAAACTGTCACTTCCAATGCGGGGTCCAACGATGCCGATGATGATGGAGGAGGAGAGCGCTAGATACTCATAGTTGGAGACCATTTTATGTTCAGTGTTTTATAGGGAAATTTCGCGAGTTATGTCTAATGAAATAAATGTCCTGTTCCCACCATTCCCATTAGAAGAGCGTGCTGTTCTAATCTTTGTTCTGTTTCCTCTCGTTATTTTTCTATTCATTTTGGACCTTTTAGACAACGGAAGAACTCATCACGACCCTCGGCCCAACGCAAACGGTACAGGCACAAGTAATCGAAACCATCACCCCGGACCAGATGTCGGATGAAGTGACCAAGGACGTGATCAGCCAGTTTCTGCCAACCCGTAAGCGCAAGCAACGCACCAAGAAGACACCCGGAGCCCAAGGACAGACCGGTGCCGCAGCCAACAGTGCCGGCGGTACTCAGGCAGCGAAGGTAATGAAAACGGACGACGACGGCACGATTCAGGCGATCATTGTGAACAACGCGGAGGAAGTGGCAACAGTTCCGAAGGACATCAAGAAGGAAACAAGCGCGGACGGTACTACGGTCGACACGAAGGAAGGCATCATCAGTAAGTGGGCGGCGGTAGTTTTGTGACGCGTTTTGTACTTTGGCGAACGCTCCTATCGATACTAATACGCTGTTCGTTATTGCTTGCAGAGATCAAGAGCAAATCGCAATCGGAACAACCGGCCACCTGCCCGATCTGTCAAGCCGTGATTAGACAGTCGCGAAATCTGCGTCGGCATCTGGAACTGAGACATTTCAAGAAACCTGGTGTGAAGAAGGAACGCGTCCGGAAGGGCAAGAAAGGTAAGGGGAATTTAGACAGAACAATAATCTATATTCACGCGAACAGCATTTACTTGAACATGACGACGATGCAGAGCATGCACGGTTGTAAACACTCAATGCGACCACGCTCGAGTGGCGCCATCTGTTGATGGGGATGGCAAATAAAATATATTAGAGTTTTAACGATAGTCACGTTTTCCTCCTAAACTTTAATGCCACGAAAAACGTTCGTCACGGCTCACATTAAGCATTAAGCTTGCTTTGCATTTCTGATAAATTCCTATCTTTCCTGTATGCAAACACCCCGTCCAGGAGCGAACGCGAACCAGGCAAACGGCAGCAACGGCACAAACTCTGGCAATGTAACGGTAACCGGTGCGGACGGAACGGTCACACAGCAGCAAGGACAGCAGCAGGTCGTGCAGCAGACGCAACAGGTTCAGCAGCAAGGCCAACAGCAGCAGACGACGATCGACACGACTGGCACGATATCCGTCACCGTTTCCCAGGCTCAGGCACAGCAGATCGAACAGGCGGCCGCCAATGGTCAGCAGCACGTCGTAACGCAGCACGAAAACGCGGACGGTACCACCTCGCTCTCGATTGCCCAGGTCCAGACGCTCGACGGCCACCAACTCGCTATCGGAAATCTCAACCAGGTATGCTCCTCCCAGAAGAATTGTTTTATTTTCAATCAAGTATTGAGTTAAAGTTTGGGGAAAAGTAACTAAAAGGATAATTTGTATGAAATCCATAAACTAAAACGCTTCCACGTTATCGCACAGGCCACACTGATCCGCACCGGTGAATCGATCGAAACGGGCATCATTGCAACGCACGAGCCGACACTGCGCCCGCACACGGAGCTGTTCCGCGTCGGCAACACCGTCTACACGATAGAGGAACGTCGGACGGACACAACCAATCGCCTAACTTAGAACGATGCGGACGTCGACAACGGGGGCGACGTTTATGAGATAGTGGAGGGTGTCGATTACGATTGCATCATCGACAGCGGTGTCGACGTCGAAATAGAGGAGGAAACGGGCGAGATGGTGGAACAGCAACAACATCAGCATCAGCATGAGCCTGGTGGTATTGGGGGTAACGAGAATGTTGGCGTGGAGGTGGGAAACCAACAACAGCACGCGGTGTCGGTGGATGATGATGAGGTGGAGGAGATCGTTATGGATGTGGCGGTACGGCAAGCCGCGGGCGAGATGATGGTTGGCGGTGACGTTAGTGGCGATACGACGGACGGTGTCATTATCGACGCGACGACGGATGATGAGGAAGAGCTGCTGCTCCATCATCATCACCATGCCCATCACCAGCATCAGGTGTTGCAGCATACGTTGGAAGTCGATTCGGACGATTTGCAACACCATCACCATCACCACCATCATCAACAGCAGCAGCAACAGCAGCAGCAACAGCAGCAGCAGCAGCAGCAACAGGTAGAGGAACAAGAGGACGATGGTCGTCACCATCACCATCATCATCAACATCACGTGCATCATGTGGTGGAGGACGAAGACGATGTGGTGGAGGAGCTCAGTGGAGTGGTAGAAGAACTGGAGGAGGAAGAAATCGTTCAGCAGTTCGATGGCTCAACGGTCGTCACGGTAACGACGGGTCGGGGTGGTGTCGGACGCAATGTCGCCTCACACCATCCACGTGTTGGTGGTAGTGGTGGTGGGATTCGTTTCGTCACCACCACGGACCATCTACCCCTGACCAATCGTCGCCGGGTCGTTCGGCGGACAAATCTCCTTCCGGTTGCTGGTGGTGGTGGTGGTGGTGGTGGTGGCGGTAGCAGAGGCGCCAGCGGTATCATCGAGGAGGAGGAAGGTGAAAGCGAACTGGTGGTAACCGGTGACGGAACCGTTGAAATAGCTGACGCTTCTAGTAATGCAGAAAATGAACAAAAATCTGCTACTGACGGTCTGGATGCGGCGGGTGCGGTAGTAGTGGGTGAAGATTCGATCAGAGAAGATACTGCTGGTGGTGGCGGAGGAGGTGGTGGCGACCATGCCGGGTTACCATCGTCCTACAAACACTTCTTCATTCTGTAAGGTAGGGATAAAGCTCCTCTTGCTTCGCATTCGGGAGGCAAACATTATTAACAGGAACATTGCCCCCGGGAGCTCTGTGGCAATGGAATACGTAACGCAAATAATCGTGTTAGGACACTGTCCACAGCTCCCAAAAGCAGCTATTACTCAGTTTTAAAGAAGCAGTACAGTGACTGGATTTAGGCCAAGCAGCCTGGCACGCGCTGCTCTTGTGAAGCAGAGAGTGTTTGAATGCAATTTCTGTTAGTAAGATTTGTCAATTGCTCTTGCAGATTGTCAATTGCTCCTCTACGAGAGAGTAGAGGAAAGCAGAGCAAACATGTTATGTGACTTTTTTATTTTATAGATTTTTTTGTTAGGTCCGGTACCACAAATCTGGGCCTGGATCGTTTTCCCTTAACAAGGAGTGTTTGTGGTGGTAGGAATCAGTTAAAATCCGATAAGATGACGCCTTTTTTTTATAAAATTCGTTGCTTTTTCATCCATTTGCCCTGTTTAGTCTTCTATTTACGCATTACGCCCATGTGGGGCTAGACTTGCGGTTTGCAGATGAAAGTATGCGACTGCACACTTTCGTGTGTGAATTTTAGTGCAACAGCGAGATTTTTGTGTCGGCGTTTGTGTGTGTGTGTATCGTTAAGCGCCAGTTTGAATTCAAAATTCAAATGAGCTGCTTAGAATTAATAATTATTGTAGATTGGTTTGTTTTTATCATGAATCATTGGGCGTGTGTGGTTGTCGAGCTATACACAAAGAAATAACCACATCCGCTTTCACGTATGTGGAATAAAGTATGGTGTTGACGAACGTTCAGAATAATTAGGAGATAGATTTCGTTTTTTTTCCTATATGTTTAGTCACTTTTATTACTAAAAATATTGAAGACTGTACATATAGTCGATGAGGGGATGCGTACCACAGTAGTAATGTAATCAGATGAGAAAAGCACATCCAGCATAAAAATTGTGTATAGAGCATGTTTTATTTTCTTTTTCGATAGCTAAGAGCGAATCAAAATATTTTCTATTATCCTATTGTATTATTTAAAAAGAGCAACAGAGTGAAATGGGTGTTAGCTGAAATTCTTGAAATTGATTTTTTTTAGCTTGATCGATAATTGTGAGTTTTTTTTTCTCTTTCGATCGAGTTGATGACATATATTCGCACGAGTGCATACACATGTGTACTGAGCGAATATGCAAATGGGAATGTAAATAACAACTGTGCAATCTTCTTGACGACAGAGTTCCGCATATATTTGATTTGTCACATCCTCCTCAAATTGTTCCTTCCTAAGAATACATACCCATATGAAGCGAATGTGCATGAACAAAGGAATCAAAACCCTGTCAAAATGCAGTGCTGATGCGGTTTCAGGCATGAGAATCCAAACCGGTTACTTTGATGTATGTGCCCGTTGATTATAAAGCCCCAGGAAAGTATAATTCGTGCAGGACGTGGCGCACTTATTGAATGCTGCTTTAAGAGTTAGCTTTATAAAAAAGGTGCCATTACAATTCGTTTCACTTAACCGTGTGTGGGGTTTTGCGACACCGGTAACAAATGATGATCAATTTGTTCTTGTATGCACCGATATGTTTCTGAACGATAGAGCCATGTTTTGTTGTTCAAGATAATGATGATAACAGCGCTCATTAAAAAAATCTAAAACATTCAATATCCAAATTGTAATATTTAAACCCCTTTATTGCGCCTGATTCGGCAGGATATGGATGTTTGCATTGCACGTTTATGCATTTTTCTTTACTATGAGTTTTTATTTTGATTAGTGCAAATTTGCTCTTCAGCTATAGAAATGTTTACAATTTATTTTGTAAATCATAACCCCTTGGTCGTCGTACATTATTTTTGTTACGGTGGTGAACGTACCGTGTGTTGCTTTGTTTTACGTGTTTTATCAAACACATTTCTTCGTGCTGAGAATCGCCGTTGTTGTTAGCTATAATATATCCCTCCCTCTCATCTCATTACTCTACATATATGCCGTGTCGTCATATATGGTCGTTAAGCATTTTTACCCAGCGTCGGAAATAGTTGAATGTTTTCGTTACTAATTGCTCTAGAAAAACGGTTTCTTTTTTAATCGTCGCTAGAATGCGAAGCAATTTGATTAAACGAATGATGCGGAAAATATACGATATGGCACTGAAACGAAACTATTACATTGAACTGAAGCCAACCAGCAGCTCGCGCGCACAAAGAACAGTGTCAGCATACGAGGCGTGTGTGTGTGTGAGGGGCAAACTATTTAATTTATTATTTCACGCTCGTTTAGTTGTTAATCGTGTTTTTTTACGTAGCTCAACATGCAAAACGTAGATGGGTTTTAAATGATGTAAACGTACTTTTACTTACTTAGAATCATCGTAGGAGAGGGAAGCAGTCGCTGTTCGTGGAGGTAGAAGGGTTGTGAAAAAATGAACCCTTTCTTAAACGAAATGAGCGCAACTATACATACTAATTGTGCAAACGAAGTAATGAATAAAAACTGAATTTACGAGTCGTACTTTAACTGTCATCGAGAAGGTAAAGAAGTCTATAAAGTCTCAAGAAGTGAAGTGGATGATGTGTATTACACAAACACGGGAGTTAGTGCTAATAGCGGAAGCAAAACGAATAGTAATTACTGTATGTTTGATGTCATTTTATCGCGTTTATATGAACAATATAAAACAATGAATCACAATGAAACACTCCCCTGGCAGCCGGAAAGCATAAAAAGCACATGAAACGAGCGAGAGGGAAGGCATTGAGCACGTAACGTATGAGTGAGGGTCATGGAAAACGAAAAAAAATGAAAATGAATGTTTTGTCCAAAATTTTACAAATTGATGATGGCAAAATGAATGGAAAAAGAGTACAACACTAGCGAATAATGAACAAAACACAGCATGGTGTGGTGGCGCACAGGAAAAGAACGTGTCGTGGCCTACTAAACCGCGAAAACAATTAACATAATCTCTACCCCTTAACACTGCTCTAGTGCAAATCTCCACTGAGAGGCTGTAAAACTGCTTAAAAATCCATCAAACCTGTCCAGAAGTGCTGTGGATGGTTCGATTTTGAAATTATCATCGATGGATTGTGTAAAGCAAGATGGTGGAATATTTTTGGCTGTCTGTTTATGTCCCTAAACGTGTACCTAAGCCCCGGTAGTGGAAGGATCCTGCTCCAAAAAAGAGAACAAGCGCCAAATGAAAGAAAATTCCGATCAGCAGACGGATATTGAAGCATCCAAAGCCACACATACAGGATAAAACACAATATTAAATAACAAACAAACAGCAACTTCTAAAAGTAATCAAACAATAATGCTGGAAATATTGCACAGACACAGATACAAACAAATAAAAAAAATGTAGCGCACCTCCCGTACTATTTGTTAGTATCAATTTTCTTCGTAAGGTACCATAAACAAGAGAATGCTGTGTATAGAACAAAAGAACAAATCACGAAGAGATAAACGTTGTCGCACTCGAAATTTTAATACAGCCAGGTGGGATGGAGCCAAGCGGGGCGTGTAATCAAATTTTTACAACATCATCAAACCACCACCAGCCCATTGATCAACAATTAATGCACACAAACACACACATGCGCTGTAAACAAATGAACAAACAATTCGAGTCGAAAATTGGACTGCTCATACAGACACAAACACAAGCAGAATGAAGTTTACCTGCAATTCGATTACGAAAACATAAGGAAAAACATTCGTTTTTTATATAATATATATAAATATAACTAAAATTGATTGATGGTAATTTAACTTAAAGCAAAGCGAATCGATACCTAGTGAAAATTTCAACCAAATTTAAAATATAATGCAAAATGAAGGTAAATAATGAGTTCAGACGAGGAAGAGCAAGCAAGAAAAAGTACATAATTCAAAACGCAAACGCAAGTGTGGTCTCCGCCCGCGGGTGGAAGGCAACGAACGAAGGCAGTATAGATAAATTCACACATTCACACTTCTCTCCTCGTAGAACGAAGCAGGAAAAGCGAGTAAAGCAAACATGCGAAAAACACTACATCCACATCCGTAAAAGTACATAAAATGCTACCGAATTATACATACATATATATCCATAAAAGAAATCATAATCCTAAATTATGAACATTTTTGCAAGTAAGAGCTATTTGAACTATCGTTAGTGAGAGGAACGGCCGAAACATGTGTTGCTATAGGAGCAGAAGGTAAACCGATGTGTGTGTATGTGTGTGTGTGAGTGTGTTGCGCTGTACAACAAACCCGCGCCCTCCACACGATGGTATGGTAAATCAATATAGATGTGTGTGTAAATAATAAAGAGAATACGAAGAAATAAAGTGCAGAATATATGATGAACTGTGTTCTATGATGATGTTGATATCCTCTATATGCTTTCCCCTGTATAGCTGCTCACCTCTGCACCTTATTCCGAAAAGGTAACTAACGAAACGTACTTGGTAAGTAATCGGATGTTATCACGGAGAACTAATGGCCACAAACGGTTGATTAAAACAATAAACTATATTCTATCCCTTTAGTGTAATACACACGCCATTTGCTAACGTTCCACTTACACTGTGCCTTAAGGAATATGGACATAAAATCGATCCTTCGATTACAAATTCAAACATGCCAACGGTTTGTGTAAGTGTGATGCGTTTTGTTTATGTGCAAAGTGTCAGTTCCTTGCCATAACTACCACGCAGAGGGATACTATACTTTCT
Organism: Anopheles farauti; assembly: GCA_000473445.2. NCBI lineage: Eukaryota > Metazoa > Arthropoda > Insecta > Diptera > Culicidae > Anopheles > Anopheles farauti. The sequence goes on from KI915045.1 coordinate 2,661,939, forward strand.
CTTTGACTAGTGTTTTATAAACACGTTGTACTTTTACTACAAATTTGCTCTCCGGTGTCCACTTGCACTTTCCGTTGCACTGTATATGAGTCTTTAGTTCTCGGCTGGGCTGGATGCAATGGTTTTTGCTATTGTTGCCGACGTTGCTGTTGTTGTGCACAGGCACACACCTCATACTCTATATCGCATCCTCTATATGTACACAGTTAAAATCTGTTTTCCCTTATTCGTCCAATAAACAAAGGCCGTTAAAAATGCTTCCCTCCCTCACATACTCGCGGTTTGCAATGGCTTAACTATTATGTACATGCATCCTTTATGCGTGTAATACATTTTTCCATAGTAAAAACAATAAAAACAAATCACTGCGGAAGAGGAACGTAACATATCCACGGCTCTTGGGGTAACGAGTCTTGCACACTCATAACGCCGCAAGAAGCAAAAAAAAAACAAACGCTGAAGACAAATGTCAGCAAACGCGTTGTGGAATGCGAACAAGCGACAGTAACACACGCTTCCCAGTTTTAGTCCAGCTTTAAGCATTCGCTGAAGAATTTACCAAGCGTATGGTAAAGATGGGGCCGAACACCTGCCAGACTGTGGTCCTCATCCGGATAGCTCTGAGAAGTAGGAAGAAATTGGACGGAGAGTTTTGAGTACCTCCTGCGGTACGGTTACAAACACGGGGGCAGAGTTACTTACCACCTGCTTGAACATGATGTCGTGCGTTTCGAGCGCCCGGGACAGCTGCATCGCCTGCTGGAAGTGGACATTGTCGTCGTAAGTACCGTGCACGAGCAGATACGTCCGGTTGCGGAACCGCTCGTGGAGTGCCGTCAGCCGTGATCTTTCGTATCCCCTTTGGTTGTCGAAGTTGGTCGGTAAGCCCATGTAACGCTCCGTGTAGATGGAATCTGAGAAATATTTTGAAAAAGTTCAATCATCCGATTTCTATTTACAGATTAATGCGGTGAAGACCATACCGTAGAACAGCCAATCCGTGACTGGAGCGACCGAAACGGCACACTGGAACACATGCTCACTGTCATGGGCGAGCGCCATAGCCGAAGCGTAACCACCGTAACTCCAGCCCCAGATGGCAATGCGGTTCGGGTCGATGTAGGGCAATTGCTCGGCAAGCTTCCGAGCGCCGGTGATTTGATCCTCCACTTCCACCGTACCCAGGTTGCGATAAATCTTGTACATAAGCCGATCGCCACGCAAGCCACTGCCGCGTCCATCAATCTTGGCGTACACGACCGAACGGTTCGAGGCGAGATGGGTGCCCCAACCGATCGACCACGTTCCGACGACGTTGGCAGAGTTCGGCCCGCCGTACACGTCGACCAACATCGGGTGCTTTACGGCCGAGCTGGACGTGTTCGTACCGGGCGGGATCAGTAGCATCGCCTTCGCCGTGAATCCGTTGCCGAGGTCGAGCTCGTGTATTTCGACGCGCGGTATCGCTTTACGCTTGAGCATCTGCTGCACGAAGTCGTTCGAGTTCCAGATTTTCATGAGCTTTAACTGCACGACTGTGGGAGAGAGAAGAGTACGAAATCATGAGGTTGAATGTAAAAAAAAGTTGCCAATCTTCAGTCCAACCAACTTACCCTTATCCACCACACTCCAGTGGTAAATGTGCGTCCAGGGAACGTTCGGGCCGCGTGCCTCCAGAACCAGATAGTTGCCATCGTTCGGGCTCATCTGCGCGTTGAAGAAGCTCTGCTTGCTGGCCACCTCGGCATCGCACGTCAAACACTGCCCGGCCGGTGCTCCCTGGCGGCCCTCGATCGCGTACACATGCAGCACGTGTGATTCTTCCGCCGTGTTGGCGGTGTAGAAGATCAGATTGCTCTTCGCATCCCAGCGTAGAATGTCCTGCACGACGTACGTGCCACTCGTGACCGGAACAGCGGAACGCTCCGTCGTTGAGATCATGGTAACGTGCTTGAAACCACCGGCCGTGCCTTGATCGTGCGATGAGATCACAAGGAAATGGGTGCCGTCCCCGTTGAATACGGGCGCACTGAACAGATCCAACCAACCGGCCGGTTCGTTGATTTCGTGCACCTTAATACACTGCTGCGTTCCTGATGCAACCTCTTCAGCCGCACAGGAGCGTATGATGGCATGGTTCTGGATACGGTTCATCCAGATCGTCACCAGTCGCTCACGCGTCCAGCCAACGCTCGTGATGATGTGATCCCGGGTAGGCCGGTTCAATTCGACCGGCGGTTCAATCTCGCGTAGCTTGCGAGTTTTAAGATCGTACTGGAAGAGATCTATCTCCGGATTCTTGGTGCCCACCTTGGGATAGTGGAGCGTTAGTTCGCGCGGATACTGGTACTCGGGGTTGCCCGGTGGTCCGTAGATCGGGATCTTCATGAGCGGCGTTTCGGTGTCGTTAAAACGAATGAACGCAATCCGTTCGCCGTCCGGTGAGAACCAGGTGGCAATGTTGGTGGAAAAGACCTCCTCCTCGTACACCCAGTCGGGGATGCCGTTGTAAACGCTGGGGCTACCGTCGGTAGTGATCTGCACCTCGGGAGACGTTGGCGTCTCCCGGTAGTACAGATTGTTCTGGTACACAAACACGAACGAGTGATTCACCGGGCTCCATTCGACGAGGTTCAGTGCGCGCTGCAAGAAAGAGAGTTTCGGTTTTTGAAACACATTCAACATCACGATCACGGTCCATTAGCAGCCGTACACCTACCCTCTGCCCATCCACGTTAACCGGAATGATCTTCTTAGTAGCCATGTCCACAATGTCGTAGATCGCCAGATAGCTATGGCGGAAGATCTTGCTGTAGCCTCGTGCCACCAGCAGGTACTTCCCATCCGGCGACAGATCAAACTTGAACCCTTGCAGCTGCTCCTCATTTGCCGCCCCGAGCAGCACCTTCGTCTCGTTATGCTCCGGATCGTACACCATTACCGAGCCGAAGTCATCGCGGAAGATTATCTTGCCGTTCGGCGTCCAGGTACCGGTGAATCCGCTCGCCGAGAGACGACCCTGCAGGAAGTCCTCGAGCGTGATCGGTTCGCCTTCGAAAACGATCGGTGCGTTTTCCGGCTCGTTACCCTCATCGTTGCTGGCGGTTAGGATGACGACGAGTGCGACGGCTACGACCGTAAGGATGACGGCGAACGTGCCGAGCAGCAGATATCGACGGAGGTTTCGTTTGCTCGAACCGACCAGTTCCTGTTGGTAGAAATGTGGGAAATATAATAAAGTGTGTAGAGGATTGATGAAAGATTGACATTTTGTTTTCTAAGCCTGAATGGTCACGATCATTTAGGGATCATTTGACACAAGGAGCATTGGGTCCTTCAATACTGTTTCTACTATATGAAGTCATATTCCATCATTTTTAGCACTTCCTATCACTCCGAAATTCCCCAACTGAAACAATTGCTAGATACCTAGCCCACAGTACAGTCTCATTCCCGACATTCAGCATGAGTTTGCTAAAACAACGGATCAATTACAATCTTTCGCTCGGTTACCGATTTTGAAAGGCTGTTTTTGAGGCTTCATTATCTTCCGCGGCTGGTTGTTATCATATAATCGCCAATTGTTGGGTTATTGATCATAAAAGTTGAAGAATCCTTTGGAACAAAAAAAAATCTTCTAATCGTGCTCCTATCATCGCAATGGACGCATCGTAAATCTTTTGCACACAATGCTATCACGCACATGCGAGCCTTGGATTATTCCTGCCGCAGACTTATACGAAACTCGGAAACTTGTACTTGTATTTCGCTTCCGCCAATGGTTTATCTCATTATGGTCACCAGCAATAGCTAGTTTTTATGCACGAGATGACTTCAAAATGGACACGGCTCTGCCAAGCACTTGCACTCGCCGTCTGCAATGGGGCCCTCATAATGTCATCAGTTTTCTGGCCATTGCCAAAGCCAGCCATGCGGTAGCGACGTAACGACGTACGCCGCGTGCAACAACGAACCAACGAACGAACCGGTCACGAAAACCTGTTCGAGCGGCAATCGAGCTTTCGTAACCGTTCGAACTTCCGACCCACGGGGACAGCAAGTCGGACGGAGGGAGGGGTAAGCGAGTTCCGCGCCCCATATTCGACGGTCGAAACTCAATTTTCATGCCAGTCACACACGCACAAACGCTGCCGTAGGGCCATCGCTTTTCAACTTCCGGTGCAAGTTTCCCCGGGTGCGTTACGCGCGTAACGTCGTGACGATTCGTGCGTGCCCGCTGCTCTCTACCATCTGGAAAGAAACGTAAAAGGAGCGAATGCGTTTGGTCATGAAACGGGGGTTTTCCGAAAAGATCATCGGCGAAGTCGAGCGCCATTTTGCGCCTACCACGCGGAAAGTGCAGGCGCGTGGATATTTACAAATTTTGTGCACCACGCAACAACGCAAACGCCACCGAATGTTTATTGCATTATGCAATAAAACGGCGTGGCGGAGTCGATTGATTTACTTTACCGATGCAGCGGGCTCGTGTTGCCGCTTTACCGACGCTTTACCGTATTTTATTGACTTAGTTACGACACTAATCTCTTCAATGTGACTAATTGTATGCCATTTACCTGATCCGAGTGTCCGATCTCGATGGAATTTCCACTGGATGCTGCCATTTTGTGCCTTCCGCGATCGTGGCCACTTCAAACACACACGCTACTACACCGCAGTGTCCCGGCACCACGGCACTACTTTCAAAGACTGATCCGAGCCGGCGCTAGACTCTAACGACTAGTGGGAGGTTAAGGGAGTATGTGTTTAATTTCTTAAGAATTTTTTTCTCTGCCACGTTCCACGAAAACCACCAGCACGCCCGATTTCACCAAACGCACGGATTGATGAAAGAACATACGCGCTCCCGTGCTGGAAGCTTTTTTTCCACCCCAAACCCTCCCATCGAGCGATGTTGTTGTTGCAATACGTACACAGTCGTCGGGCACAGACCAGAGACCCATCTGTACAAACACACCGTTCGCATAGAAGTGCCGCTTCTTGTGAGGTGTAAATGTGCTGCGATGTTCGTTTTTAAAAAAGCAATTAAAAATTCGGATGGATGTGCGTAAACTTTTCATACCGCTTCCTCACTAGCACAGGCATAGACATCGGGTCTTCGATAATGACCTTCATCGAAGGCGAACATCGAAGCGTACACACGCTCACCATCCCCTTTCTTTTTCGGTGTCAAAGTGGACCCGTATGTTTCAATTGTACGTCAAACATGGCGATAAGAGCGTTAGATCATGAGCGAGATACAGACATATCGTAACGTTAATTGCAGAACAATGGTTGTTTAGATAGTGCCTAATTGTAGGACAAGCCGATGCATCTATAGTTTATGGGTCTGAAGCATGTGAAGCACAGGATAAGTAAGACCTATTGAAGCTATTGGTTTAAGTATTTATATCTGATAAAAAGGCGATATTTGCATTTATATCTGACACACAGTTATTGTAAGAAGATCAGGAGCTTGGACTATAAAAAATATTCAAAAATCTTTCCCTAAAATCATCCGAATATGCTGCTTTGCAAACGGTATAAAAAATAGAATCCTCATCGTCCGCCAGCATTGTTGTGGAAACCAGAAATAAGATATCAATTAATCAAACCCATCGATTGCGATTTTGCTAGCCACCAGGAGACATTGCCAGTTGGATAGATTTCCGACTCGAGTACGAATCAAGCGTACTAATTGATCGCTCGATTGAAGAATCACCACAGGAGGAACATTTCCGATCGACAAGCGACGACAGATCACCCGGAACCTTCCTGCCATTCGCGTGCTCGAGTTGATCGTCCAACTGTCGTTCCTTCCTGGTCCTGGCGTGTGTAGTCGCACTGAAAATTACCGCTTAAATGCACCATGACACCGGCGAATAATTACCCACGGAGAGGTGCTTCGTTTTAAGAGGATCATCACCACCACAAACTGGCAGGTGATGGGAAACAAAGTTAACGTACGAACAATTGCAAATTAGCTACAATTTTCCACGCTCGCTGCGTGTTTCGTTGGCCATCTTGAGCCACACGGTGGTGCCCTTTACTTTGTAAACAATCGCTGTAACTTTGTGTCCCGCCCGTCCGGCATTAGCTGGCATATCGGTCGCCGTAAACTCATCGGTTTTCATCGTTCCAGTGTGGCGAACTGGAAAATTGAAATTATTATGTCGATAGGCAATACGTGAATGCGTGTCGTTTCGGAGTGTACACATCATTCGGAGGATACAATCTTGCCCGCGCACGCGGTCGCCATCGCTCTCACCGAATGGTTCGCCGTAACGATTCGCTCTAATTAAGGTTCATCTAAAACTTATCCAATTTGATTGACCGATTTGTCACCCGACGAAGATGGCCACGTCACGGGCTAGTGGTACACCACCACAAGTCCGATTCTTCGGAAGCAGAGACGAGCACGGTTCGAATACTTGCTGTTTTTCCCCGAAAAGCGAACAACACGGCCAGCGAATTCGGTGTGCCAGATTCGGAAAACCTACCAACCACTAATCCATCATCTCGGGACGTGCGTGTGTGTGTTCTCTCAGTTCGATTAACATTAATTAACCCATCCACACACGCATCGCTTCTGGTTGGTAGCGGGCTGCCCAGATGCAGCATGATTTAAAGGCTGAGGCCATAAAGATTCCACTGAGGCCCTACAATCATATTCAAACGAAGGCTCCGTTGTGTCTCGGTTAAAGACTCGGTGGGGCACAAGGCATGTCAACTTCACAATCCCCATTGCACAATAAGCGCAGAAGCGGCGGAAACCATCAACCATCGGTGGAGGGCAGGAGAGCTTGTATTCTTCGCTCGCGAGATTAACTTTCCTACAGCGGGTGTAGTATATTGTGCACAAAAAATGGTGTAAAATCGTCCGGAGCAAGTAAGTGGCTATCTCGCGTTCCAAATACCGTCTCCATAAGACACCGAGGAGCAGGAGGATGAGGAGGAGGAGAACGAGGAATAGGAAGCGAGCTAGATGCACACAGCGATGGATGCAGGTTTGCATTTTTCATGACGTTGTACTTCACATGACACTTCACGTCAAGGAGTCCGCAGACATCTTCTTGTGCTTCGGCAAACGATGCTACACATCCTGATCCCAGTGTGTCGTTAAACTGTCACTTATCACACACACACGCTCGCGCGCTGACTCGTCGTGTTTTGTCTCCCATGTCCTTAGGTCTTTCTTAGGACCGTAAAGGCATACATTATTTATGAAGGACCGAGGCAAGGAACATTGGTCGCGCTTCAGCCGGAAAACACCGGCTACAGGATGAATCCTGGTTCCGCAAAGGAGCTGCCAACGAAAGGCGAGTGAGTTTTCATTACCGGTTTAGTGTAATTGACGTGCCAGTGTGGTCATGGGATATGCCCCAAATCATCATAAGGTTAAACAATGTTGGCGCAATCGATAAAACGTTTATCTTCATCGCAGTGAGGTGGAGTCGGTTTTAATCCGAACTGGCCAGTGTGGAAGCATCCGTATCATTGGGAAGCGTTTAATTAAAGCGGTGACTCAAAAATTCAGTTCAACATTCTCAAAGCACGATGAAAACCGCTGAAAAGAAAGGAACCTTTCAAGCAATCCGAACGCTGCCTTCCTGGGCGAATGAATGAACGAACGAATCCTTGCAAGGTTTCCGCTCATTTTGCAAGAAGCCTTTTTGTGCCGAAAATTGCGAAGATACTGGCGATACTTTTGGCCGCCAATTTATGTGCTTTCAATCACAACTCTTGGCATGGTGGGGCACAGCCATAAATGGTTCAAACGGAGCGCAGGCCCGTCTAACGTGACGTGGGTAGGAATTTGAACATTTAACTTCAGCTCAGTACGCCGATTTTAAGGTACTCAACACGTCTGACCTTATCGGTGGGGATGCAAATTTTAGCCTCATTTAAAAGGGTGTTGCATGTGGCTTGCAATATTGATTACAATCAGTTTGACAAGATGCCACTTCGTGTGGCCGACGGGTGGCAAACAGAAAAGCGCCAGTATTAAATAACATCGTTTTGTGAACTATCAGTTTTCGCATCGGGTCCATGTTTTAGCACCCTACTATAGGCACTTTCTTCGCCGATCAGTTTCAATTCAATCGGTATCTTGCTGGACATGCGGGACTAGATCACTTGCAGTTGACCTTTCGTTCCCATGGGATCAACTGTCCGTAGGAAGGTTGCTAGAAGACGGCCGAGACGGGCCGTGTGACAGTTTGCTTTCATATCTTGTGCACATGTGTGTGTGTACGATCGAAACCTGATTGATACAAAACAGCGGCAGCACGATGATGGTTCTTCGAAAAACCGAAATGATAAGCCCCTCGCGCTGTCATCACCAGCGGCTGGGGAAGAACCCGATCTAACGTCAATCGTGTGCGCCGTCCGTGTCAGAGATGTCAAGATAATGTGTGTTGGTGTTAACTGTCTCCAACACCATCACGTTCCTAGCTAGACGAAAGTCATATCGTGAGGGTGCTGTAATGGCACAAATGACGATCCGTCACTTATGGGCAAATGTCAGGGTGGTGATGCGAAATCGTACAGCGTCGTTAGAGGCTTGTTTACCCTGGCAGGGATTACAAACCGAGCGGATTTCTGTGTGGCCAAGCCTCCGCAAACGCCTTGCCGACGATCGGTAGTGGCAGACCTTGGAAGAGAGATACCGAATGCAAAATTCCAGCACACCTTCACGCTTTAATTAAACCACAAATACGCTGCGCTCCCATGAAGACTCGATGCCGCACTCGAAGAACGGGTTGAGATACACAGCCTCCGCTCACAAATACTACATTGATTGTATCCAAATAGCAACAAAAACGACGACATTGATCACGTTTTTTTTCTTTTCCAAAAACCGGTTTGTGATCGGTTGGTATTCAATTCTGGTCTGGAGGCTGGAGCGGCAACGCTTCGTGTAGAAGTTCTTACGTTTTGGGTTGAGATTTTTGTGTTGTTACGAACATGATGTTGCGGATATTTGGCTGGAAGATTTTGAAATATGCGAGGCATAAGTAGTGAGTCTCTGATCTGATCTGATCTGAGTAGGTTCGTACCACTGTCTTCACATTCCAAGCGCCTTGAAATTCCCTTGAAATGCATTGCAATAAGAGTGTACTACTACAACAGCCACTACACAGGTGTACGACACTCTCCCGGCAATTATCTCCGATTAAACGATGATTAGAGCTGCCGCTCATAAAACAGGTACTTTATGGTGTCCTCGTGATGTCGTCTAAACCTTATCAGATTGTAAATTTTTTTAGACACTTTGAATTATCAAAATAGCTGGAACTTCTCAGCAGTCAACTCGAGAAAAGTCGTTCTCTTTCGTCTACAAAAAAAAAACAACATGCATTTTTTTTATATTAAATGATTTATGGGTGGTGAAGTTGCAACCATAATTTAACACAACCCGGTGCCTTTTTCCACGCGCAACGGAATGCGAATACTTGCAACGTGAATAAATAAAATCTCCACATCTCCGGTTTACCACGTGCTGGCCCTGCTGCAAGCGTGAGAGCGCGAAAGAATGGGTTTTTATATGGGAGTGAAGAAAGCAAAAAAAAAACGCAGAAAACATCGTGATGATGCATTGCATTACACACGGATACACACTGCTTTCGTGACTGTATGGTGCCCCGCACAGGAAGTGTCCACAGTGAGCGAGCCCGATGATCATGTGCGTAGTACAAATTCAGTATTATTTAATTTTATGCTTTTTTTTTGTTCGTGGGCTCGGCTTTTTGCACGCTTCTTTGCTGTGTACGCTCAGGTGTGGGGCCGAATGGAGGAAAAAGCACCCTGGTCGGTCAGCCAGACAAGCAATTTAATCGTCTCTCTAGCTTCCTTCGCGTGCCGAGTAGTGGACCGATGTTTGGAGGGAAAGCTTACGAATGCGCTATAAATTAGATAACAAAACAGATATCGCACGACCCAGTTGCGGATACGAGCATGTTGCATGCATTCGTCACTTCGAACAGGAGCAGGTGGCGACTAATGCATGGAAGTGAATCGTAATTGGAATTTCGATTGGTCACTTTCATCTTCAACACGCACGCTCATCACACACAAGCACACACTCGCACACATTTTCTACCATTGGTGACAGATGTGACATATACGGCTGAAATATGACCACTTTTGATCACACCCAGTACGCTAGTTTCCATGGCAACTTGATCGGATTCGGGTGTGTGTGTGCATATGTCAAAACAGCAGCCATCAACACTACGCACTTTTTCTCGCACCTAAAAAAACCATCTTCAACACACGTCATATTACATCGGAGATTATCGCACCCATTAGCCGAGGCTCTATTTATGATGGTCACGAACCGATCGTTAATCGAGATGGACGGCACGGGTTTGGCAATGGCTATTGCACCACACGAACAAACGAACCGAGAGCGCACGCTTGGCATAATTTAGTCGGCTTGGCTTTAAACTCCACTCACATGCCCGAGATTGAACGAGTTGTTTTCTGTTTTGGTTCTTGACTGCACACTTTCGCCTCACTTCAGGGATGATGACCCTGCGGGGGGTCCTACACACACGTATAAAATTAAGCACCTTAAACAAACACACGTCCACCGCGAAACGCTTAAGCCGCGAAACTTCAGGCGTTAAAAGTTCACTGTAGTGGACGACGCTGGCGAGCAGAACCATACGCGACGAGCACCACGCGAAGATTGCGAGCATGAGCGAGGCCTGCTTTAACATAGCAACGGCCCGATCGCAGTTTCGCTATTCGAGCACTTTAAGGGAGAGCGGTACTTAGTGAATGCCCCAGCACGTCTGTGACGATAGTGATTCGTCGGTAAACTAGTTAAAAATCTACATATTCAGTTGCTTCTTTGTTTGTTACAGTTGTTACCAAAAAGTCTCTTTCGTCATCCAAACATTTTAAGTTGAAGAGCATAAAATGTGAATTTTTGTTAATACTACTCCATCGCAAGTTGTAGAGTGACTTTTTGCCCCATGCTCTTCTACACCTAAAGCGCCAATGGATATAGAAAGAGTGTCAAGCAGAGATCAAAAAGCAGACGAACAGATCGAAAAAACGGGAGGCAAAACAGCTCGAATGCGCGTAATCAAACACTCCACGGTGAGATTTTCCAAATAGAAAGCCAATTGGCCCGGTTAATGTTGGAGCCCACAAAGTTTTTTTTTTATCTAAACATTTGGGTATTTTTTTCTTTTTCTTTTAAAGAAAAAAAATCTATTACGCTAATAAATATCCCGTACAGTTGATTATGTATCGAGACGGAATCGAGCCGAAAATTTGTAGCTCACTTTCCCCGTATCGTTATCGACGGTTTGCGGAACGGATTTGCTTGAAATCGGCCACTGGAACAACAATTAGCGATGCCTCGGCTAATGACATCGGGCAATGCAGTCGCTGTAGAACGCCGAACGAGGGAAACCAGGGGGCAAGTGCTTTAAATTGTGCGTTCGCTTTCGCGAGAAAATGGGAAGAGTTTGCGATACTGATAATGAGGGTAAAATGTGTTTGTTTTCGCCTGGAGGCCTTCCGAGAATTGTGACTATCCCCCATTCGGCGTACGGATTTTTATTGTTTCTAGAAGCAATAAAAGTATTTTTTTATTATTTTATAATACTAGCATCTCATCATTGATTTTAATCGTCATCGAGAGTTGAAGGTGAAAAATGCTATTACAAATAAAAATTCACCAAAATGCTACAACATAAAACTTGCCCGAATTGAAACACTGTACAGCCAACTGTGATCCGAGAGCATGTTTAACTGCTCGAATAGCCGAGCCCTTTGCAGCCCGATGAGCATTGTTCTCTCGGCAGAGAGTAATCCTCACTGCCCCAACCAAAACGAGAAAGAAGCAAACAGCGTGGAGCCGATTCGGCTTTTCGAGCAGCTGAGAGTCGATGGCCACACAGCCTCCAAACAAACGCTGGTGCTGCACCTACTGGTGCACGTGTAAACAACTTGTTGCCCAAGCAGGCTGTAGTAGCTTTGGTTACGGCTGAAATAAGATCCCATCGCTGTTCGCGCTGGTCGCTAGAAAGTGGTTGAACAAAGTGGATAAGCATTGCGGTTTTGGTATCGCTTTCGGTGTATGCTCTCTCGCACTGGCTCTTTCCCTTTTACTTTCCTTCCCTGTCAAGGTTAGGCGTTACTCCGCCGGTATGATTCTTCGAACCGGAACATGCGATGTGCTTCGGGAGTGTGCATATTCTGGTGTATTTCGCTCCAAGTGCGGCAATTAAGCTATTACACTCACCCTCACTGCTCACCGTGACACAACCGGCAGCCTGTGTGAAGTCGGTGAGGCATGTTTCACTTAACGAAAGCCCAAGCCGTTACGCCGGGAAAAGATAAATGACAGCCGCCAGTTCGAATCAGCAGCCCACATGCGCCGCACACGGTTCGGCCTAATCAGGATGAAACCAATTGAGGCGAAAACGGACGATTAAAAGACCGTCCCGACCGACCTGCCGGCTGCAGGCACGGCTTCTGCATTAATTGCCGCTTGAGCAAACGCCGGGAAAGGGCACGGACCTGCGAGATTCGGACCTGGCAGATAAGACGTTTGTTGCGAGTGACGAGTGGCTAATGGACGATGATGGTTCTACGATTCCGTGGTGTTTGAGCTGAGATGAGACATACCATGGGGGATGTCCATCCTTGATTCCAGCGTGATCCCCACCCGACTCTCCGAGCAAGAACAATCAATCATTCAATGCAAAAGTCGTACAGAGGTGTTGATGGTGTTGGTGGTGTTGGTTTGTGATAAAAACAAGTGCAACAATGCTCGACCCACATCTCTTCGCTATCAGCTGTTGCTTGTTCGTACTGTGTGAACAGTGCGGGCCTGCGTCGTCTGCAGACAATGCAAGGTTGAGTTGTCCGTTTTGTTTTGTTTTTCGTCCGTTTCTGTCAGGTCTGACGAATCGCAAAGAAACATACAACATTAGCATGGTTGTGCTAGTCGGTCGATTGCGGGTGGTGCAGATAATTGCACTTGCACTGCGTGGAGCATAAAGCTTAAGCCCACTTCCCTAATGGCGCACGCGCGCGCACACTGCATTGTTGTTTGGCATACATTGGAGCAGGCACTTGGAGCTTAATTGTGCACCTTTTAGTCATTAATTATAATCGGTTTGCATGAAACATCGGTAGCGTGTGTGTTAGGTGATTGGCAATATTGAGAAAGAAATCGTAACGCGTGGCGTTCGAACCAAAGTTTGTAGATCTTCCATTTTCTTGGAAAAAGTTTGGAGCGTTTGGTGCCACTCAAAACAAGAATGTAGTAGTTCCAACAGAGATGAACCTACTATTTATAAAAGCATCGACATTTGCTCACTCCAAAGACTCTTAAATTTAAAATTTTACTTCCTATTTTTCGATTCCATAAAGTTCCTAACAAAATGCTATCACTTTCTTACCTTATACATATCCATTTTCACTTTGGCCTCATCGCCAACGCCCCCGCCAATGTCCACGATGACACCGCCAGCCGACCGCAACCACCTGCGACCGGCTGGTTCTGCCCCCCGCTCGTAGTTCACCTCCTCTCCCGTCTCGGAATCGCTGCTTCCGCCGGACAGCAAGGCTCGCACGTCTTCGAAGTCGTTCTGCGCCAAAGGTCGATACGCGGTTTGACGTGCTTTCGCTCCGCTCATGCTGCCGTCTTCAGCGACGAGATGGATGGGCTGATTACGGTGGGACGGTTGAAATTATGTTGTGGATAAGAAGGAGAAAAAATGAATTTATAATGAGAATAGCTTCGTTCCCAGACAACCCCATCTTAGCAACCTTTCACCGTTTTGCGGGGTAAAATTTTCAGTGTCATATTTAGAGGAGCATTTTTATCCTTCACTAACAGCTTCGTCACCTAGCAACACGCCATACAAAAACATCCTTTATCTCGTCGTACCGGTCGTGTGTCTGGTGTTGCAGAAATACAAATCCGTTTCCGTGCCATCCGTTTTCATTCGAAAGGATAGCATTTAACACAAAAAAGTGTGACGGTTAAATGGAATTAATCGACAGGGAGGGTTGCTTTCTTTAATGGAGAGAAAAAGTGGGAAGTTTTTCGAACATTTCTTGCATTTTCATTTGTGGGCACAGTGGGGAGCTTTAAGCAGCATAATCATATGTCAAACTTTCTACAACACGCTGCCTAGTTTTCGGTGACATTTTTCAAGGACGTCCGGTCAAATGTCGCAGGTTTGTTTTTCTCTCGATTTCTCTTCCCCTCCCACTCCATTTATCGTTCCATCCCTGCGCATTAAACAGGCTGTGACTTATCGCAAATGCTCAAATTCAATCTCATGCGACAGAAGCTACTGCTTCTGTGGGAGCTGGCAAACGGGAAGCTTCAGCTCATCCGCTCGCTGCAGCTCATCCGTATCTACACGTTTCAATCAATCAAAGCAAACCGGCGCGATTTTACCACAGCACCGCCAACGTGACCGTAAATCTCCGCAAAATGATACCGCCAATAATGCGACTGGCATGCGTTCTTATCATTCTTTGCTCAGAGCAGCCACCCGAGCGGCAAGGCAAAGAGTATGATGAAAATAGTGCACAGGAGAGCCTTACGCTTACATAAAGACAACATCGCCAACGTCACATTTCCACTCGAAATGCAATTTTATGCACCACAATACCGAACCGGGTCTGCGTTTCATGTCTCAGCGCGTGCGAATCGAGGGATGGGGGAGGAGGATGCAATATGAGAACGAGTTTCCCGGGCGGTACAAAACAAATGCTCCATTAATAAAGTGAAAAGGGCAAAGGGCGGAGAGCGGGACGTGGGTTAGAAGGGAGGCGGGTCATTTTGGTTGGAATGGCGGAAGACATTTTTAAATGGGACGAAGGTGATCGGTTGGGGTATCGCAAAAGTTGTTAACTGTTTAATGTGCTGGCCGTTTTTTTTTATACATATCTGGCTTTCTACTGACGTAGCATTTTGAACCGACATATGATCGCAATTGAAGCGACTGTTATGTAAAGCAATTTGTCAAAGGTCAGTTTTGAACTTCTCGCTAAATACAGAACGCCTTGTAATAATCAAATTACCTTATCATTAAAACCACGAAACAAACTACAAAATGAAAAATCGACATAACTTTTTGCGAACCTAAAGCATGCCGCACTGAAGACGGCCGGCCGAGTACAACTACGAAGGGAAAACGTGATCGGATCGATCGCCCATACACACAGACACTCACACGCTGCCTCACGGATCGTTTCAATCAGCTGAGAAAATTTGTAAATGTGGCGCGTCGGTGGTTCCTTGAAATGGTGCAGCTGTGTAAACAAATGGAACCGTTTATCGACAGACACGGGAAGCAAGATAAGGGTGACAATTTCGCTGGACTGAAAGTGATCTGAGTGAAATTTAATTAGCCTCAGCGGACACTTTCTCGGCAAGAATGTTCGAACTTTAAGTTTAGTTTTTGCATCGCAAATCTTCGTGAATTAATCCAATGAGAGGAACAGGCGCATCATCTTCAACGTTTCAACGGTACGGTGGGAAACCGACCGAGATCGCCCTTCACCTTTCTTCACCTCCGTTGGTCCACTGTACTACGGTGTCGATCGGGCCGGTGTGTTGCAATAAACAAGCAAAACAACACAACACAGCTGTGTGAACTGACGCACACAACACAAGACAGAAGATGCCGCAGGCAGCTCTCGGGCGAAGTTTTTTTTCTTCTGTGGAGTTCGAACGGATGATGCGCTCTCAATCTTGACCTCAAAATCTTCGCGCACAGCAGCGCCCATGGAATGACAGCGAAAGCGATCATGCTCTTCCTCACCAATACCAGCACGCAGTTTGGATCTTTTGTTCGGTACGCGTTTGCACTGGGAAGGTCGCGAGGTTGAAACTTGTGTAAATCTACTACAAAAACTCACCTTTAATCAAGCGACGTTCAAAGGTTCCTTCGCATTACTGCTGGTGCTCATTGCATTGCGGTAGGGGACGCAAAGATCACACTTTCACACTCTGGTAGTAATTTCACAGGAGAACGCACGGTGTACGGTCGAGTGGTTTTCTTGGTGTTGGTTTTTGCTAGGTTTGTTTCGTGTTCACACGCTATCACGTAACTGATCAGCAGGAGCAGTAGTAAAGGTACCTCTTTGCGAACGCTGGTTCATTAGACACAACTTTTTACACTCCGTCACAGACCGTTTTTAATACACCTACAGTGTTTGCTAACATCAACGCTAAAATCCAAACCAGAAAAGCACGACACAAACAAGACGTTGCGTCCCAGAGCAATCTTTGATCGGCAACACTCGCGGAGACGGCCGCGTGTTCGCGAAACGGACTGAGAAATAAAAGCCCGCCGCGCGTTTCGACAAGAGACACACACTGTTCGAGAACGAAGGCGTGTGTCAAAAAGAAAGAGAGAGATAGAAGGTGAGCGAAAGCCACGGAGAGACAGAGAGAACGCCGCATGCTTCTCGGGCCGTGTTGGGTAAATGGAAAAGTGTCCATGCAGTGAGCGTTTTTATCGGTGTTATTTTTAACCGAGTTGGGTAGAAGATGTTATCTGTAAAAAAATGTTTTACTATATGGAGTTGAGGAAGAAGCAAAACACGAAAAAAGAATTTCTCCTCTGCGTGGTTCCGATCCTGCCAGGAGTCGAACCTGGAATCTTCTGATCCGTAGTCAGACGCGTTATCCATTGCGCCACAGGACCTGTGTTAACGAGGTGCTTCATTATACAACCGGTACGCTAGTAAGGTTTTTTAAATAAAAATATCTCAACAATAATTAATATAACCGAGGAGTGTAAATAAATACTTACAATTAGAATAAGAACAGTCAATAATAAAAAACAGAAAATGTTATATAATTATACTAGCTTATTTTTATCCCACAATTATAAAGTTCACTCAAGGAAGCTGTACTTTTTACCTCGCTTCCTAGCCGAGCCTAGAGAAAGAAGCAAATAAGAAGAAAGAGGCAAAAATAAAAGCCGTTTGTATCCTTTCCGTCTATGCATCCTTTGCGGCACGTTTGAAGCGCTTATGAAACCAGGGAAAAAAGACACATCCTGAATATCCTTGAACGCAGTTTTAGGGGTTCTTGGTGCATTTTTTTGCCCGATAATTACGAGCCATTTATGCCGCGCTGCTTCTTCTACTTCCCGTCATAAATACATATTTATGTTCAAGAAAGGTTGCTAGGTAGTCATGCGGAACGCTGGTAGGTGTGGGTGCACTTCAAGCCTTTTTATTTTAAAGACCAGTTGATCGCAGGTCAAACCTTCAACCCCTTCCCTCCTCTATAGTGTCCGGGTAGATTTCAAACGCTGTCCGTCAACACGTTTGCGTTCATGCGAAAAGAGCATAATGAGTGGCATGTTTTTATCTTTTCACTCTGCGATGTCCTGGTTTATGACGTAATGCGATTTTCTTTCGATAGTTTCTTGACGCGTGGGATAGAAGGAAGTACGTGTCATACCGACGGGTCATCTCCGTTGCATAGAAATAATATAGATGTTTTATTTGAAAGAAGAATAAAAATAAACAATTTTCTCTTTCGCTGTTTCACGATACGAACAATTTTCCGAACTGAATTTCTCTAGCGATACACAAATAAATATAGCCTTATACGTATAACACAACCCACATACGCGGGAAAGTCCATGGATTTGGAATAGTCGATAAATTGTTCATCAGTTTGTGTTCATATAAAAATGGAATCATAATGCAATAGTTAAATATGTAGCGCATTTCGTGCGAACGAGTGGAATCGATTGTCCGACAATGAAAATAGCACAAGAAATGCAGCCAAAACATATTACCGTGCGTGCTCGCATGGTCGAAACGGTGGTAACAGAGATTTAGTGTTAGTTGCACTCTTGCTGGAATTGGAAACATCAGTAGCGTGCGGGTTTGGAATCATAGCGTGCAAAACATGTAAACGAATCTCTCCCAAAACCAACAAAAGTCACTATCCACTTCCACGATCGTTGGTCGCCGTTTGCTTGCACTTCCGCTGCAATGCCGCTACTTTAGTTTCCACAGTGGATCCAGATCTTTAAATGGATCATTATTGGCTTCCTCCTTCACTGTGCTGCTCGCTACCTGTGCCGATTTCATCTGGTAGGAAGTGAGTATACCACCTGTTGCGCGAGGGAAAATATAAACCCATTTAGTTAGTTAATGATATACAAGGGGTCACGTGTTCACTGATTGCACTGATTATTCGCAATAACAAACTCTCTACAAAGCGATACGTTTACGTTTCAATATCTCGAATGCTTACGTTTGTTCAGTATGCCGTGTCCGTTGTTCAACACTATCTGATAGGAAAGCTGTATCAGGTTCGGATCGCGCAGCGCACCCTTCCGTTGGCAGCAGATCCGGTACCAAATGTCGATAACGTCTAGAAGAAAAAGGTAATAAGAAATCACATTAGAATCCCACGATTTCGTTGCTTCCGGTGCGTTCACTTACTAATCAGTAGAGGCTTGCGTGTTTGCGTGGCCAGAATGGTGACGATCGCTATCGTCACCAAACTTGAACGATCCGTTCCGTTCAGACAGTTCAGCACGAGTGGGCTCAACTGTGGTAGCTTCTGCTCCTGATTGTACTGCCGGTACGAGTCGATTAGATTTTGCGCCACGCCCAGTATCTGTTCGGGACTGCTTTTGGGCCACAGTTTCGGCTGTAGCAGCGCCACCGTGAGCGAATAGTCCGACCCGAGCATGGTGATCCGAAGCGAGCGCTCGGTACAGTGCGTTAGATCGAACTGTTTCGTAAGCGTAACGGAAACGTCACCGTAGCTAAGCTCTTTGCCGAGTTCCGTTGGCCAGAAGGGATCCAGAAGCTAAACATGGGGATGCAATAAGAGAATGTAAGAACGAAGAACAGTGCCGGATAGCATACGCAACCCACCTCGTTGGCCGTATGCAGACAGACGATCACGTTAGACTTCTGCGACCAGATCATGTTCCAAAAATCGTTCACCGTGTTCGCCAGTGGCGTTTGCGCCAGAATGAAGTGAGGACATCCAAAGCCGAGATCCTGTGAATGTGAATTATGTTCGAAATTGTATTAAAACCCATACCTTCATACCTGCTCTTTATTAGATAACAAAACGGGTGGTATAATATTGAAAAAAGTGAAAAAATATTACTATGCTTCAACGTTCGTCGATAAGGTATGGCATTCCAATGAAGGAACAAAAACAAAAGAAAAGCATGGTCTGCAAAATGTGCGGGCGCAAAAGCGGGGTAACTGAAACTTACCAATTTTGCATCCTTTTGGAGCTTTGAGTTATTTTAAAAAATAAACAAACGTTTGAAAACGAAAGAAAAATTAAAACCAGAAACGGGACCCATTTTTCTGATCTGAAAGTTTCAATTTTGCCACGATAGTGCAATTTCTATGCCATAAAACAAAGCGCACCGGGTTTCCTTCCGCTCGTATGATGGGAAGGAGCAAAAACTAAACTCACCTTCACATAAACGGCATTGATGTAGTTATCCGTATCGGTCGACAGCTGCACGCGGGCGTGATCGTACGGAACGCAATCGATCGAGCGATTCTTCTCCGGGAAGAGACGGGCCACGCTCACCTGACGCTTGGATTCTTCTTTCACCTGTGGGTTACAGAAAAAATATAGTTCCATGATAGGAAAATACCTCACTGTACAGCACTCACCAACAAATCCTGTAGCTCCTTCCACTTGCTATCCAACGGGGTCGTACCGTTCAGCGTTTTCACACCGCTCGTCTCCACAAACTTCTCCAACCGTTCCACCTCCTTGTGGAACCACTTCAGCGTTGCCGCATCCTCGAACGGATCGGGTTTGGCCGGACGCAGGAATACATTATCGGCCGTATTGCCGACCGATCCGCCGCCCGACACGGCAGCCGTCGCGCCACAAACCGATGCACTCTCCCAGTCGAAGCTGGAGCTAAGATCGGAACAGAGCGATAGATTGTCCAGGCTAGGCTTTCGCTCACCGATCACCGGCACGGCGGCCGGAGGAGCCACAGTCGACGCATTTGGCAACGTTGGTGGTTCCGTGTCGGAGGGTTTCTCGACCGTTGGCAGACACTCGACGCTGGCTTTCGTGGGTGTTAGGATCACGCTGGCAGCTTCACTTCCGACGACCGAACCGGCGATGCTGGAAGGTTGTGGTTGCAGGATCGGAACGGAAATCGGTGGCACGATTGCGGGTGAGAAATCGATCCCGGACAGTAGGTCGATGTTCTTCGATTGTGGAGTAACAATGGCGGACTGCTGTTGCTGGGACGTGGTGGTGGATGTGGAAGCGATAGTCGTGCCCGTACCGCTCTGAGAGTTCGTGCTGTTCACGTACGAGTTCGTGTGGTGCGAGTAGTGCGCTACGTTAGCTGGATCGTGCGATGATGGGTTTGTCGCTGCGCTGGAGGCAGGCGCTGGAGGAGCATTCTGGGTGGTGGCCGAAATTGAGTCAGAATGCTGATTGGATTGCACGGTGGAGTATGTAGATGTCTGGTGATAGTAGCCGGTGGTAGGAGTGCTGGTGTTTGCAGCGTAATATGTGGATGTTGCGGATGGTTGTGCCTGAGAGTAGGAGGGAGCAGCTGCCGTTCCGGTCGAAATCTGGTACGGTTGGGAGGCGGACGAGTCCGCTGATACTGGAGCTTGACCCGGGGCAGTATACGTTGCGCTACCTAGCTGTAGATTCGCTACGTACTGGCTCTGGTTTGTGGTGGAGTTGTTTGAATCGTACTGAAAGCCGCTGGTGTACTCGTACGCTCCAGTTTGGGGATTATAGGAGTACCCTGGATGTGATCCATAGGATGTAGTCTGTTCCGACTGATAAGGCGCTTGTTGGTAGTATTGTGACGGTGGATACTGCTGCTGCTGTTGCTGCTGCTGCTGCTGTTGATGAGAGGCAACCGCTTGTCCGTAGTTGCCATACGACCCCATATCCTGAGTCGAAGATACGGACGACATTGACTCACTCGAAGATGTAGGATACGGAGAGGGGTAGCTGTTGCTAGCAACTGCCGGATATTGTTGCTGTTGATTCGGTTGCTGGTAAGCAGAAGCTTGCGCCTGAATATTTGGATACGCCGGTTGTGATGCGTTCGAGCTTGCTCCAGCGGAAGCAGCATTATAACTGCCCTCGGAAGTCGGCTGTTGGAGATTCATGCCGGAGAACTGTTGGTTTAGCTGCGTCCATGAAGGTTGCTGTTGGGTGACGTCCGCATTGGACGGAGCAGGTGAAGGCTGCTGTGCAGGTGGCTGAGTTTGACCGTAGTGTCCATAGTCGTACGCGGTTTGATTCGTCGACGCTGGAGCTTGGGTTGGCTGGTTGTAGTAGTAGCTAGAACCAGCGTTCTGATACATGGGATTTATATATCCGGTAGCGGCGGTTGATGCGGCTGCTGTAGGTTGAGTCGCTGGCTGTTGTGCTGCCGTATACTGAGCATAATCGTATCCCGCCATGTTGGATCCACCACCATATTGCATTTGCTGTTGTTGCTGTTGTTGTTGCTGTTGTTGCTGGTGATATTGCTGATGGTAGTTAGCGTACGCATCCGGATAGTATCCACCTGCAGTTCCCATTACACTGGCTCCACCAGCCACCGGTGCCGTACTCTCCGAACCAACAGGAGTGGGCCGCACCGATGGCAAATGGTTCTTATCCACCCCAGACGCCTTAATTGAGCCCAAAGTGAGTGTGCCCGCTTTCAAGTAGTCTTTCAGTTTTGGACCACCACTGCCACCACTGCCACCACTGCTTGCTCCCGTCGTGGTGGTCATTGTCCCGCCAGCACCATCGCTAGACACCGTCCCGCGCTTCGGAACGTTGCTCGACTTCAGTTTCTGGTTGCGTTCCTCTTCCTGAACGTCGCAAGCCGCTTTCACGCGCGAGTAAAGCTTCTGCACGTTGCTCTGTAGCTTCCGATAGAATTCGAGCCCTTTCGCGCTCTTCGACAGTAGATCCTCGTACACGTCGAAGGACGCCGACAGGGAAGAGAAAAACTGATCCCGCTTCGCTTTCGCGTCGGAAAGACTCTTCAGTCCGGGAGCGCACCGGGCGTACACTTCGGTTAGCGCCTTCAGGATGTTTGCCTGCGCCTTCATGTTCTGCTCGAGCAGGTTTATGTGGCGGTCGTGTTTGGAGAGCTCCTTGCGGAACAGTTGCTCCATTTTTTCCTGCTGCTCTGACGAACCGGCCCCGGTCGCCTCGAGCGCGACAAGCTGAGAGGTGATATCGTCGTCGGTGACGTTTTGGCGCAACTCCTGGTATAGCTTGAGCCGCTGGATCTTCATCTCCTTCACTTTCTGGACAATCAGGTTGAGCTCGTCGAACACGGTCTCATCGAACTGTTCCGTGCAGACTGGTACCTGGGCCTTTATGTCCGGGAGCGGTTGCGAGAGGATCTTCAGATTGTGCACGTGCAGGCCCATCGCTTTTCGCAGCGTGTCGTTGCTTTCACCCGCCTTATTGTGAGCTTCCTGGTATTTGGCTAACTCCCGGCTAAGTTCGACCATGTGTGCTCCACCGTTGGAGCGTTGGCCTATCTTCGCCTGGTACTGTTCCTCTCGGATCTCGTCCTGCCGTAGTAGGTTTTTGATTTCCTTGAGAGTGAGCTCCACGTCGGAGCAGGTATCCGCGAGGGTCGACATGGATTGTACCAGATCGGGTATCGCATTCGGTTTGGCTTGCAGTTCGGCGCAACGATCCACCAGTCCCTGAGGGAGCCGCTTATCGGCTGCTACCGTCGGATGGCTCTCGATCGCATCCAGACTAAGGGAGTCGATAAATGTCTGCAACTCCACCTCCTTGTCGTCGAGCTTCGTGCCGATCGTGCGCAGCAATTTAGCCTTTTCCTCGCTGTAGAGCGAGCTGCTCTCGTGCGCTTTCATCGGCACGAGCCGATCAAACAGATCTTCACCCGTCACCGCTGGATCAGTCAGGTCCAAAGCGATCCCTTTCACCAGGTTCACCCCCTGAACGGCCGCAATGGTAGACAGCTCCGGCACCTCTTCGTGGTAGATGAATTCGTTTTCATTTTTGGCCGTCTTTCGCTTTGCCTCCACCACGTCCATCGTGAACTGCAGCGCTTGGGTCACCTGTTTGATGTTCGCTAGCCCTTTCGACTCTTTGCGCGCCTCCTCGAGCCGATCGTAAGAGGCCTGGTAGAGCGCAACCCGTTCACCCATCTTTTGCTGCTCCTCCGATTGCTGACCCTGGTACAGAAGCAGAATACAGCTGAGGTAGGAGATCTTGAATTTCACGTACCGGCTCCATTCCTTGTACTGCTTGCTACCGACCAAATCCTGGATCCGTCCGTCATCACCGTTCTGTGTAAGCAGCGCGGCAAGCGCCGTGTTGTAATACGTCACAATCTGCGCCGTTACCTTTGCGATAATGCCCGACTTGCGGTTGTCGCACAAGCTCTTCTCCATAATGCATTCTTGTGCCTGCGCCAAGCACAGGGCCTGCATGAAGCACAGCAGTTCGGAGGAAAGATCGCCCTCCAGCTGCAGTGCGTAGTTATCCTTCACGTACCCGTAAGCCCATGCCGCATACTGAAAGTGCGTACAGGCGCTCTTCATGCTTTGTGGATCCATCCTTTCCTCCTTCGCACCGAGCTGCGTGTGAAATGCGGCAAAGTTATGTAGCACCGCCGCCATCTCGTACTTGATATTCGATTTGGTCAACGTCACGCCCGAATACAGATCCTTCCAGTGAAACGACAGTGTCGGTTGGCCTTCACTGGCCGTTCCCAGCAGAAAGCGGTTCTGGACCGAGTGCAGCTGACAGTAGTAACCACGTATTTGTGCCAGACCGAACAAACCGTGCATCGGGCGCACAGCATTGCCGCGCATTTGCTCAAGCTTCAGGCACTCGGTTACGAAGAATCCCGGATTCTCCTGGTAGTACTCTTCGATGTACTGTGGAAAAAGAAGAGTAGCATAAAAAGTTCGTTAATTGAATTTGTCAAAATGACGTGCGCAATGCAAAAGTGGTACATCAGAAGGATGATTCATTGCTTCACTTTCTTCGCCTCGTCCGTCCCGCTTCATACTGTACCTTTAGCAGAACCGAAAAGTTGGTTGGCTCCGGGCTCGTTTTAAGCTCAAAGCTAACCATCGGCATCCGCGGCACGGCCTCCATTTTATGCGAGGGCCTTGCACTAATTACTTTCGACTCTATTCGGTGTGTTTTATTCCACGCAACAGCACTAATTTTACTGAAATTTTGCCTTTCCCGAAACACTTCTTTCTTCTCCAAAGGTATTTTTTCAACTTTATTTGTTGTTTTTTTCGCTGTCTCAAGCAAAGTGACGTTTCTCCGGTGTTCAGCACGGTGTACACGAGCGTAAACTACATTGAGTTGTTTTTTGTTTCAGACACCAGAAATAGAAGATCGGTTTTGTGAGAACTATTTTTAATAAAAAAAAATCCAATTTTTATAAGTATTTTCCGAAAACCTACAGAAGTTCGGTAAGCCCATAGCATTTGAATAACGAAAGAAAAAATATCAATTTTTTATGCTTCGTTTGGTATGTTTACGTAGCCTCAGGTTCGATTCTCCAATGCCAGCTGCACACACACACAGTTTGAGTATCTTTGACAGATATCGTTGACAGCATGAAAAAACATCCATAATTTTTTCCACAGCAAGAGGCGGACCGCGACGAAGGGAATCCGCGCTCGGGAAAAGTACAAATTTGCTTTGTCCGGGGGTGCAAAAGTGCAGCGCTCACTGCATTTTGTGCAGCAAAAAAACCGACCAGACGACGGCAGCAATCGAAGTGCACCAAGAAGACGCCTGATCCGCGAGCTGCTGGTGTTCTATTTCCGTAGTGTGGTGCGTGGGTACGGCCCACCGTGGAAGAGCCTGTGTTTTCCTTCTGGTGTGTGTGTGTGTGTGGGGTGGAAGTGAAAAGAGAAAAGGTACCCCCATCGTCTAGCCGAATTGCGACTGGAAAAGCGATGTTTCCACCGTCGCACACGATGTGGTGCTGCCGTTGGTTCGCCTTTTGAAGGGAGGTGGGAGTGTGTGTTGTTGGTTTTGTGCAGTGAAAATTCACGTTTCTCGCCGACCAGCCGAAAATCTTACCCCCTTGCTTGATCGTGAAGCGTTGGTGTTAGGCGGAACGGCAGCAACGAACAACTACACAACCCGTGTGTAGTGTTGTGCGTGTGAGTGCTGTTCGCGTTAAGGCGTAAACGCGCACGGAACAAGGCAGTGACGAGAAGAGACGGAGCAGCGCCGTAGCCAGCAGCCAACTTCCGCTCGCTACCGGGGTGTGAATAAAAGTTACAAAGGTAAGTGGCAGAGGTTGGTGGCGGTGGCGGACAAACCGTTCGTCCGCGTCGAAAAATGGGGTTGAAATTGTGCAACCAGCTCAAAGTTGGTTTCAATATTCTTCCTGCGCCCGTAGAGCTTAGGTCAAGGATCGCCAATGTTTCGGGCATCTGTGAGTGTAGCTGTGTTGATTTGTTTGTGTTGATGTGTGTGTGTGTAGAAATTTGCGTGCAAATATGCGCAATTAGGGGCAGAGTGCTGCAGTAGGCACCGAGCAAAGTGCATTAAAATAGGAAAAAGAAGTCAGAAACATAAAATGTATGTTGCCAATTAAACGTACTACAAAATATCATTTCCATTAGTGAGTGCCATCCATCACCGGCTTCTATGGTACGGGTTCTTGTTACGCTCGTAGCAAGACACACAAACACAGCAATCAGGAATCCTTGCAAATTGCAGTGTGCAAAAGTACAGTGCGTGACAGGAAAAGGAACCAGCAGAAAATTTTCAGATGTTTTTATTTGCTCCTATTAGCTCAAGCTTTGAAGTTACTAATAAGTTACTGATACATTCGATGGAGTACAGTGTCCCAATAATCAAATGTTTCCTAACGCTGATGACGTTAAATATTGGTTTGGTGCATGATACGTATTTTGTGTTCTGCACACCGTACTGTTAGGCTGTTTAGCATACTGGGCGATGCACGGGGTATAGTCGGGGCCAGATCATCATTTGCTGCACCGTTATTATCCGTCCCCAAACCAGGCACACACTGAACAGTACTCTCAAAAACTCGTTTAGTGTTCTGCCGCGCTTCAATTCGCGTTCTACGCGGCGGTGTAAGATTTGGGCCAAACAAAACGCAACCTGTTGTGTATGTTCCGCTAGTCGACGCGGACAGGTTCTACGGATGTCTGGAACGCCCGGCTTCCAAACGAGTCAGACGCGAATAGTTTTGTCCCTAATGCATTCCGCTGTATGATTGCAACGTGCGAGGTGTTTTCAACGGTCTAGTGCACTGCGCCGCGTGTTTGTAGTTGCTAATGGCAACGAACACGCACTCGATATAGAATACGGTGCATGAATGTGAATAATAAACTTTTTTCTCTGATTAAGTTACCTTACGTGATTGTGATTTACATCTCTCTTTCTCTATCTCACGCTCCGTGTTACAGATAGATACCGTGTGGGGTTGGGCCTCTGCCCCGCTGCGCCTAGCGGCCAACAGAATGGGTGACGTGCTTATATCGGATCGTCCGCCGTCACCGGCAAGGTAAGTTTGTACTGGTGATAGAGCCAGATGTAAATTCGTGAAAACCGTCCTCATCTAACCACATACATCTGCTCGCATCTCTTTGCCTCTCCATCCCGCTCATCCCTCAGCAGACTGTCCCACACGTCGGAGAAGCATCCCCGGGCGACGCTACAGGAGCTGAACGTGCTGCGACGTCACCGTGAGCTGTGCGATGTGGTGATCAATGTGAAGGGGCGCAAAATCTTCGCCCATCGTGTGATCCTGTCCGCCTGCAGTCCATACTTCCGCGCTATGTTCACCGGCGAGCTGGAGGAGTCGCGCCAGACGGAGGTCACGATCTGCGACATCGACGAGAACGCGATGGAGTTGCTGATTGATTTCTGCTACACATCCCACATCGTGGTGGAGGAATCGAACGTGCAGCCGCTGCTGCCGGCCGCCTGTTTGCTGCAGCTGGCCGAGATCCAGGACATATGCTGCGAGTTCCTGAAGCGTCAGCTCGATCCGGAGAACTGTCTCGGTATTCGGGCGTTCGCCGACACACACTCCTGCCGGGAGCTGTTGCGCATCGCGGACAAATTCACCCAGCACAACTTCCAGGAGGTGATGGAGAGCGAAGAGTTTCTGCTGCTGCCGGTCGGCCAGCTGGTGGACATTATATGTAGCGACGAGTTGAACGTACGCTCGGAGGAGCAGGTGTTCAATGCGGTAATGGCGTGGCTGAAGTATAACGTGGCCGACCGGCGACAGCATCTCGCGCAGGTACTGCAACACGTCCGGATGCCACTGCTCAGCCCAAAGTTCCTCGTCGGTACGGTCGGTTCGGATTTGCTCGTGCGGTCCGACGAGGCGTGCCGCGATTTGGTTGACGAGGCCAAGAACTATCTGCTGCTGCCGCAGGAACGTCCACTGATGCAGGGCCCACGCACACGACCTCGCAAACCGACACGTCGCGGTGAGGTACTGTTCGCTGTGGGCGGTTGGTGTTCCGGTGATGCGATCGCCTCCGTCGAACGGTTCGATCCGGAGACGGCCGACTGGAAGATGGTGGCACCGATGAGCAAACGACGCTGTGGCGTTGGCGTTGCCGTCCTGAACGATTTGCTGTACGCGGTCGGTGGTCACGATGGGCAGAGCTATCTGAACAGCATCGAGCGGTACGATCCGCAGACGAACCAGTGGTCGTGTGACGTCGCACCGACGACCAGCTGCCGAACGAGCGTCGGTGTGGCGGTGCTGGATGGGTTTCTGTACGCCGTCGGTGGACAGGATGGGGTGCAGTGTCTGAACCACGTCGAACGATACGATCCCAAAGAGAACAAATGGTCGAAGGTGGCACCGATGACGACGCGACGGCTCGGTGTGGCGGTCGCCGTACTGGGCGGGTATTTGTACGCGATCGGTGGCTCAGACGGGCAGTGTCCGCTCAACACGGTCGAACGGTACGATCCGCGGCAGAATAAGTGGTGCGCGGTTAGCCCGATGTCGACGCGAAGGAAACACCTCGGTTGTGCGGTGTTCAACAACTTCATCTACGCGGTTGGCGGCAGGGACGACTGTATGGAGCTGTCGTCGGCGGAGCGGTATAATCCACACACCAACTCCTGGAGCCCGATCGTCGCGATGACGTCCAGACGAAGTGGGGTAAGTTATTTGTGCCAAACCTTTGTGCCTCAAGGTATAGGGGTTTTCGAAAACACTGTGCGAAGAATACTAATGGTGATGTATTTCCGTATCTACTTTATCAACAGGTTGGGCTAGCGGTAGTCAATGGTCAATTGTACGCCGTCGGTGGCTTCGACGGCACTGCCTACCTGAAGACGATCGAGGTGTACGATCCGGAGACGAATCAGTGGCGCCTGTGCGGTTGCATGAACTATCGCCGGCTGGGCGGTGGTGTTGGTGTGATGCGTGCCCCACAGACCGAGAACTACATGTGGTAAATAATGCCGTTTTGTCCCTCCATTTGCTCCCCCACCCCCCTCGCCCTCTCTTCTCCCGCCTTCTATTTAGCCACCCGAGGCGTGCGCTCTCTTTAGGCTGTCTATCTTTCTCTATCTTTCTCTCTCCCTCTCGCTCTCCCCTGCTCTGTTGTCACTTATTCTTCCATCCTATTCCTTCTCCGACCGCGACCTGTCGAGTGAGATTTGTCTCGTGAGATGAAGAATGTTTGCAAATTAGGTTCACTTTTGAAAGGAGTGGAAAGTGATTAAAGCAAAAAAGAAAAAAAAGTATAAGAAAAGAATGCCATTCTGTTCAAACATTGCTAATCACACATACAATCTTCCGTTTCGCTTGCTCATTTGCTTACAACTGCTTTCTTCATACATAGTTGATCATTAGGTGATATCATTTTGATTCAAGGTCCATGATAGCTTTAAAGAATTGGTTTTTATTTTGGGATCCTATCGATCGCGATCGCGGAATGCACCTAATCAAATTGTTTCATCCTAACTTTCTGCACCTTGCCATCATCCCATCTTCATTATCATCATCATCATCCTACCATTCCACATATACCTTTTTCAATGCTTTTTTCGTCAACCGTTGCACGCACAAACAAACAATCGAAACATTTTACACATTTATCATCCTGCTGGATCGATGAACATGCAAAACCGAAACACACAAACTCCCCTCCGCAACCCTTGACATAAGCGCACTTTGTATTATGTATAGTGCCTCTTCCTTTCTATTTGTTGCCGGTTTTGTTTTTCTTCGTTTGCCCATTTAACCATCATACATTTCTTTACTTACCTTTACTTTTAGGATTCGCAAAGATTCCGTTGTTTAACATTCACACAAAACACATTCGGCTACTAGTTTCTGTTCCACTTCCACTTCTTCACTCGCGAACGGCACGAGACGGGGTTACACGGTACGGAGACACGGATATGGTGGGCCGTGGTAGTATGTGTGAGTGTGTCTCCCGTAAAGAATGGAGATCGCAATTATGTAAAAAAGTGAAAAGAGACACGCGTGGAAATGAAAAGTTATCATGCCCGGTGGGAGAACAAAAACAGTGCAAGCAAAATCCAAAAATGAATTCAATTCACTAGGGCCGTACTCGTCCAAAGGAAAGCAACACTTTAAGATACTAACTCGACAGATTGTCACTGCCAGGACGGGACGGGAGGTGGCTGTACTTGCACGCGGTAGTGTTTGAATCAAGTGATGGAAGCAACACAAAAACACACATCCTCAAATCAAAACATCAGGAGCGGAACTAAAAAAAAAAAAAACAAGTCCGTTGACGTGTAGGCTATTTTATGGCTAGAAAACTATCACGACCCATCGTGGTATTTGGCTCGACGATTTTTTTTTCACTATTATTTTGCTAACGATTTTTATCGCAACCATCGCCTACTGGGCTGGGCAGGTGGCTGGCAATAATTTTCACCTCTTTTTGAGACGTACTTGCGCGGTTGCCTAGCGACAGCAAGTGGAGTAATTTTTAATGATTTTACCGGCCTCACAGTCACATTTATTTATTTGATTTGTAGTTGTGGTGTGTAGGGCATGGACACGGCGCCCATTTAACCCGTTTTGATAATCCTTTAACGATAATCCAGAAAGTATGGTGATATTTATACACGAACCGATGGGGAGTGAAAATAATTTGTATCACAAAACACTATAAGAGCCATACTAAGATCTATTTGTTAAGATTGAATTTTCTATTACCACATGCGTGCATAGCTAACACTTAACGCCTTCGTCGGCGTGTACGTACAAGATGGCACATTATTTTCCGTGATCTCACTACCACCGCCTATGTTTGCAGTGTTTTGTTTTATTTTTGTTTTGTCCAAAAGTTCGAAGTAGGCTATTTCAGATTTCAGACCCGCAAGGGGGTGCGATGCGCACATGTCCGCGCATGTGCTAAATGTAGTGTTAGTTGTTGCAGCTGCATATTCGTCGTGTACGAATGTTAGCCACAACGGTGCAAAAAAATAATACCACACACCATAATGTGCTCCAGATGATTCTTCGCTTATGTAGCTTACTATTTGGACACTGCACCAACCAACGCTGCAACCAGCAAAATACCCACCCATCTCCCATCTCGCAGCGTACGCCTTTGTGTCGGTTTTCTATTTTAGATTTTAGTACTTCTCGTTTCCCGGCAAACACAGCGAGGGTTTACCACACAAGAAAACGCTTAAGTAAGGTACGTGTTGCATGGAACGTGGGCAAATATTAAGACTATAAGCGTCTGCTAAAGCAGCGTTGTTGATTTGGTAGACGGGGCTGGATTAGAATGAAAGTATTAGAAAATCAAAGATGAAAAACAAAAATCTACGTGCTTCGCGAACCGTGGCGAATTAATAGCGGCGAGTTTAACGACGAGAACTGGTACGACTATCTTTTGTTCAACACACACACACACGTAGGGCACTGATCGACCGAATAAGAACCCTTCCCCCCTAAAAATAGAGTAATTTGTACATGGTTTCCAGGAAGTCGAATGCTGAATCACGCTCTCCCTACTGCACTACTAACTATTGTCGATAGAGGATATAGGAGTTAGGAAGTAGTTTCAAACCCTTCGGAAAGGGAAATTTGTACGGTGGCCAGTGTTAGGGAAAGAAAGTGCGATGGCACTAGGAAGTGCGCCAACATTCACCAGTCGAGATAACGCCAGCCGCTTCCAACGATTGATCGAACGACCTTTTCGATCGATCCGATATGTTGCTTAGCGTTCAAATAGCACGGTAAGAGTGAATAGATTATCCATCCCTTCCCCAGCCGCTCCGGTGGTTTGTTTGCTCGATGTTTTATGTCGTTCTGCGCATCGATCAGGATGGAAGTGCATCTTGTAACATTAATGTGGCTTAAAACTCTCATGTAGCGGGGTGTTTGTGAACCTAGCTCACCCCCTATTCCCCATAGTTTTCTTTGCGCGGGCTTCCCACTCATTAGGCTTTTAGTTTGATACTAATTTATTAGATTCGATCGAAACGAAAGAACAACAACAACAACAAACACGTTTACTGTTGACGCTGTGTATGAACTGTAAGAAAGTGATTAAGAAGCAAATTAAAGTATAACTTAAAAAAATATTCCACAATACACCTAGTAGTAATGAGCCGCTTCATGATGACATTCGCATAAGCAAAGTAAAGTAATGTTTCTCCAAAATTCCAAAAATTTTGCTAAGATGAATAATAACTTTCCATGTTTTTAGTAGTAGCGAATGAAGAATATTTTGAAAAGTGCTTTGGAAGTGCTTTGGAAGTGCTTTCAATTAAATTTGTTCACGCTATGACGAAAGTTCGGACATTGGTGCGGTGGTGGTGCTTTTAAATAGTAGTGTGTCCATAATCAGATCAGAAAATCATATTAACCAAAAAATATCACAGCCAGACATCACAGTCGGGCGGCATTTTTATCACTCTTTACGCACGATAAGAACGTGCGGGTTGTCCTTGCTTTATCCTATGGATCGTGTCAACGGTTACGGTTAGTTTGATGTAGAACGCGTACCGATAAAGGTGCTTTTTTCGGAAGATAGTAAATTAAATTGAATTCAGTACAATGTCCAGAGTGCCCGGGGCACATTCGAGTGGGGGTTTGGGAGCGAATTCCCATAGCAGTGCAGTGCCGCATGGCGTAGAGGAAAATCTCAATGATGGTGTGTCCAGTGCCGTGAACATGGCCGATGTGGCGTCGATCGGACGCCCTTTGAGTAATCTTATGCCAGGAGGCGGCGGCATGTTCGCTACCGCGGGTGAAGCTGTCGCGAGTCCGACGCTTATGGACAATTTGGCAGAGAACGCCACTGGTAGGATGTTTACCGAAACGATCGATGGAGAGTCACCGTTGGAAAAGTTGGAGCGCAACGTCGCCCGTGCCGTCGATAAGGTCACCGATCCAGAACTATCGCCATCGCAGATGCTCATGGTCGGGCAGATGTCCACCTACATGACCGATCCGGAGGAAGTGGAAGCGGAAGTGGAAGCGGAAGAGGAAGCGGAAGTGGAAGCGGAAATCCACGGGGTTTTTGAAGACGTGATGGAACCGCATGCGGCAGACGCGGATGCTACGGATGCAACGGACGCCGATGTGGAACAATTCGGACAAATGGCGACCGATGGGGAATGTCCGACCGTTCCGGATGTAACGACCCAAATGGAGGTGAGTACACTGACATGCACGGTGCGTGCATTACGTAACCGATGTCCGGCGCGACCGTGGTGATAAACGACCGTTTATCAATTTTTAAAGTTTATTCTCGCTATATTTGGCGGTACTATTAACGTTCAATGTTCCACTATACCCAATAGGCATGTTGATCGCGATAAACCAGTATAATCTCGCGCGAAACGTGATGGAAAAATAATCCATTGGAACATTGTGGCGTTATAATCTCACCATTCGTTTCTTCGAAATTGTTATCTTTTCCAATGCACATTGCTTTTGGAAGTTTGTCTAGGTAAAGCGTGCTGTCCAACAGACTGTGTTTGAAGTGTGTTCATATCATTTTCGATTCTTCATTTTGTTTGTTCAAATATTTCAAAACGAGTCCCACGTTGGAGGGAATCATTATTAATGTAAGTGACAAATTATGCACTGATAAAGTTTCGTTCACATAAGTGAATGGATTTCACACATTTAAATTGCAGAGCTAATTTAAATTTAGCTGTTCGATGAAATTGTTAGTAAAAGGTGTACAATATTTTCGGTAACTGTCTCGAGTATTGGAATTTTTATTCTGTTTGCAACCACTGATATCGGAGGAAACTTATCGCTGTTATGAAATGACGGAATTGGCATAATGACGTGATTGGCACAATTATTAAGTACATGATTTATTATCGTTGGTAATTATCGGTTAAGCGGCACATAAATAAAATAAATAGTCGCAGATCTGTAGATAACACACGCTGCTGAGGTTGAAGTCGTAAAAGCAAGCAAACTCTAAACCTACCTAAACCGTAAAATGAGAAACACACTGCTTGTAAACAGCCGGTGTATTGATATTCGCCAGAACACGCGGGACAGGGGCATCTCCTTACACTATCTCCTTCTGTACGATTGACGTCCGACCGTCGGGAATTTTGGTCGTATTTTTGTTACGAATCCGCACCACATGCGAGAAATGATGAGTGTGATGTCATTTATGCTGCCGCGTTTCCTCTCTCGACCCATGAAACAACGCGAGCGAACCGCGTTTGTTTGTAAACCCTTGCTATTAAACACTGTGTGGTTTGAGTGTGCGTGCGTGTTTCCCGTGGTGTTGGTAGCAATACTTCACGCAAAAAGACTCACTCTCGCGCGAAACTCGCGATCATCGTTTGCGATACGTCTCTCAATCATGCCCCCTTTTCGTGCGTTTGCTGCTATGACGCGGTTTTCGTTCGTTCAAAACCGATTTCAACGTCAACCGGTGTGGTGGTTGTGTGTAGCAAGGGAAACCCTTTGCTGTCGTGTTTTTTTTGGTGGTGTGTTGTTGTTTTGTTTGGAACGCCGCGTTTCGCCGTTTCCCGGCCGCCGGTATGGACTTTCTGTGTCCGGTGTGTAACGAGGGGTTCGACTCACAGGACGACCTTGGGGAGCACGTGAAAGCGTACCATCCGGTGTACTACCAAGACACGTTTCTCCTGATGCCGGTGGTGAACGACCTCGCTACGATCGCAATAGTTAACAGCGTGGTCACAACACCGCCACCGCTCGTTTCGGTAAACGGAATTGACGCATTTATGCGTGACCTTCGGTGGTCCTAACTCGGAAACTTTAGCCTTCGGTGGTTCTAAACTCGATATTCTTCTGCTCTACTTAGACGACGGAGGTGGACGCCGAGTCGGACGGATGCTGTGGATTGTGCTGCTGCTGCGGCGACGAGGACAACGATTTGCTCGGATGTGGTTGCGACTGCGACGGTTGCTGCGGCTTTGGGGATTGCTTCGGGTGCGGCGATTGTATCGGTTGTGGAGATTGCCCGAGCTGTGGGGATTGCTGTTCGTTCGATTGCTCCATAATGTGAGCCAAGGGCTCCGAATCATACCGACGACCTCAACGGGCCATGGGCGACTAGAATCCATCCTTCCAACATCCACACGTGACAAAGTGGCGCGCGTGAGTGAGTGGGACTAGTTTTAAGCGTACGTTTAACATCGGCGTATAAGTTCACCTTCTTACTAGCGTAATGGTGCTTCAGCTCAACGCTCTTCTAGAGTTATCGAAGCTCCGTTCGCCTATTGCTCAGCTACTTCCGGCCAGGAAGCACGTTCATCTGATTAAAAGACCGTTAGATTTCTTATCTTTTCTCGATATGCGAAACATATCTCTCATCCTTTGTCTATCGTATTTAACAGATGGTGTTAGTGTACGGCAGTAATGTCAAATAAGGTGGAGACAATATTTGTGCGACTAGATACGTACGACGATGTATTTATTACAGATTAAACAGACTGTAGGATGCGTAGGTTAAGGCGTAAAGATGATAAAGTTCAATCTGTTAAATGCTTATTGCCCTACCATCGTTTGTCTGTGCCATTTAAAGGGACATTTATTCAGTCTACGCATAGAT
Organism: Anopheles farauti; assembly: GCA_000473445.2. Lineage (NCBI taxonomy): Eukaryota > Metazoa > Arthropoda > Insecta > Diptera > Culicidae > Anopheles > Anopheles farauti. The sequence goes on from KI915045.1 coordinate 2,697,000, forward strand.
CCGATTGCCAGAATAGGATCAAGATACGATGAGCAGAAACAATGTGTTCGAAGAAGATCATGGTTTATATTATTTCTTTTATAAAACCGATTTAAGCGAACCAATTTTTTTAAGTTATAGTCGAAACAATATCACGTTCAGAGGTCACGTTAAAAAAAACGAACTTCACTCTTGGTATCGCTGGAACGGCTATCTGCTTTCCATGATCATCCGGATGTTCGATTAATCTGTGACTCATATCATATTACGACCCTCGAAATATACCTTTTGAGATAATAAGGTGGGGAGGGAGGTGGGAGGGAACCAATCGTTAGCAGATAGCCGATTATTTACCCGGAACTGTGGACATATCGGAGCGACCGGCCTAACGACGAGAGGAGAAGACGTGTCTGTCACCCACCGCTGCCCCTGCTATTGTAAGGAAAGATGATTTACGAAGACAACGAGTTTAGTTTTGCGATGGAGGTAAATAAAGTTAGTAATAATCAGCACCTGCTGGCGTCTACTTATCGCTTAACTCTTTTTTTTATTTTCAGTCAGTTCCTACTCCACCACCACCACCCACCAGTGTCACCGAACGAGCATACCCACCAGTGCCATCGACCCCTCCTGAAACAACGGTTGTGATCCCGATTCCTCGTATGATCCCGATTCCATTCTCAGCATGTTTTAGGATACTTCTGCAACATGCAGTGTGGTTCATGGTGTTACCTTGCGAATCAGGGAAAACTAATGTTAGTGTAATTGGTCACATACAATGATCAATAAACGAACATTGTAAATGTTAAATGTAAAAGTTCCTAGCTGAGCCACAATGGTTAGAGCTGCTCGACGACGCGCCGAATTTGGCCTCCGCAAACGACGTCTGTGGCCCAATGTGCACCATTGTGGGGAGTTTATGCAGCGCCCTCTACATGTGAGATGCGTAAAACACCGTCCATCAACGTTTTGACAGATGTCGTCTCGAAGCGACATATGATATACTGATCAGATGTCAGAGCAGCAGCACATTCTCGCAGCACTCACACACGTTCGGCGGTTGTCTACCTTTAGGCGCACCACCAGCACCAGCACAGTCGGAAAGATGTTAACATATTTTTGAACCATTTTACCATTTACCGCGCCTAAGGACACGCTCCACCAGGTAAGGCTCCGGCGCCGGAAGGACGCAGCTGCTAGTGAGCGCAGTGTGGGAAGATAACCGGTGTCGTAAAAATCGCGCTGCCTCTCACCACAATGTTGCTTGTGTTCTTGAAGTGAAACGGTGTGGGGACCGGAGTGTGGGTAGTTGTTGGGGCAGGCCCCCAAAAAAGCTAACCCCGTGCGTGGTGAGTGAACGCTGGGGCAGCATGGAGCCCGTTTCGCTGGACCGTGGTGCGGTGGCGGTGATAATGAGCTTCAAGTGTCCGCTCTGTGATATGCCCATCGAGTCGCAGGAGAAGCTGAAACAGCACATCAAGGTCACGCACAGCCATTACTACTACGATACGTATCTGTTTCCACCGGAAATGCTCTTCCCGGGCGCAACGGCGTCCAGTGCGACAGCGAACGTCGAGGGTGTGATAAGCAACGAGCCGGTAAGTGCGGGGGGGAAGAGAGAAACGCCATCGCACCATCGGGACGTAATCCTCCGGGGCTGACGCAAACCATTATCCCGTTTTAGCTCTCCACACAGGAAGTGACAATCGAGCAGGCGGAAGAGGAATGCTGTACCTGCTGCGCGTACGAAGAGTCGGGCGGAGACTGCGGCTTCTGCGATTGTGAGGACGATGCGCACGGGGGTGAGTGCGACGACTGTCTGGTGATGTGAATCCGGCAGCACACCTCCGCCACGCTACTTATTCACGTGCGTCCGGCTGCATCGTCCCCGTACTTCGTAACCCTCCCCCCCTCATGCTCCCCACAAGCCATAAATATTAAATCAATACGGTAACAACACCGCCGCAATTCGTCTCGAAAGTGCCTACAGACTACGCACAAACATACACACACACACAAACAAAAAAAAAAACAAGCGTGCAAAGACGATTGCATTATATCAACACTTCCACAAACACGCCAAAGAGCGATCGCAGCAACCACGTATGCCAAAGATGTACGCTTCCTTCCGCTCTATTCTAGCGTCGTTCTTTAGGAAAACCCAAAACAAAAAAAAACCAAAACAAAGACTGTTAAGATGTCATCCCTCCCTGATCCAATCCAATATGCCAAATGTCCGCCCACAAAACTCAATCTCCCGACGACGCGGAAGCCACCGTAAAATGCCACCGAACCACCGATTAAGTGTTAAGAGTGTAGGAGCGAAACGCGAGCTTTCCATTTCCACCTTCGCCGGCAAAACGTGCGGCGCGGGTTTCGTTAGCAGCCTGAAGATAGATTTCACCTTTCACACGCCTAGGATCCGGTTGTAGCGGCGCCGTCACCGGTTTGAGCGGATGCGGCACTGTGCAATTAAAGCGCGTAATGCGGGGACAAAGAACGCCACAGAATGCATTGACGAAGTGTATGCTTTCCACGAGGGAAAGAGGGGTAACTTTTCGACCATCTTACCGTCCCAGACGAGAATGGGCGTTACGAGCGCCTGCAAGTATGCAATACGCTTAACCGGGAGAAATCCGTTTCAATCGTTTCCTTTTAATATCTTTTAATTGCTCACCGATCCGCCGACCAGCTGGGCATTCCGTGTGGCCGTAGCACTCTCCTGATAGCGACTGAATGTTAGGAATGTGCCGACTTAGTTTTGATGTTAGGAGTAGCGGGTTAGCCTTAAGTAGATACAAAATAGCAAAGAAAACACATGCACACCCGTACAGAAACACACAAGGATCAAACTTTTACTCGCTCGTTAACAGATGAAAAAAAAACAACCCAACTTTCTTGTGTGTGTATTTGTGTGCTTGTGTGGTTATGTTTCGTAGCGGACAGCACTAACATTGGCCACTCAAACAAAACAACCCATCATACTCAAGTTGATCGGCAAGCAAACGGTAGAGATCGTAAATAAGACGTCCCTTTAAGCAGGGAGATCCACAAAATCGTAACGTAACCACCCGTTAACATGATGTTTTAGCGTTTAAGAGCTGTAACTTTCTATTTGCAAGAGAACAAAAACAAAAAGAAACAAAACAAACGCAACAAATCGTAGAGTACAAGACTGTAGTTTAGCCACTGTAGTAGGTGCAGGGTTATGGCACAAAGTGCTGGTAAAACAAGCTAACTTACATGCCCCGAATGGAATTGTAGTTTCTATAATACCACCTACCCGTGTACGTCCTCCTCCTCCACCCGATCGGGCAGGTATGTGTGTGTGTGTTGGTATTAGTTAGTAGCAAGTACTGTTTGAATGTTCCATTTGCATACGAAGATTTTATAACGATTGTTAGAATAACAGAAAACAACCACCTAAACACTTACTCACAAACTCCCACCGCTTAGCGTTGTTTCTTCCCTCTCTAAACGACCCTCCACTCTCTCGACCGGCGGGAACTCGATCGAATGAAGTTAACCAACCAAACCGTGTTTTTTTACTTCTATTTGTGGATGTACGTTGTTGTATACTAGAGTTTTGTACTTACGCCAACGGTCAGTTTGTGCGTTTGGCAGGCAAAGGCCACCGTAGCGACTTCTCCGTATTCCGTGTGACATACCTGTTTTATATACACATGAGCACTAGAATTTCACGCGACAGACCACGCAGTACCACTTCTAGGACTAGTGATCCAAAAAACGACGCACCGCGTAAACATTAGCTTTAGCGTAAACCAAAACGGTAACAACGGACTAGGGAAAGGGAAGGAGAAGCAAACACAAGCCCACGACAAGCAATCGATGTGTCCATCTGGAATGGAGCATACACGGCTCCTGGTCCGTGATAGGTCAGGAGATACTCCAATGCAAAGCGAATAAAGAAGGAATATATGATCTACTACGTTTGCCTGCTTTTTATCTCATACAAATTCTTCACATCGTTTGGAGGAGTCGAACTGAAAGAACATTTTGCAGAAGGAAGCAAGGACGGTTGATTTTTGTTTTCAACGAATTACAATAAAAATTTACTCCAAAAATGAGTCAAAAAAGTAACATTAGGCTATGGTGATGATGAAATCCAATGAATACTATGTTAATTGGCTGGACTCTACGTCTCTCTCTTTCTCTCGCTCTCTCTTCGGCTTGGAAGCGTCAGTGTAACGCGTAACTCAACCCGTTATCGTTAAACGTTATCTGACCGATAATATTATCTCATCCCTTCCGCCTTCACCCGGGGCTAACCCCACTTTCGATAAAAGAAATGCGGAACCGTTCGTCGTTCCGACAAAGATGCAAACTTGTGCAAAACCCCCAATGGGAAAACTTTTGCCCACAATTCAAATGAATCAGATCATGGGCCATGGGTGCGAGCTGCAACAATGCCATTCCACACTGTAGTGGAACCAGCGATAGAATACAAAAAAAAACAAGACAAAAACGAACTCACCTAAAATCGACCAAAATCGGTTCCAAAGCAGCACGGCAGAGTTGAGGGGCAAAATAAAGAAAACGGGAGGGAAGAAAACAATCCCTCCACTCTGGTCTTCAATATGGCTCCCGCCCAAACTACGGACACGCGAGGGAAAGCGGGAAAGTTTTGCGGGCCACAATTTCATCGGTCATTTATTTATTCAAACCGATGGACCGGCGTTGTTGCGGGGGACGCGTTTAGCTTCATGCAGCAGCAGCAGAACTTTCTCCATGCAAAAGCGAGCTCCATCCGGAAGTGTGGATCTAGAAAAAAAAGAACAATCGTGTGAAAGTTGGAATTGCTGGTGCTGTGTGTGTTTTTCGCTGCCGGGTATATGCGGTGCACGTGTTCCCTCTGTCCCATGTGGTCAGTTTGCGCAAGTGGGTAATATTCATGCTGCCTGGTATGGGCAAAGTTTGACCCAGCGCCAGCCAAAGGGAAGGGACATCTAATTTTTCTAATCGGACACGGCACAACACGAACACACATAAAAAAGCAAAAACACATACCGAAACTACCATAAAAGTGCCAAATGTCAAACGATATTGCAAGCCGGTATCGGTAGCCGCTGTTATTTATGCTTCTTTTGCTATAAAACACCCCCTCCCCCCCTACCTCCCTTCAGAACCGATCGACCCTATTTGCCTACTGACCAGTTGCCCGCTTCGTCCCAACAAAGACAAAGGAATGCTTCTTCTGTTGCTACTGAATTACACACCACACCGTACCGATAAAATGTGGTTGACAAATAAATCTTTCGGTCGCGAAGAAAACAAAATCCCCGTACGTAGAGAAAGTTTTTTCCAGCACAAATTTGTCCTCGGTTGATCAAAGTACTTAACCGTACAACGCGCGCCTGCTTTGTCGTAGTGTACATAGCGAGAAAAGTTCCCGGTACGGAAGCGATTACAAATGCGCACCATCAAACCCATCCGCTTCATTTAGGAAACTTTTCATCACGATAATTTTTTGTTGTTTATTTTTTCTTGGTGCGTTGAGCATGCTAGCAACTTCGGTTGTTAAAAGTATTTGCTTTATACGTTTATTGGTTCCTGTTTTTATTGCACATTCTGAAACATTCTGAACGATTTAACAATCTGAGCAACCAGTGCTTTTCATCGACGATGCAAGCATCGTAGGTTTGTTCTGCTGCAACAACCTATTATCGAAACCTCTACAAAATGTAAGTAGTGTAGTATGTAATTTTCATTCCAAAATTATCCCACATACACACTAATTTGTCGCAACACAAAGGCACATTTCCCTCAACAATCAGAGCTACATAAATCACTGCCGCGAACTTCAAAAGTCATCCGTTCCTCGCTATACCTACCGTAACTTATAATGTTCACTGTAATGGCACATCTCATCATCATTATGGAGAACTTCCTCTTCCTCTTTGCGATCATCCTACGGTAAAAAAAAAACAAAAAATATATTCAACGGTACGTGAAGAGTTCCCCTCTACTTGGCCGATGGAAATGCAGATAGCTATAACTCACCGCAAAAATCAAACAAAACGTAATTATCCTCCTTTGGCACTCCTTTTGCTGTGAATGAATAAAATAAAACAAAAAAAAAAGAAACGGTAAAAAGGAAAGTGTCCAAATTCAGCAGTGATCGCAGTGCACAAAGAGATGTCCATTTTCGAACAAAAAAAAAAATAGTCACACGCACATGAACCGCCTGATTCGCCCACTTTCGATGCCGCTTATTGTCGCTTGGCGTCCGGTTGAACGCTGGGGGAGGATTTTTGCGAAAGTCAGCAAAAAAAACCCCCCCCCCCCCGAGTGAACTTGCAAAGGAAACTGGCAGCAGCCGCCGAGGCATGAATCGTTGCTTTATTGCCGCTATTTAAATGCAAATTTTGTAATTTACAACTTTCATCCGCTCAGCGAAGCAGGCGATGCCGTGGGTCGAAGTTGCTAGGGATCTTCGCGAAAACTGTGCTCCTTTCTCTCTCCCTCTCAAGCACTCTCACCGTCTCTCTCTTTCTCACACACCATCTCTGTTGCTCCTTAGCATGGGCGGTGACTTTTTTATGATTGTCGCCATGTGACTTCTTATCCTCCTTATCCTTTGGCAGTGGTGTTCGTTACAGTCGAATGCCTTCCTGATTTCGGTGGCTGGTTCGGTTGCACTTTAGCCGTCAAGGACGGGAACCGAGCCGCTAAGCTGCAGCCGGTAGTGGTAGCAGCGAATAAAGCCCCAAGAAAAAGGGATAATCGTAAAATGGCTCCTGCGGAGATCCGATGCGCTTGTTTTCTTTACGATCCGATCCGGTCGCTTTGGAGCGTGTTGTTGGTTAGGAAAGAAAAAAGATTTCTCGGTTCGAATTTCGCTCCGTTATGGTTTATGCGCCCGAGAAAGAGAAAGAGAGAGAGAGAAAGAGAGAGAGCGAGAAGGATTTTTGCAATTTCCTTTCACGGAACGACACATTCTGCTTCGGGAAGGAAAATTACCAATTAGTGCCACGGCTCCACCGACCTTCTCTCCGCGCTCTCTTCGCCTCCCCTGGCGGGCGATGCAGTCAATGAATAAATTAAAACGACTTAATTTGTGGCGGTTTTTTGTTTTTGGGGTGGCTCCATTTTCTCCCTGCGAAACAACTCCCTCCCCGTCCTCGAGGGGCATAGTCCGGAGCAGCATTTTAATGAAAAATTGCTTCCATTTCCTAATTGGCGAACGCGTTCGCTGGCTGCTGCGAACGCTCGGCGCTCGGCGAAGATGCGTTGCAGAAAAGGCGGAAAAGTGCAATTTCTCTAAAAGGACGTGTAAATAAAAGCTGACGACGTTTGTTTCAGCCGCTTGCTTTGCGAGCCGCTCCGAACGGATTCTTCTTCAAAGCGATGAAGGAGAACGAATGGAGGGAAAAGGTTCAAAGTGGCGCACTCGTCTTTTTGGTTGCAAACGCGAAATTGTTCTGTTTTAATCATGCAAACGTGGTGGGACAGGGGTGAAACCGGGCGGTGGTCCACCTTTTTGTTTCGACGCTTTTGTGCATCCGTGAGGGTATAATTTCGCAGCACGCGATGTTCACACATCGATGGGTAGATTGAAAATTGTCACAATAAGGCGCCCGCTTATTAGCTGCATGCATTGCAGCGCAATTAGCTTTTTGGTTGCTGTTTTGAAGAGCAACAAGCGGAGTCCCTTTTGACTCTCTTTTGCTCATTTTCCACCGCGGTGCACGGTTTGATTGGTTGTTAGAGTTTTCAATTGTTGATTCCAACTGAAAAAAGTGGAATGTTAGAGATGTTTTGATCCATTTTTCATTTACTGTTTTAATTATACAACCGTTTGCACGTGTTTCGTAACAGGAACGTTATTTTGTCATGGCTACTCAACCGCCTTACTTCGCATGTAACGCTCGTAACGCTTGTAACGCTGTTCGAAGGGTTGTGTCTTCGCTAAATGAGATTATTTTCTATTGGGAAGTGAAATAAAGAATTTGAATACTACCAATGATGTGAAAAATCGTAATAAAACTAATACTTGATAAATTCACCTAAATTACTCATGATAAAGTACATGAATATAATCCTACCAAAAGAGTTTTACTTATTATAAAATGCTTGTAACTTCTCCTAACAAAATGTACACACCTCAACGTAGTTTTGCTGCACACGTGTCGCAAAGCGTCCCTTGCCATATCCAAACATCCCCAATTCCCCGAGCACTGATGCATCAGCACAAAGTGAGCCCATTGCGGAAGCACATAAGACCGCCTCGGGGACGACACCAACAGCTTAGAGAGCGATCAGAGCGGGAAAGAAACGCAAAAAAAAAGACATCCTCAACGTAGCTGTTTCCCAGCTCTGTAGTAAATTTCGCGTGCTTTACATTCCCACAGTTCGATGTGGTTTCGCTTGCGTCGATACGTCGATCTATCCTCCGGTGGAATCGTATCCGTTCGCTTTCACCGAAAGGCTTAGGGATGAAGTGTGCCTGCATTTTTAACTGCCACATAGGGAACGATGATGCAAGTTTACTGCCGTTAGCTTAACCAGTGTTGATCTCGGGTGCAGGCTTGCATAGAGTTGCACATCTCTCCAAAAGTGGATATGGAAATGGAGCCATCTTTATGCGTGACACTGTTTTTTAATGGTAAAAAATACATTTATCTTCATCGAAGCTATTAGTTACCTGACTAATTGGTAACGCTTTCGCTGTTTCTCTATTTTTATCGGGGTGTAAGCCTATTATTACAGGTTTTCTATCTGGTTTCAGATTTTCAATCCACTTTGAAAGGCTGAAGGAGACTAATTTGTTTTGATATTTTTTAAAAAGAATATTTTTCTCTCGTCTCTTTTTAAAATATTCTGCGGTTCTGCTGGTAAAATATGCTCAAACTTATTTGCTTTTTTGTTGTTTTTATAAATAAGCAATTTTTTTGTTAATTTTTTAATTAATATAACACGCACACATGGAAACGAATTTCAAAATCCCCATTTACTTACGCCCATTCCTCCCACCCGAAACCATGGGGCAATCAATCCGGTTTCATTTGCGTTAATAGAAACGGTGATTGATGCATTACGTGCATCTCGCACCGATTGGACCACCGTGGCTGTGAATTATTCATTCGGCCGCCGTGGAAAATGCGACATGAAATGTCCGGCGTATGTCGGCGAAACTAATAACTCGGATTGGGCAGGCAAAAACGGGAGGAAATAAATCCGCTCACATGTGCGCCGTGCTTTCCGAAAGCGAAGATGAATGACCACCATACGAAAATTGTCCTTTTGTGGTCATCGATCAATTGAGCGGTTCGCTTGCACAGCCAGACCTTCTCCCCCGTGGAAACGGACGCCAGCTTTCGATCGTAATTATCACGAGCTCTCCATTAACTGGAGCACAAGTATGGGTTTTTTGTAGCTGTTGTTCTTGTGTGTGAAAGTAGTGAAACATAAAACGTGTTCCAAGCATCGATCGGACACAAAAGTTCTTCCCGTTTCCTTTACAGTGCAAACGCTGCTAGCTAGCTAGCTAATCAACCAATTTTGGTGTCATCAAGCGAAAGGGAGCGTGAGGGAGAGTGAGAGAGAGTGAGAGAGGGAGAGCGAGGGGCACAACTCCACCATAAAGAGGCACACAATCAATCTTACTCAATCGAGTCTGTTTGCCCCGGCTGCTGCTGGGTGGCTGCTGCGTTAGCCACTGCGGAAGGATGGAAGGAGAAAGTTTTTCCCGGCTTCCACTGTCGACGCGGGAAAGTTGACATCGGCTGTCGATTGATTGGTGGCGCGTTTTTGCCACCCGCAACCTGGCGTGGCCCACATCGTGCCTAAAAGTGGTACCACGTTAGAGGTTAAATTAACCAACTAATGCTCACGTTGTTCTTTCAGCAGAGAGAGAGAGAGAGAGAGAGGGAGAGAGAGAGAAAGAACGATGGAAGCTTTGTAAATAATTTTGCCCAGCTTAGCTGCGGTTTCGAGCAGTTCGCGATGAAGAAAGTTTCGCGCGCGTGTTTCGAACCGATGGAGACGCCCGATCGTTCACGTGATAAAGATAATGGAGGCGCCCGGTATATCCGTGGTGGCCACCGTGGCTCGCATGGGAGGAAGAGAAGAGCGCAACAAAGTTACGCCCTCGTATCATCATCACGTCAACATGATTGATGAGACAGTGTGGTGTACGTTTTTGTGCCCCAGCCCGTGTGTGTTTAGATTTTGTCCTCCGTTTTCTTCACGCAAAACTTTTTTTTATCCATTTTTTGTTGTTGTTGGTACCTTTTTGTTTAAGGTTCCGTTTGGAAGTCACACCGGCACAAACCCGATGGGCGCAATTTATCACACACAACCATAAACGCACACCGGTACCTGTTGTGTGGCGGGGTTTGCAATCAAATTAAACTTTAGCGCGTGCCTTCACTCCATCCATCTCAACCTTTCCCCCCCCCATCCCCTCCACCGATCGGATCGAATTTCGGGGTAAAAATCAATGCTGTTTGTTCAATCTTCGTACTTCCTCCCAAAGCGCCTGGCAGCGCGGGCAGGGAGGAAGGGAGGTAAAACATAAATAAAAACTCACCACCACCCTTCCTTCCCGATCGAGGAGGTCGGTCGTGTAGAAGTTTAATGAAGATTGAAAAGTCAATCCGATTGGGGAGGGTGGAAAGCGTGGCCGGAAGTGGCGGTAACGGGTACGATGACATCATTGTGCGGATATCGCATTAAGGATATCCCATTTCGCACATAATTGCTCGGAGTCGTGTTCGCGTCCGGTGAAGGTGGTTTGCGAATAAGTTTGCCTTGGTGTTGGTAACAAAAGGAACGTATTTTTTTAGGGTGATTGGTTTTTTTTTTTTTGATACAGTGAACCATTGTAAAGGAGCCTCTCCAAAGCAAAGAATTAAATTGTTCATGTGTTTTGTGGTTAACCAAAAATCGATTCGAACGTGACTAAAACATATTTCACTCATATTTTTGAACAATTTCATATAGTGCCTCCTATGATCAAAATGTGTTCTCTTACCTTCTTATCGAATGCTGGAAAACTTTATCACTGTTTAACGGTAGAGCTCGCAATCGACCCGATCCAGTGTTGATGACGATGATGATGATTACGGTTGCCATGGTCGGCTCTGACGGTTGTTTAAATTTACCAAACACCTAACGCACCGTGTGCCAGCTTTTTTCTCCCCTGCTGCCTCCTCGTCCTGCCCCTTGCGTTACAGGCAAAACGGGGGCACGGCAACAATTTTGGCGATGCGATACCGAAATGTAATTTCGGTACCGGTTCGAGCGTATGATGCGATAACGTATTCATCCCTTCCCGCTCACTGCTTTCGCTGTTGCTGCTGCTGCTGCTGCTGCTGCTGCGACCGACGCAAGTGATCCGAAAGCGCTGCACGCAGTAATCGGTTTAAGAGATTCACTTTTATTGCATCGGCTGTGTGTGTACTGTTTCATTACCCTGTTTTTTTCTTCCTCTTCCTCCACACGCTCTCAGAGGGGTCGCGGTGATGGCACCAGCAGTTGACCGGGTTTGAAATATTGATTGCATTATGTGTGTGTGTGTGGGTCTGCTGGGGTTGAACTTTTGTTTATGGCGGCAGGCAGCACTCGCCCGTTGGTTGATGTGATTTAAATTGCGCCGGTGAGATGCACACCATAAAAATCAATCCATCGTGTGCAGCAGCGCGACCTGTAAATGAAATGGATTAATGTGAGCGGTTGTCCATATTGGGGAAATTAAATTGTAATATCACGAGCGTTACTCATACAATGATTTTCATTTTTCGAAGAATCTAATTTTACATCAAATAACAAAGATTTTCGAGCGCTTCAAGAGCACTGTATGAATTGTTTTTCTTAGAGATAGTCACTAGAAAAGAACCTACTCTGATTATTTCTCGACTCGTTTTGCAAACCAAGAATCCAACCAAGAATCTTGCGAAACGTATACTAAACTGATTCCTCGAGCTTTTATTAGTGCCTCCCTGCCCGAGCCCGAATTTTGCTAACTGCACAAAAAGAGATTCAAATTTACCATGTACTCTTCGTTATGCAAAAAAAAAATTGGCAAATTAAATCCAACTCGTTTCCGGCTCGATGGTTTGGAAGCGCCCAACAAAAGCCCATCCCAATTAACTTGCGAAAATTGCTGTCCATCTTGATCCCACCCCTTCTCTTTCCCGCCCCAGTGTCGCTCCATTCCACCGTGCTGTGTGAAGATAAATTGTTGCGGTTACAGAGCGAGAAAGAGAGAGAGAGAGAGAGAGAGAGAGAGAGAGAGAGAGAGAGAGAGAGAGAGAGCGATAGAAACCGGTTTTTTGGGTACGATTTTAATTAACAAAGCCTACTCCGGTGCTCCTTCCGGGACGCCGAGCAAGATGGCTGGTAGATGCAACGGGGCCCAAAAGGTGTGAAGGAAATCATCCCGATTATCCCGCAGGAGGCGCAGTGTGGAACATGCCAATCAATTTTAGACCCACCGAGAGGCCGAGGGGGGAGGGCCGAACTGAATTTACTGAAAAATTCATCCTACCTTCCGATGATCGGCGAACCGAAAGATGCACGGTGCGGGTCGGGATTGTGTTCGGCGTGTCCGGCGTGTCCTGACTGACCATCAGGAGTGTGGGACTCCCAGAAGGAGGTGGGAAAAGGGTGGGAAAAACTTCAATAACATCATCAACAAGAATCCATTTTTCTTTGTCATCCGGGCTCGATGAAAGCGGTCGCAACCGGTCGAACCGTCCCGTGTCCTTTGTACGAATGTGTAGGGGAACCCCGAACATCCAGGCACAACCGCAAGGATAATATTTTTACACACACACACACACACGGACATTTCACCTGCAGCATCATTTCCATCGAACCGTTCGATGCCGTTCGACCGTCAACCCGGACGGACGGATGGAACCAACCCGAAAAATATTAACAGAAACGTGTCAAATGGGTTTCTGGACCGGTTGGGGCATGGGGGTCGGGGTGTAAATTCATTTTCCCGTCCCTCCGGTTCGCCCGGGCCCGTGCCCGGTTGTATTTTATCGCATCCGGCGCACATGACGGACTCCCGGGACGCCCCCGGGCCGGAGGAAATGAGTTATTGGATGGTGAATTTTCCTGACACATCCAGCAGGTCAAGCACCTGTTTGCATCCCAGCCGTCAGTCGTCCGGTTTCCTGGATGAATTTTTTTTTTTTTGTTGTAGCGTTTTGTTTATAGGACACCGAACACATAACCTTCTAACCTGCTGCTGGGCTGTTCGTACGGCAGGCGGTGGGGGCAGAGGAGGTGTTGGGGAAATATTTTGCCTATTTTCCACACCCACGAAAGGGTGCGACATGGGGCGCGAGCTGTGCCATGAGGTCGGTTGACTTGGATACGGTTTCCACTTCCGTGGCCGGCAGGGGTTTTCAACGTAGTGTTTCCGGTCGTGAATGCGGGTTGCGAAGTTGTCATGCAAGAAAAAGACAATATTATTTTGTTCCAGTTTAATGTATTGTTACGAGAAACACTCTATTTTCGTCCCGGAATTGTACCTATATCCTTCAAAAATAATAACACTAGTGGAGCTATGACATCGTCTCAGACGTCACAGGCTCCTTAGATGACATAGGGTAAAAATATTTATCCAAATGGTAGTGAAAATGAAATTTCTATTTTAAAACGCATTATTGCTACTGGCCAGAATAATAACAGTCGAAATATTTGTACTAAAAATTAAACTAAATAGTCTGTTTTTTAGATTTGTTTAGGTCGGTAAATAAACGCCCTTTCCTGTTTCATCACTATTTACTGCCCATTCCGCTAGCAAAATTCGCTCGCTAACAAGCAAGAACCGCTTGCAAACCACTGCATTCGGTGAATTTTGTGCATCGAAATACATCATAAACCCGAAACCTCACACCCGCCGCCATTTGGGCACTAAAATCGAGTGAGACATGTGCCTAGCAAACTGTGTTGTGTGTGGCAGGAAATGGCAGGAACGCGAGGCAGCGGGGTTTTCCAGCGTAGCAACGGCCCCGCTTTTATTGATGGAAAACTCCACCCCATCACCGTACCGACTGACCAGTGACCAGTGCTGGTGGGAAAAAGTGGGAGGCTGTCCGGGATCGGTCTGTATGCATATTCGTGGGTCCAGTCGGGAAGAGTCGCCTGGCAGCCGGATTGGTCTGTGCGTATGAGCGACCCTCCCCTCCCCCACCCCCTTTTCCCACTGCACAAAGAGTCGGATGCGCTCGGTCGCGCTCGCAAAACGGCCCGGAGGAGAATGATAGATACGGAATTTATTCATGGTGTTTTCTATATTTCATGGATGAAATATATGCGCATATAAATTGTAGATAAAAGCGGCACGAGATGGGGTGGGGAGGGAACGAAGGGGGGTGGGTGAGACGTTATAAATTCGTGCACACGGTAGTGTGTGAGGTTTTATTTTTGTTTTGGTTGCTGCCTCCACCGATCCGTTTGCTCGATCGGGTGTGAGTTATATTCACATTTGCCACGTTCTAGCTGAGTAAGGTCGTTCTCATGTATGTTGTTGTTTTTTTCTCTCTATCTCTCGCTTCCTGTGGTGTTTTGGCTGCTTTCTAAAACGAAACGAAACGAAAAGAAATCTGCAAAAAATGAAAGAAAAAAAAACTAGAAAATGGGTATCGGAACGTCCTCGTCCTGGAAGCTTGGTAATGAGGAAAACGGAGATCGTTGTGACGAGATTACGGAGAAGAAGGATGTGTACCGCAACCGTACGGGAAACGGGGGAGGCAGGCAGACAGGTCTCTGGCGAGGTTGATGGATTGGGTGATCCGTTTTTCCCCCGTTCCCCGTATCGCCATTAGAAACAATAACCCAACTCAATGTGATACCGCGCTCGGCCTGTTTGCGATGCCAACGACATGCTTGATAAGGATCCGGGCGCAATAAAAGATTGTTGCACAAGCCCGGAGAACGAGTTGTCCACCCCTTTTCCCAGTGGTTCGCATTTAAATATCTTGCTTAATCATAAAAGAATGACATACCCTCACACACACACACACATCCTGGCGAGGAAGGAGCAAATATTTCATCGCCTAATCTTGCACCGCTTCGCTAATGTGAGCGCGCTGTTTAATGGACCGGAATTGCGAAAAGAAGAGCGCGATAAGGCATGCTTTTTTTGGGTGGTTGGTTTGGGTTGGAACCTACATTCGGTTGGGAAGACCCACATGCGGCGTGTTCGAGAGGTTAAACAAAAAAAAACCTCGAGTGGAGTGTAACGTGATGTGAAAATCAAACCGGTCAGCTACCAGAGCATGGTTTGGGATTTTTCGATGATGAGATAATTACATACTCGACTTCTCGAGAATATATACTCGCGGAAGAGGTAAAAAAAACAAAAACAAACCCAAAACAAACCGGTTACGTGAGACGAAACAGGCTTTCTCGGCACTTCTAGAATCGAGCTAGAATTCTCTCTCTCTCTCGCTTCCAGAACTGTCATCGTCATGACGGCGCGGTACGGCAAGATTTACGAGGTACGAATTGGCGCGTGCACTCGGTGCAACCCGTTGCAGCATGAAATATGCATACGATTGCCGGCTCACGGCACTCATAGATCATTCATTACTGCAGCGGCCGGGTTTGCGTATTAAATAATCACACAGCGGCACATGGGCTGGACATTGTCATCGTCGTCGTCTCTTGGAATGTGTGTATCCCGTCACAACAGCTGGAGCCCGAGATTTGGATTGGTATAAATCTGCCGACACAACTCCCGGTGGCGCGGCAATCGTAGCAGCAATGGTCGAAAAATGTTCAATCTTGCTAAACACCGAATGTGACGCCGTAATTTATGAAGTACGTTTCGCTTTCCATCGTGGTGACCATCCAAGGTGACTCCATCGTGGTGGAGATAATTGAAATCCCGTCCGTGTGCGCCTCGGCGCGTGTGTTCCGCAAACGTTCTGTAGCTGGAATAGATAGCAACAAAAGGGAAAGCGTTAGAAGCGTCGCATTGACTATAGTGAAGGATGGAATGTTGGGGAGGACGAGTTTATCCCTGCGCCCTCCGAAAGGATTTCGTGCACGGGATGGATTCCGGCCGGGCACACCGAGGAGAACAGCCGGTGCTCATTAATTCCGATGCAAGCGTGCTGATATGGGAAACTAATAATGAAGTGCGTCATTTTTCACTCCAACTCCAAGGGTAAGTTCGGGTGGTAGATAAGAGGATCGGTGGCTCGAAATACGTGTGTCGTCCGGAATTTCCACACGCCACCCATTTCCCGGCGAGGAGTCGGAGAGGGTTATGAATATTTTACGCCTCATCGGGCCCGCCTTCGATTGGGACTGGGAGTACGGTTTCGAATGTGAACTTTTAATGTATTTCCCTGCTTTCTTATCGTTTTTCGGTCGATCCCTGTTTCGTGACACACGAGCGTTCGTTGCGACCGACATCGGAGCCACTTATCACCTGTGGACCAATCGACCCGTCGATGTCGTCGATCAATTCCAATTCATAAGGGAGGGGTTCACTTTAACCCGCTGGAAATACACACACACACACACACATAATCCGGGACTCGCGGTTTGTTCCTTCCCAGCAAAGGCCGGTAAAACTTAACGCGCACGGCATGAACCAAAACACGTACGCGATTAATTATTCAAAAACCGAACGGCGTGCAGCAAGCCCCAAATACCTATCGCTTTTTTCCTCCCCTAGGGGGAAGGGAGGGAAAACGAACAAAAAAAAAACCGTTTGCCGTGAAGTTCTGGACTCTGAACGAACGCACCGACAAATGTGGTTTGATATCTTTATCGGTCCCAGGAGGACCGCGTGCATGTGTGTGTGTGTGTGGTGGGTTCGTGTCATGCGTACGTGTGCCGATGAACGCCTGTGTGATCCTTGTACTCCTGTTCTCTTCCTGCAGAGAAGTTTGGTAATTTTCGGTGACACGTGTGTGTGCGTGTACGTCGGAGAAGCGAACGGGGGAAAATACCCTTTTTTCCACCGCTCCCGATGACTTGGCGGGAATAGGAGCAAACAAATACAACACCAAAAAAACACGCGTCCCACCTTATGCCGATTGGTAAATTGAAAAAGTGAACTAGCGTCATTTGGTGCAGAGTTTTCCCCGTTCCCCCGTTCGGGAAGGGATATCTGTTTAGGGTAGTGTAAACATTCGCTGCTAATTGCTATACCTGCTGCCGCCACCGCTGCCGTCCCCGTCCCCTTCGCCGAGGGATTTGTTTGCATGGCATCAGCTGGAGTGTTAATTTCTAATCAACCCCACCTACCCGACGAAAAACCGACGGAAGACGCCGGTTGGGTGTGATATATTGCCCGGCTCCGGCTGGGACGAAGGGTGTATTTGTAGTTTCAATTGTTTCATAGGCGCCTCAACCCGACTCCGGTTTGGAATCTCGTTAGCATGCGGGAAATAGTGCCGAAGTTTTCAGTTAAATCGGAGAGCGCAAGGGTTTTTCCCGGGTGTCATTGAGTGCCGGGTGCTTAAATAATTTATATTGAAAGCCGTTTAAGTAGTGTTCCCAATACTCACGAAAGTTTCGGTACGAAAACACTGCACACGAGCCAGATTCTTTCTCTCAAGCTAAGCATCCGCGGTTTGCCTAAAAAAAGAAAACAGTTCCATTAATCCATGAGAGTACGTCATAACGAAGATTTATCGCTCAATGGCGAGAATAAATGGAGTTTTCATGTAATACAAATTTTGTTTCTTTTGTACAAATGTACCACATCATAGCAGATCAAAATACCAACCAAATTTAACAAACTATTTTTCTTCTCCCTACACCGCCATCGTAGCAACCGATGTAAAGCGCCCGGTGCATTTGACACGAGTGACGTTTTTTTATTTTTATTTGCCCCCGTTCTCTGTCACAAACCTGTCAGTTGCCTGGTGTGTAGTAATTTGATTGTCACCTGCTGTTCATTGAGCCGCAATTCGAAGAAAGTGACGGCCGTCGTTAAATTAGGAGGTTTTGTTTACTTGACGACGAATTCCGGGCAGTCGCAGAGGACGGAAGGCGGGGGTTGTGCGGGACGTGAGTGCAAACACGGCAGCAGGAACGAATCCCAGTACCGTTTTTCCCGTTCCGAACAGTGTGTCCGTGGCGTTGAATGGACGGAATTCTAGTGTGTTTGTGCGCGTTCCCCTAGTCATGTATGTCATTAGTTTTATTTGTCTACGGGTACGGTTCAACACTTTAGCACCGGAGCGTACTACCGGATGCGGGGATGAGCGAGACCGTGCCGTCGTCAATAGAGGGGCGTCAATACGGAACGCTGCAGAACTGGTTGGAATTTTACTGAACTATCCTGCTTCACGCCCCAAACAACCGATTGGGACGTGTCGGCAAGCGAAACGGGCACGGTTTCGGGATCACGGGACACTTTTCCTTTTCCGATAGCAGTGCTGCTGCAACACGGGAAGAGTTGCTGATGCGTAGTTTAGTTAATTAAATATCTCCACTTGCCAATCCTCCAGGGGTCGTTAGCAGCGGCAGAAGCAGGTTTACCAACCGCCTCTTGGTAGCTTGGGTTCCATTATTTGATGAGCGATTTTCCATTCCACGGCCTACTCGGTAAGTTGTTTATTTGTGTACTACAGGATGTGTGCCGTCGTCCGGATTGGGTCGTCCGGATCATGTCGTGGTCGATGATGACATTATTGGACATCCGGAGCAAAACGTGACGAACAAGCCGAACCGAGGGTACGCCCGAACTGACCACCGCCGTGGATTATCTCGCTAGCTGATCGGATGATGCACCGGGCATCGGTTACGTTCGACAACGGCGAGCTAATTTGTCCTCCCAACTACACATCCCCAGTGGTGGGTTCTAATTTTAGGACACCACAACGGCACAACTAGGTCAAGAGGACGAACTTCCGGTACGCACCACGGTACGGTGGCAGATTTGGCATCGGAGCACGAGATCAAGCGGGAGTGCTCTGGATGAGTGGAGGCGCACGAGATCGAACATCTGGAGCGCCCCTTACGGTGGCGGTGGAATTAATTAACCTCTACGGGCTAGAAATAGAAACGAAGCCCCTAGCAGCAGCTCACACTCACAAGCACCCGGTCGTGGGAGCGCCTGTGTTACGTTCAATTAGATGAATTATTGCACATGTCATGTAATAAGTTTTTGGAAAACCGGCCACAATCTTTGACATAGTGCATGCTTGAAAAGAAAAAAACTGGCCGGTATCATAATCGGTTTTAAAACGTCCCATCCCTCCCTTCTCGCGGTCGGTATAAAAATGCATTACCGTACCCTCCCAATCCCTCTCGTGCCCGTTAAGATATAATGTTGCGAGAGGGAAACAAAAAGCAGACGCGTAGCTTTTAAAGCGCACACGGCGACGACGCCAGCGACGTTGGACACCAGGCGGCCCATAAATCAATCGCAAATGATTGACGATGAATTAACGGCTTGAACCCGAGTTCACCACTTCCATTAGAGCTTGATTTAACGAAATGTCGTTCCGCCCGACATCTTGGAAACGCTGTGGACGTCCTACCGGAGAAACGGAGAATTAAAAAACGGAAACCATCGTAATGCAGCTTTTTAGCTTCGTTTAACCTTCCCTCGAAAAAAAAATAAAAAATAAAATATAATAACGCACGCACGCGTGTACTCGTGCAGCAAAATTAGGCAATACCACATTCGATTAAGGAGATGGGTTGCCTGTTAAGTTCCTGAACCATCCCCCCACCGTCATTACAACCCGCAAAGTGGCGTGGGGTCTGCGGTTCGAATCGTTCAAAAATAAACCCACTACCACCTTCCCCCAAACCGCCTTCAGGTCTTACGAGGCTTGGCCACCACCGGTTCGGTTGTGTGGATGAGGCACACCCACTCACCCACACAACCACACCATGGAATGACCGTGGAAGCAGACGGCGGACAGAAAGGGAGAGGGCCGGCGGGTCTTTCGGTACAATTCGATGCGTGTTTGTCATCCGCTGATGGTTGGTTGTGGTGGTGGTGGTGGTGGTGGCTTTTACCGGTTTTGCTTTTCGGTTTGCCATGCAGCAACACACCGTTCCTCCCTTCGCGCGATCTCCTCGGTCCCGAAGACCGGTTTTTTGTTTTGTTTTCGTTCGGTCCGGTCTAGAACCGGTCTCCGGGATTCATTAAGATTGCACCGAGATAAAAATTTATTTTCAGACCCCAAACGGTAAACAAAACAAACAACGATCCGCGAAACAACGCGGGGAGGGGAACTTGTCCAGGGGATTATGGAAGTGTTAGCCTCGGGAGGGACAAACGTAATGAGTGACGAATTATGACAACGACCAACGAACAGTCACCTGATCTAGTCGCCTGGGGGATCCGGTGTCGAAGGGAAGAAAGGGTGTCACTACCGATGCGATGCGCTCGAGACCGATAACGATCGCAGCGTTCGAGGACCGAGCTTGTGGAACATGGCCACATATGTTTGTTTTGTTTCACGATACAATCGCTTTGTTTAATTTCATTTGTGGTTTGCTTAGCGAAAGATCTAATGGATCATGCACGCGACGTGTGTGACACGTGTTGAAGATCTCGAGAGCAACAGCAAGAGCTCTGTACATGATTAGCCGTTTCGAGATATGTTCAAAACGCTAACTACTATGGGCACGTTTTTTTTTCTACACGTGTTGGAAATTACTTGAAAATGTGGTCAATAGTGGACTTTATTGTATGTAATGAAGAACAACTTCAGTGTCAAACAACTCTACCTTATAGATGTTTTATAAAATGAAAAAGTAAAATCAAATCATTAATGAGATATGTCATAAATATGTCAATGTTAATGATTGTTTGTGAAAACCTGATACAACCTTTGGTTTGCGGTTTTTTTTGAGGATGTTTGTTTGATGTAAAACGAATGTGCCTTCATTTCCTTCTTCATCGATTGTACTCCAAAAACCTGTGTTCGCGCGTTATTTCTGGTCCTCCTTGGGTTTATTACAGCGGGCATGAATACAAGAATGTAGTGTGTTTGTCTGCGGTACAGGAAAAAAAAAACTTTACAACACACAAAATCCGAACATCTCGTGCATCCCTAAGGGTAGTGAGTTTGAGAAAGAATTCAGTTAAATTCTGCCCCGACACAGTGACGCACACAGTCACAGCGCCTTGGTTTGCGTAACCAAGGCATCGCATTGTTCGATAAATCTGATTAAAGTAGGCTACGATATTCTACGTTCACAGCAGCTGTGAGCGACTCCGCGCACGACGTCGATGACGACGGTTGATGTCTGTCAAAAAGGCTCATTAATCATCGCACCTCCAGCCCCGATGAGGGAGTGGGGGGGGGGGGGGGGCATGGGGAAAGGGTTTTATCCATTGGCAGTAGAACGAATGTGGTGAAGAAAACACCAGTTCGCACGTTCGAGCGCAGCGTGGCGTGGTGGGGAAGAGAACTGTGGTCTGTGGATCTTAATTCTACGGCCCATGATCGCGGTGCTGATGATCGGCGATCGTGTGAGAAGGAGGAGAAGCGGGAGGAGGTGCAGTAGTGCATCCCCTCCACCATGTGTTTCCCATGTGTTTGTGTCTTGGAGCCGGTTTTGGCTTATGTACCTTATGTGTGTGCGATGCGATAGTCCACTTTTTGTTTTGTTGGACTGTTTTTCGCCCTCTCTGTCGCACCTTCTAGAGCTGTCGGGAGCGAGCGAGCGAGCCAGCACAAAGTGGATCAAAACATTAGCAAACAGCGAACCGAAGGCGCACAGTTAGGGAAGGCGAAGCGAATCTCCTCTCCTCGCCTCGGTTTCTCGTGGTTAGATCGGGCATTTTTTTTTTTTTGTTGGTTGGTTGGTTGTGGTGGTTACTTCATTATTTGGGCACCACCGAGCTCGCCTCAGACTGTGTTGCTCATCCCGCCAGGCGGTGGGGAGGCGCTGCGGGGCTGCTCTGCTGTTGCCAAACCTGTTGGGCCGGTTCTGTTGTTGTTTGCTTTGCCTTTTTTTTTTCTTCGTGCTGCTCTTACCCGGAGACGAACCGCTGGAGTACATGGGTAGCCGAAGTTGGGGACTCTGCGGAACAGCCGGTTTGGGAAGGCTGGGCTTTCTGTGGGTCCCCATCCAAGGGGACACAAAAATGGGTGACTTTGTGCTTCCGTTCTTGCCGATCTAACGCATTCTCTCACACCTTTTCTTTATGATGCATTCTCTTTTTGAAGCCGCTCGGTTTGGGTAGTGGTTAACTTAATAAACTGCACCAGAAGCAACGCAATTCTAGCGAAGGTTCTCGAACGTGTGGAAAGGAGATCTAATGTCCAATATTGGGTGCGTTTTTTTTCTCTCCTGCGTCGTTTTAGTGGATGACCTGAAATTAGAAGCATATAAGGGAGATTAATTAGTAAAATAAAAAAAAAACATCTGTTAACTTAGTAACGAATTTTCGGATGGTGGAAAATAATTACTAAATTCGATGTTGTTTGTTGTTAATTCGAGAGAGAGTAGAAATCAAGGAGAGAGGCAGTGATAAGCAGCAGTGTTTTGACAATTGTGGTGATGGTAAAATTAACAAAGCAAACATGACGTAGTGTAAACAACATATTTAAATAACCTCCAAGTACCATAGTAATTGGGTCAATCAGAATCATTGAAAATGAAAGCATTGTCTCACATAGACTTTGGCATTGGTAATGGTTTTACGGAAAACTCTTCACGTACCACAAGAGGAAGCAATGAACGAACGAAGCGCCTGGAAGGCATGGTTAATCGTGCCGTTAGCGAACAATGTACGCAGATTTGTAATAAATTACTTTACGTCACGCCCGTGCGGGACCAAACCGATTTTATCCGATCGGGAAGTGGTCGATCTCGTTCATTACCCATTTCGGGTGCACGATTTGCTACTAGCGAAGCGATGAGGCGAACGGCAGCGGCGAAGTACCAATCCGATTCAATCCAATCCAATCCAATCAACAACTGTCAATCGTCCGCCATACTCGCCCTTCTCCCTCCCCCCACCCGGAGTGTACCCGGTGACAGCTCATTAACCTAGCAGAGGCGACCTGGGTGCGATCGGGTTGACTTTGAAAAATGGCCTACCCAAGCAATGGGGGGACTCGTGGAGCGTGTGTGTGATCGTTCAAAAGTGAAAGTTTCTTACTACTACTCGTTATCTTCGAACGGGGCGCCCCGTTCTTGCGCCATACGCGAATGGGTGGGGGGGAGGGAGATAGGGAGGGATGGTTAAGGTTATATATTGTGCATAAATTAGACATTAAACACGAATGGGTTGCGCACCGAGCTGGGCACGGTGGGTTTCGCGGTGGCGCACGTTTCGGCAGGTTTAGTGGCCAGCGTCTTGCTCTCTCTCTCTCTCTCCCGCACGGGCACTGTCTCCACCACTGCCCAAGAGGGAAGAAAAGCTTACAGCAAGCACCCGAGCGCCTTGGTGAGCCGCTGAGAGCTGCTGAAGAAACGCACCACCACCGGCCGGCGTCTTGGGCAGAGTTAAATTAAATTAAATGAAGACCCGTGGCGAGGTTTCTAAAAGGTTGGAGGAGACCTAAGATGGGAGGGGAACCGGGAGGCGACACAAAGCGAATCTCACGAAGTTTATTAAGTGGGTAATTGGATGGTGATTAATTGTACTGTCGCGAGCAGTTTCCCGCAACCCCAAACACACGACCGACTGTTAGACGCCCGGATAGTTATAGTTTATAGTGCGTTACACCGCCACCACCACCCAACCCCACCCCACCCCACCGCCCATCACCAGTCGCCTTTAAATGGTGGCTCCTGCGTGTCCTTTCCGGAAACCGGTTAGTATGCCGGGATGTTCCTCGGCAGCTTTCCATCGCGTTGTAAATCTTCCTACGATCTACCCGTGAGGGGAGGGAGGGGGAGGGACGAACTAAAGCGCAGAGATCATTCATTACACCCGGACGGACCACCGGCATCTCTCGCTCTCTCACTCTCACTCACGCACACGTGAAGGATTACGGTTGCGGAAATCGGATTTATTGGCTGGTGGGACATATCACGTCCACCGAAAGCCCAATGACCCATTTAGTACTTCACATTGTGGCCGCTGCGGGGGAACCGGGAGAAACCAGTGAAGCGGCGTAACTATTTGCTTAAAACTTAACTTTATTGCTGCACCAAAACATCGCCCGAACGGCCCGAACAAGACACGTTCTTTATCCTGATGGATGTGCGCGTTAGATACGATACCATTCCGGTCGGTGGTAAAGATGGCAAATTATTAAATCCACTTTCCAAACGCTGCTGTCTCGCATGAAAGGGCAGAAGGAGCAGCAGGATTAGTAAGTAAGTAAAATAAATTAGTGCCGCAGGGTGTTCCCGTTTTATTAGCGGTTTTCCGGGTTTTATTGTAGTTTTGTGGCGTCTTCTCCAGCGTCGATAAATTGCGTATTCCTCCGTTTGATGGGGTTTCCCTTTTCGCTGCCTGCCCCTTGCCAACCCCTTGCCGGGACGATTAACGATTGGTGACAAATTCGGTTCCAAACCTAATGCCGCTATGATTTGACAAACGACTGGAGCCAGCAGCACATTAAGCTGCTAGCGGGCGTGCCAACAAGTGGAGCTGATGTCGCTACAAAAGAATACATTAGTACCCCAGAAGCAGCTCTCGCGAGGTTCGGGCTGGTGTAGGCTCGATGCGCTACTTGTCACACTTAGTTGTTCTAGCCCGGCAATGGTTAAATAAATGTATCTAAATAACAAAAAAACAACCTGCACCACCCTCCAATGGCAGGACCCAGTGGAAGTAAGACGTTAGGCATCCGTCGTTAACTTGACCTCCACAGCCCCATACGAAAGCGGTTTCTTTCCAAGCCATGGCGAGAATGGTTCGCATTGTGATGGTAAAATCTCTTTTCTCCTTCGCGGCTCCACCACTTCAGAGCAATAACAGCAAAACAAAAACTGCTACTGGTGTCAATCCTGGCGGGTCGATCCGAACACGGCCAAACTGACAGCTTCTGCCCATAGAAGTTGTCCAGAATAAAAGTAAGCATACGCGAACAATGGTGGCATCATCGGTGAAGCCTGTGGCAAATGGTCGGATAGGACCGGGCACCCCCTCCCTCTTCCTCCTCCTCCACGTCTCGCTTACTGCACTTGTGGCCGAGAGGTTGCTGCAGGTCGCTCCATCTTCCCGGCGTTGGCGCGTTTTTTTGTTTCTTTTTGCAGCACCAACCAGAAGAGGTCGTGGGTGTGACGATGTTCGACACGGGGCTAGAGGACCAGCAGCGACGACGACGACGGCAGCATTTGGGACCGATTAGAGGTGACCTTCGGGAAAAAGCGAGCGTCACTTTTTGCGTCGTTTGCCGGTCGTAAAGAAGCGACGCCTTGGCCGAGCATTTCACACACAACCGGTGGAGAAGAAATATGTTGTGTGTGTGGTTGTACGGTGGAGCAAAGTGAGGTGGGAAGGGGGGGGGGGGCACGGGAAGCCGAAAACATAACCCAAAGCATAAGAATAGCTGCAAACATATCCGAACGCTGGCGAGTGGAAGCGGGAGTGGAAGTAACAGCGAGAAGACACACCCGAAAGAAAACAAAACCTGAAAAGGGCATGACATGTGTGTGAGTCGTTTTTTTTTTTTGACGGTCCGTGTAGAAGCATCGTCGGTAGAAAAGTAAAACAGTGATTACTAGATTTGTAAGCGAAATGTACGATTCTGCTACAGAAATGCTTTTCGTTTACAACTGCTGTTTGAGTACTGGCATTTGTGAAATTACTTAAATATTGAATAAAAACAATAAAAACAAATATTGTTGGTATGCTGCGGGTCCGGGAATGCTTAATTCCACAGGTTTTCGTTTTTGTTTCGGTGTACAAATCGTATGAAAATTGTACAAATCCTTTCCTCATGCCTTAAGGTATAGTCCCACCGGTGAAAATATTCGTAGCAAGAATAATTTAGAACCCCTCACTGTAGATCAGCCACATATCATCGCCGCACCCGGGTGCCATTCAAATTCAACATGGCGTAAACATATCGCGGCGTTGGGAAAAAAGCGTGTTAAAACAGCATAAAATTCGTGCACCAAAAACCACCACACATGTGCAGGAGTCCCGTGTGCGACCGTCGGTGTCGTTTGTAGTCGATGTGAGCTGTGCTTTAGAGTGAGTGAGGCAACGGGCCG
>KI915045.1:2723172-2747617 GCA_000473445.2 Anopheles farauti
GGGGAGGGGGGAATATAAAGAAAAAAAAACACGCACCAAACTTATGCTGCTGTAATCGAGATTTGGTTTGCTTCTGTTTCGCCTCGGTGCGAATAAAACCTGTAATTCCAAGTGAGGAAGACGAACGGCAGCCCGTGGGCCACCATTTTAGGTTAGGTAAAACATCGTTGCACGGAGTGTGGCGACGTTAGTTGATCAACAACACACGGCTGGTGCTACTTTACCTAACGAAATCTTCCTGTTCTTTGTCACTGAACAAATTTTCCCAGTGCGTAGTGCTGTAAAAGCGCATAAAACAACCAAAAAAAAACCAAGAACCAGCACAAACAAACCCAGCAGAACCGAGACCAACGATTACGGACGGTTTCCAGTTCTTCATGGTTAGTTTTTCATGACTCGCAGACAATTATCGGCAGTCGAAACATGCTCCGTAACAACACGCATCGCCTAGCATTAATGGGTGCCCGCCCGTTTCCCCACAAAGTCCATGCCGAGAGTTGCCGTTTCCGGGAATCCGATTCCGGCCGGTTGTGTAACGCTACTAGAAGCTAGAAACCGAACCCTGCCGCAGACACATTCGCATTCCCGCAGCTTCCCTTCGTCTCTCTCCCTCTGATCGCTTCATCAGCAGGAGACGGTGTGTTGTTTTGCGTTTTCATCGTCAGTGCAATTACTTTATGTTACTTTGCAACAATTTCTAGGAAATTCGGCTGGAGCGACCGCTTCGCAAGAGGAGATCCCAATCGTGCCAACGCTGAGGGTTGCCACTGTTGCTGCTGCTACTGCTGCTGGTACCCAATTAAAATAATTCTTCGAAAAAGAGGCAAAATGGCTCACTGTGCGCTCAGCTGCCTTCGATCCGGCGTGGTGTCTTCAGCGTTTGCGAAATGTAAAAAACAAACGAAAAACAAACAAGTTGGATATACACATCGCACGAAACTGGCAGTGGAAGTCAAAGAAAACGGCATAGGAAAAACGGCTGCCGGCATGAGCACAGCATACATACACACGAGCACGCACAGGCAGACGGGCTCTCCCCTCTCCCTCTCTCCACCCCACCCCCAAAAGCATACCAAACTGGCAATTACCTAGGTGGAGGAAGAAATCGAAAGGAGGCCTTTTTTTCATTCGTTCGTTTTGCCAGCTAGCTCCCGAAATGTGTATGATTGTTTCGACGTCGGTAGACACGAAAATGACTACCGCGAGATGATGATTCGCCTCGACTCCGGCGAATGTGACGAATATTGGGCTAGAAATAAAAGGTTTGTAAAATTAAATGTAAATTATAGCTCGGTTACGGGGTAGGGGTTGGGTTACACAGCGGATTTCGGCGGATTGCGGAAGCGAAGGAATCTGGATGCTTCCTCCGGCAGAGCAGAAGTTATTGCCAGAGGGCACCATTATAGCAAAAACACACCATAACGAGTGTGATCGGCCCACAAGAGCAATTAACCGATGTGTGCATGATATTGGTGGTAATTTTGTGGTTTTTACCTCGAAAAAGTATTCTTTTGGAGATGGATTTCTCTGGGTGGGAATGGAGAATTGCGTGGTAGGAATATGCTGATCGAGCGTACCTATGTAGCCCAAAATTTCAAACCGATTTATCAAATCTTATAAAAAGCAACAATTTATGTGAAATGGTTTAAACCCGAAAGAGATGTGTTGCTTCTTTTCCCCATCTTCCAAGCCTTCAAAAAGAATGGAAGGCATCAACAAATTGCGTACTATTTCTCCGTCCCACCAAAAAAAAACTTCATTAGTATCGACAAAAATTTCGCTTTCATTTCGCGCCTACCGTTCCACCTACAGGCAACAAACCCCTTCCCCCTTCCCCCCGTCCCATACCATGGTGCCGAAATACACCAAAGTTTTTCGAAAATTACCGCTCCCGTAGGCAACTCGGTTGATTTATGATCCCTCCCAACGTCGTGTTGCGATTGTGCTCCAAAAAGGGACGAACCAAGGGGAGAAACATGCAACGACGCAATTCCAACGCGTTTGACTTTTTCCACACAAACACACACACTCGGTTTTGGCCCGGAAGGAGAGTTCCCTTCTTTCTCAGGTGTTACGGCATTCTTCATCGCCTTCTGCGTTTCTGGGGGAAGAAACAGCGAAAAAAAAATCACATGATTTCAACCCTTTTTGGTGTGTGTTTGCGTGTATGTATGTGCGGTGTGTTCGATTGACTTACATTCGCGGCGCTACTGCCACCCGGCAGTGAGATTCTTTTCCTCTTTGTTGGCGTTCTTTGCATTCTTCGCTCTTACACTCGATTAGCTCGAGCTGCTTGCTGGATGTGCTGGAGGAAGGAAGGCATGGAGAGACGCATTCTTAGGTAATTTCCCCGCGCCCAAAACGTCCTTCCTTTGCCATGTTTTTCCTGCAGCGAATTCAACCGAACGATAAAACATGAGATGCAACACGGGGCAGCGAAAGAAGCACTTGACTGAAACGAGAGAAACGAAGCAAAACAAAAAAAAAGTACACATAAAACCTGTCAAACTGCGAAGGCGAAGGCCTGCTTGGGATGGGATTCGTTCCTACCCAAGGCCCAAGAACAACGGAGAACAGCAGCAAAGAACGAAACCGAACGCCAGGGAACCGGTTCTCGCGGAACCGATGTCGTAATGTTTTCGCCCGTTCCGTTTCCAGCTGTTTTTCTTCTCCCTTCGTTCGCTTCACTTCACTCTCACTCTTCCCATTCCTATCGCCCTGTGCCGGAGCCGCGGTTTTGTTTACGTTTTGGTACGCGATTTTCAAGGTCAACTTTTGGTTGTTGCTTTTTCGGCTGTTTGTTGCTGCCTCCCTTTTGGGTCACCTCTTCTTCAGCGCTCGGTACATCATTTTGTCGGTTGTTCGATGTTATGTTGTTATTGTTACCTTCTTCTGCCGGTTTCGTTCGTGTATTCGCGGGTTCTGGACTGTGGTTTTTGTGTGTTGTTTTGTTTCTTTCTTTTATGTTTTCGCTTTTCATTTCTGTTCTTTCGCACGGTGCGTCATCTCACACTCATGCCGCTGTCACTGTGGTGGTTTGTATGTTCTTCTTTCTGCCGTTAGCCCGTTCCCTGAGCGTTTGACGTTTTCCTACACGCTCATCAAAGTTGGCTTAGATTTTTTTTCACATTCCCTCTCAACTTGTTGTAGCGATTTCTGAACCAGTTTTTTTTTTTGTTATGCCCAAAACGACTTGCCGAAACGATCCTCCTGCTATCATGCAATGATGAACACACCACCGAAGGCACTGAAAAAAAAAACATTGTTTCGTTACGTTCCGTGCCGGTTGGAAATGTGGCGAGTAATGATGATAATTTAATTCCTGTGGCCAACTGATTTTGTGCAGTATTTTCCACGCTTTGCGCTCGATTTCGTACATTTTTGCCAGAGGTGCGTGTGTGTTTCGCATGATTCTGCAGCGAAAAACATCGCCTTGAGCTATCATAAATCGACCTACAATCGAAAGCTTGCTTAAGAAATCACAGAATAAATAACAAAAAAAAACCACCTCTCTCCATCTGAGACAGGAAGGGAAGAACGATGGTCAAAGGAATCTCGTCGTCCATGATCACACGCGATGCTTTGCTTCCATTTTGGGTTATAATTTAACCACCACAAAAAAATGACCGAATTTCTTGCAGATGGAATCGTTTAAGCGACCCGTCGATTCCTTACTTGCTGCCATTCTGCATTCTGCCCGGGGGCAGATTTAGAGCGCACGGGTTCGTTTTCCGATCCCGGTCGGTCACTATCTACCCACCCAATATGTAAATCGCTTAAGCCTTTCCTCAAGGGCAAACAAATAAAAGTAAATTAGAACGATGTTTTTGCGCACGGACGGCTGTCGGCATGGGAGATACGCACAGGAAGCTTCACGCTGAAGTTCAGTGGGGGAAGGGTAAATGGCGCACATGTTTGGTGTAGGCAATATGCTAAACGTATAATTTTCGTTTATAATTTGAGTAAGAAGCCGAGAAGCGCTTTTAAATTGCGTGTTATGAGCGTTTAATTTGCTCTCAAATATTGAATTAAGGGTTTTTGTGTGTTTTTCTTTTTTGTGTTTTATTTGTGTTTTAGAAGTAAATTAAGGACTTCTTTCGATTATGTTCAGTATATTTGTTCGTAATATCAACCCTTTTTGTATAATACTTCGATTTGGTTCATTTTTATGCTATTGATTTTTTTTTCTAATTATTTGTTCACAATCTTCCTAAAAGATCTTCCTTTATAAATCATTCTTTCGTTTTCTGCAGCATTCCATTTTTACTCTACTGCTTCTTTCTACCAATTCCTTCTCATGTTTCACACAATTTGCCACAATTGGCCACTTTTCCTTCTGCACACTAATTTCTTTTCGTGTCTACGCTTTGTTGTTTATTTCGGCATCTCTCGACAGCGTTTCCGACAGCAATAATTCATTTCGCCTCTCGCTCGTACGCACACACACACAAACAAGTGGCTCCTCCTGCTACAGTTCCCCCAGAAGCAAGGCACGCTTTGTTGTTGTGTCGGAAAGGAACCGCGAAAATGCGAAGAAGAAAAAAAAACTCGCTTTCCTTTTTCCACCTTTTTGGCCACGTTCTGACACCTTCGTTTCACCTTCAGTCCAAAGCGGCGGGGCCCGTCGCGAACAGCGAAAACAGACGGTCAGTGTGTAATTATCGTATTATATAATGCCGTGGAATAATTATTTTGATTTCGTGCAGCAGATACACCTTCCGCTGGGAGCGTTCTTACATTTTTGGCCGCAATCACTTTCGTAATTATCATTTATGTTTTTTTCTCTTTCTCGATCTACCGATTCGTGCACAGTGTTATCTTATTTGGCAATGTATGTTATGAGTTCTTCTTACTTTCATCACCTCTATGTTTGGCAATCTATTGAACTTTGATATTCTATTACTTTTTTTTGTTTTACTCATGATGTTAATACAATCAAAAATCTTCTCATATTCTTTTGTAACTACTTTTACATCTGGTACAAATTACTTTAAACAATGTTTTAAAAGTTTTTTTTACGTATGTTTATTAGATATGCAAAGGCTTGTACTAATGTTTAATTTATTTTGCTCATTCTTTGCTATAATTTATTAAACATTACCAGAACGCTTCAAGTTCATGTGTGGTAATATTTTTTTTAACTGATCTTTTTTGGACTTTTATTATTTTCCTTTCCTGTTTCCATTCTGCCAGTGCGTGTTAAGTGTTCGTGTGACCTTCACAATGTTATTTCTGTTCCTTTTTCCGTTTTTCCCCCCTCTCTCCTTACGTTCTTGTTTCGATACGATCATCATTTACTCGTGAGTGGGTTTTATTTCTTACATTTATAGCGCTTCGCTTCCCCCATTCGCTCTTGCGTCGTTCCACAATATGCCCCACTTACACACTGGTTGCTGTTGCTTGCCTTGTTCTTGATTCTAGAGCCGTAGAGCAATCAAGTTAGTCGGTCATTTTGCTACGTTTCCTTCTCACCGTGCCCGCGTCGCCTGCTGCGCTTCGCTCAACTCTTTTATCATCTGTTTTTTCTTCTTTTTCTTCTTCTTCATCATCATTTGCGTGTGAGTTTTTTTTTTCACTGGCTCGCCGTTCCTTCCAATTTTCGATTCTTAAGTGCGCCCGCTGGTTTGCTTCCCGTCCGGAAGTGGCGAGTCAGCTGTTTATGGCTGTAAAATTACATACACAAGCAACCACCGGGCCGGCCCAGTGGGAAGCAGCAGACGAGAGCCGGTCGTGTTGTTAGTTCCGGTAAGCCGGTATAATCAGCCGCAAAGAATCTTTCTCACTTTAGGCGGAATTCGAAAGAATTCATCGCATACCGTTTCGGTAAATGCTCACAATGCGCCCCCTCCCCCGCCCCCCCTCCGCCAAGTTTTTCGGTTCCTACCCGTACACTCACACACACACATGTGTATAGACACTTAGATCTTAATTCCCATTCCCAGTCCGGCTGTTTTGTTCCGCTTTCCATTCACGCATTGCGTCATTCGTATCTCGCTCGTAGGCCAATTCGAAATTCCGACCACCCCCTTCCTGCCTGCCGGGTCCGCCCAACCGATCGCCTACCCGCCCTCCGCCCGGTTCGCATTTAATTTCCGAGTCGTGCCTGCGTTTGCGTGACGATGGCACGGAAATTGGGTCTTTTTGCGAAAAAGGATGGACGCAAGGTGTCCGCGTTTTGGGGGCTTTCGAGGCTAATTCTACCTTCTGCTCTCGCCTGCTGCTTCGGCCAAGTACCGGAAGTCACAAGCAGCGGTGGAAGGAATTCTCGCATTCGCGGGGCTTCTTTGTTGCCACCGGTTCGGTTTCGGTTCTTACCGGCAATGCCGTACCGCTGAGAGGACATGTGGTTTTCGGGCCGGCGAATGGGAATAGAACCGCAGCAATGATCCGCCATCACACATCCGCCACTTCACGGTGGGTTTGCTGTTTCGTTAGAGGTAGATGCGCGATTTTTTTTCGTTTTATTTTATTTTTCATTTGTTAGGAACTAACAAATGGCCCTTTCCCTTTTTTCGTGCCATGCAGTTCGCCTTCGGCCATAGAAGACGGTCCCCGAGTGGCACCCG
Organism: Anopheles farauti; assembly: GCA_000473445.2. NCBI lineage: Eukaryota > Metazoa > Arthropoda > Insecta > Diptera > Culicidae > Anopheles > Anopheles farauti. The sequence continues at coordinate 2,729,739 of KI915045.1, forward strand.
CTCATGTAGAAAAGGCAGGTGAAATTGGGCTTCCGTTTGGAGAACCCGTAAAAACCCGTGGAACATCAGCGAGAGCCAACGGCGGGTGATGCTTTGTTTCTGGTGTCAGCTGTTTTATTTTATTTCCTATGTGCTCTCGCTTGCGAAACATTTCGCTCTTATGGTTCGATGAGCAATAAAAGATAATGAAACAGAATTGTGTTTGTGTGTGTTTTTAAGAATGAATTTTAATGCGCACTATTCTAATTGGGCGATAGCAGTGGAACACGATTTATGATTATGGAAATTGTGTGTGCTTGCGCGAACGATCTTGCTCAATCATCTTATCATTATATGATTGGATGATTTTTACGGTGTTTAAGGAGCATCGAATTATCTTAAGTAACGCTTTTCCTCCTAAACCCACAACTTTAGTCACTTTATTATGCAAAGTTATAAAGCCTTTTTCAAGTAGACTCTCTAGACGATTGCGCTAATCAGAGCTGATGAAGAAGCAGCTTAACTGGGATGTAATTGACTACGATGGAACAAACGATTTTGCTCATAAGATTCCAAAAAATATTGCACCCCTATATTAACGAAGCTGAAACACTTCGGAATTCAATAAACTGCAACCAAAGCGGTGTTTATCCGGCCAAAATAGTTGCACGCACGCTCGAAAACGGGCGCGCTCGTTTGCATCCGAGCTCATTATCCAGCTCGTTTATGCGAAAAACTATAAACATCACCCGCGCTGCCCACCAGTGGAAATGCACCCGGGTGTCGCTTTCATTGCGAATGAAATCTGGCATGAAAGCTCGCTCGCTCGCACCCCGGTGTGCCCGAAAAAAAAGCCCTTAAGCCCCGCACAAAAGCTGCGGAACGGAGATGCCGATGCTCGTTACGAAATTATTGGAATGTCATCCGAAACGGCACCACCCGAGCGGTCCCCTCGGTCCCACGTCCTCGTAATTATGTTCGCAAGGACTCGAAAGTGAAGCGAAAATAAAAACCACTTGCAACGGGAATGGAATTGCTGCAACCGATAGTGAACGCGCCGCACCACCACCAAACCACGGCTATCGTTACGTTACGGGCGGGGTTCACCGAACAAAGAACACGCTCCACCTACTCTCACTCCCACTCCCTTCCTTCAAACAGGACACCTAGCAGCGACCCTATTCCATGGCGATGGTAAAACCATTTGCTTTGTTTGTTTCCGGAAAAACGAGGAAATCCTCTTCGCTGCGCCCGGAGCTACTCAAACCCCTAGGCTTGGTTGGGGTCGCGGACGGTACCGGAAAGAATAGATACGTTTGTGATAAAATTTAATTAAAATTTCATCTTCCCGCGCGGCGGCACAACTCTCCCTCTCTTTCTCTCTCTCTCTCTCTTGGGCTAGCTGAGGGAGTTTGCTAACACCGTTGCATTGGAGTTCCCTACCGGTGCCCTTCTTGTTGTTATGATGCTGTTGCGCTATTTGCGAGTGGAGGATGGAACGGCTTGTAAACAACATATCCTTATCCTAGATCCATTTCCCGCCTCCTGTTCCTTCCGCTTCCTCCAACGCACCAAATTATGGACGATAGAGTCTTTATGGTTCCGTGTAAGGGCCGTTTTCATGACCTGGTCGGGAGGATTGTGTTTAAATACGTTACACGAAACGCGGGCTAAATACTAACCGAGCCGGTTGGTATCGAAAAAGCGTCACATGTTTGATAGTTCCGTTACGATACCCGGAAGGGCTTAGGTTGTGGATGCTCCTAAAAAGACGGAAGACATTTTAAACCATAATTGTAGATAAATTTCAAAGAAAAGCGCCAGTTCGTACCTTTGAAAATATGGAACGCACCTCCCAAAACTACCACAAATGTGGCAAGAGATTATCCCGATTAGGGTGGTGGGTAGCGTATTCGTTGCGAACGTTGGAAGATAAACAGAGCATTCGTAATGAAGTACACCTTCACTTTGAAGTACGCTGGAGCTGAATTTTCGCGGACTCCAAATTGCTGGCGGGCGGGGATATCATATCGCGTTTCAGTTCTGGAAATAAACAACCGGCACACATATCAACGATAATAGGCACGGGATTACAACGGGCCCAAGGTACACCGAATCGAAGCGCAAGACAAAGAGAAAATGGTTCTTCGGTCCCTTTTGGTGCAACCGACCACACACAACAAGCTGACGCGCTCCTGCATAAACTCTGCACTTTATGCGTTTTGTGTGCTCGAGCCACCGCAACGGAACGGAGGAACGAGCCAAATCTTTTAAGCCCCTATACACTCGATGCGTAATGAAAAATGGTATTTGGAATGGGCGGAAGGCGGCGTCTTCACATTTGCACAACTTACAACGAGCTGCGCCATCGTCATTGATCCTTCGTACGTATCGGTTGCTGCTGCTGGTGCTGCTGCTCGGACGGTCCTTTCGCTTCTTAAGCCCCGATGTCAACACAATGTGCTTGAAGAGCTGTTCTGCCGGTAAGAAGCTGCTCTCCGTACAGCTTTGGAGGAGGGTGGGTGTTGCTTCTCCTACACTGTTACTTTCTATTTGTCTTTGTCTTTTGCCGTTTGGTTCCATGGTGTAAAGGCGATCTTGTTTATGTTTGGGGTTCTTCCAGCGGGTTGGGAGCGAACGCATTAGGCATGCACACGTCCGGCGAGGACATTTTCCTTGCAAGTGAAATCTTCATACACGTTCCGGTTCGCCACTTTACCCCGAGATTTACAGTTGCGACGTGTAGGCACGGACAGTTGCATGGCAACAACTAGATGCCATCGTTACGGCATTGCAAGCGGAAAGGGAGAGTTCTGAGGGAGAGAAGAATAGAGTTGTTTAGCTTGTGTGTTGCAAAAGTGACTTTCGGAGAGAGAGAAGAGCAGCCATAACATTTTGGCATTCGAAAACAAAGGGGCATTTATGGGGTTTTGGTTTTGTGTATATTTTCCACTTCGGTCAGAAATAGTTTGTGAGCTGTGCAATCATACGATGGAATGTTTATTTTCATTTCCGGCATGGAGAAATTGTGCGGATAGTCCTCAATCCTGTAATACAGGCTGCACACAGTGAATTTACGTACATTTGAAACAACTTCCCAGATATTTTTGTTAGTGGTAGGGGTTTCAATTATTGTTGGGCTTTAGTTGAGAAGTACCTGCATCACAACTTGTCGAAAGTTTGTTATTTCATAAGCTGGCATCAGTTGTTGTGTAAAGTGGATATCAACAATGGATCTAAGTCCATTCTCGAAAAAGGTCAAATTCATGACATCATAAAACATTTCTATTGGAAATTATTTATTTCTATTTAGAAATTATTCGAAATAAATTAACTTCTCGATAAGTTTAGTGCCTTTTTTGTACATTTTTACAGATATTAATGTATTCTTGTGAAATCCTTGTAGGCTTACGGGCATGATAGCATTCAAAACGAACCAAAAAAGCGTGTCAATAAACGAGCGACGGCACAGAAAACTCTACCTCCCAATAATGGAGTTGGAGAAGGAGAGAGGTTTCCCTAGCAACTTTCCATCAAGCAAGCGGCGATTTGCAATTCGTTGCTACATCCTCCGAAGGAAGGATGCAAATTTCTTTTTATTATATTTATTCATGTAAAACCTCCCAGCCGGCCGGCGGATGTGTAGCGGACTGGAAAACTGCTTCTTTATGTGTTGTTTCTTCTGTACTGAGCGGGCGAAAAATGAACTCGATCAACACACGTATCAGATTGTTGCTAGCAAAGGACCAGTGCATGTCCTTCTGACTTCAAACTGCAAGTGAATGCGGGACGTCCAATCCAATCAGTAGCATCAGCAGCAGGAGCAGCAGCAGCGGTCCTGGATCCAGGGACAGAAATCAAAACCACATCCGACGAAGCACGTCAAACGTATCCTTTCATGCACTGGCGAGAGGATATGTATATATTTTGCAACGATATTATTTTCCTATCATTCAAATGAGTGCTGTCTGTGGCAAACGAGATCTAACGACCGTAGTGGGTGGGTCGGGGGTGTGGGTGATCCTTCACGCAGAGAGGTCAGTTCGAATGGAAACAATTTTCAACATAACAATTTCCTTCGAATAAGCATGCCGGCTTGTTATTTGCATGTCCCCGCACCCGTACGCTTTGGTGCAAGAGCGACTTAATGGACTCACCAGGATATTATGTGACGTCCGCACTCCGATTCCCCTGAACGGGACCCTCTTACGTCCGGTCATAAACAGGCTTACCTTTGTGCAGTTCTCTCTGTTCAATGAGTTCTGTGGTCCAACGGGAACCGTGCTGGGGGGGAAGGGGAGACCAATCGAAGAAGTTTAGACTGAAGATGACGGAAAGAAATTGGAAAATGTCCACCACGTCCGAGGACTATGGCTGCTGTGAGACAAAGCCATTCCTGATGAGTTCACAAGAAATCTCGAATGACTGGGCGATGATTCCGAGATAGTTCTGAAAACTCTTTATCCCTTTCAACAGCGATGGAAATGATCTCCATCCACCGTCCGGAATGGACGGTTCGTCCGGCCACCAGCCGACCAAGAAATGGACTCTTTATCAAACAGACCCGTTCAACTTCTGCATCAGCACCGGCCGGGTTCAGGTGAAGTTTGAAGTGTCCGGTGAGTGGTACAAATCTCCATCCATCCTTTCCACCCGACCGGAGCGAGCAAATCGAGATACAACGGCCGACTGAACGCAGCACGCAGCCCGAAGCCCTATTAATCAAATAAACTTCAAGCACAAATGGTTCGGAAATGAATGGTTTCGGTGATGGCCGATGCGATATTGATTAGAATACACTGTGAGCGCCATAAAAGAGCGGACGCGATTTCGCTGGACATGCTGCCGACCGACCGTAAGGGTGGACAGCACACTCCGAGCGGCCGGAATTGCTTCGAATTGCTTTTGCTTGCACTGGGCGCGGGTGCTCGGGCGGGTGGTTTGCGTTGGTGGTGGTTTTCGGAAAATGGTTATTGCTTATTGCTGATGGCGCTGTGGGGCGCAGCAGCAGCAGCCGTACGATTCCGTTTCATTAAACATTAAAGGCGCCTTTGTGGTTGTTGAGGTTAAGGTTTTTTGGAGGGTATGGGAAAGCCTACTACGTTTCCTTCCATCCATCGAGATGTGATTGAAGCAAACGCAAAACACATACACAGACATTTTACAAATGGCCAGCAGCAGCACCGTGTGGTGTGCTATGGGGCTGAAGCGTATAATTTTCCACTACCGTTTGCGTGGAGTGCAGCTGCGGATGCTGGGGAGTAGAAGCTGCCATCAAAGATTTACAATAATTGGATGTGTTTGATTTTATGTTTACAACGGTGGGTTTACTACCGTGCTGTCACGTGGTGCGGTGGAATGGGTGTTCTGCGTGGAGGAGAGACAGAATTTAAACTTCTTCTCGTGTTTTCCCGTATGTGCGATTTCATGAGCGCTTTTTGGATGTGTGCTGTAAAGGATTCCTAAAAAAATATGATGATGTATCTTAAAATTCAATTTAATTAATAAAAATAGCTGCATTTACAAAGAACATGGAAACTTGTTCAACGTCTTCAAAAACTGACGCACTTGTGCATCGATAGAAATTGAATTGAATTTACCGAAGTGACATTTACCGTGTAGTAGAAATATTACGTAGTAGCAACACTTCGATGCGGTCTGTTGCGAGAGCCATCTGCGGGGAAACGGAGCAACCACTAGGGCGTTATTTGCCGCACATCACACACCGTTTGAATGACTTTTGATTTTTGTATCAAGATAGCAAGATGACGCTGTCGTAAAAACGGTATTATATGGCATATTGAAATGTGCCATTGATTTCTCGATAACGCACGAAAACGTTGCGCACCATGTCAGCAAACGTCACTTTTGGCCGGTGTTTTGTTCCACCCTCTCCCTGTTTACTTGGCGTGCAGAAAGCATTGCGCGTTTTGTCCACGAGTTCCCTGTCTTACTACGAACTGTATTTTTATAACTTTAAAAAAGAAAACCCTTCGCGCGGAGCGCGGGCGAATGTGAGCGCACGAGAAAATAAAATGAATATCGCAAATGGTACGCAAATATTTAAATATCGTTATGAGCACGCGATTGCTTCATTGCGAGCCTTCCTTTGCTTTCGCTCCCAACCTGGAAATGCCATGAAAAACCATTAGCAATAGCCGGGGTGGCGGTTTTTGGTCGTTCCAGCAGCGCAACGATGGAAGTTCTGTAGAATTGGTGAAAATACATGCAAACTCCCCTCTGCCTGCTTTCCGCGTGAGACAGTTTCGCTTTCACAGCCTTTCTTTCCCCGTCGAATTCGATTGTTGGAACCGCCAACGGGGGAGGGGAGCGCGTCAAGGAGGATCGTCCCATTTGCCAAAAATAACACGCCAAGAAATGACGTCCGTCCGTCGTCGCATTTCGAATCGAGAATCAGCGCAGTTTTGCGTTTTTTTTTTGGCAATTGCCTGCACAGTCGGGTTTCACATTTTCAAACGAAGGAAACCAAGGCAGATAAAAGTGAAAACGAACGAAAGTCAAATTTCACGCACTCGCTAGCGCGAAGGTGGAAAAGTCAGCGCAGTCAGGCAAGTCGTTATGAAGTCTTCCAAATTGATTGCACACACACAAAAACGGAGCTACACACGGAGGCGCCGCACACGAATTCAAACTTCTGATACGGGGAAAGCAAAATGGAATAGAAAACAGTAACAAACAGCGTGAGGTTCGTCCTCCCGGATCCGACACTACCAAAGTCTGCCCTTTTCTTGCCGGCAGTTAAATTGTAATGGTCCGCGCGCCACAAAATGGAAACGGACTCCGGGCCTTCCCTGCAGTGGTACTATCATTAGTAGAGTCAATCGACAAACTCCACACAATAAACGCGCGCTGCTAAAGAAGTAATGGCGATGTAAATGTCATCAAAACCAACTGCGGGGTAGGCAAAGCAAGCCGTGACTAGTCCGGCTTCCTCCTAGTCACGTGAAACTAAAGCCTACCGCCGTAATGGGGCACACATTTTAATGCCCTCCGCAAGGGAACTCGTTTGCAACTAGGGAATAAAAAAGCTCCACGAAAGAATCCTGCCCGAGTGCTCTTCTCACCACCACTGAATCGTGTCGCTCATTGTCGGCCACGGCCACTCTACGTTTCACTGTCCGCGCAAGATTTGCTTCCGATGGATGGTTGGGAATTAATGATGGAATTAAAGCACGATGCACGGTGCTTGAGATGCTCCATCTCGCCCAAAACAAAAAAAAAAAAGAAGAAGAGATTTTACGCGTCGATTGACACCGAGATGGGAAATGTGATTCAAATGTGCTTGCGGACTGCAGCCACAACGGACGGCTACTGCTGCTGCTTTATCGTCGCGGGACATTCCTCACGGGCGAAGGTGTGTTTCGGTTGAGTCGCTCTGGAAGCAATTACCTCCACACGACTGTGTGTCCTGTCCCGGCAGTGGAACGAGCGTCCCCATTGGACAGAACCAAGAGAAAAACTCTTATATGGCCCATTGAGGAAGATTTCACTGAAGAGGAAAAGGAAACGATTCAAGGCTCATGCTCGATTTTTATCACTCCAAAAGTAACAGAACGATATCTTAACGACCTCGGCGCTGGTATCGTGATGCTGTATTGCAGGGGTGTTGGAGCTATCCCACCGAGAATAAAATCTTCTGTAACCATTGGAAATGGCCCACCAGCAGCACTGCTGTGCTTGCGTAATAATTACGCGAGTGAACCGTGCCCCACCGGCTCCACCCTCGAAACCATTCGCTTAATTAACTGATAACGAATATAGGAAATCGTTTACCACAAATCGCTTCCCGGGAGCGTTGGAAGAAGTACACGGGCGCGCATGGGTGTGTATGCCCAGATGCAATAAAATCTTCCGGCAGTTCATTCACGCTGCAGCACCGACGTAACGTACCTCCGTAATGGTTTCCCGTTTCTTCTTCTTTCTTCAAAACGGGCAATATCGGCTGCTCGCGGTATCCATTTGGAGAGCCAACACGAACGCACCATTCGATTTTCACACACAAGTGGCTCAAGTTGTTCTGGAGATAGGCACACTGGTTGACTGGGTTGTGCAATGTGTATTTACTAAAATAAATAAAACAAGCATAGAGAGAATATATGAATATTTGGAAACAAGTTTGTTTTTTTTTTAACTATATTATTAGAATGTTAAGCTAGACAACGGGTACGGTTTTCCAAAAGCTAGCGAATGAAGAGGCTGAAAGTCGGCTGAAATAGTGCAAATACTTTCCGCACAAAGTCCCATTGTCCAACGCTCCCCTCCCCATTTGTAGCAATAATCGGTGTATTTACTCCATTCGTTCGGCAGCAACAATTATCGGCAACGTTTTATCTACACATCCCACAGCACATGCTCTTCTCCACACGGTGGGTCGTCATGACATGAAAAACGGCTCCTGGCCATCCTGCCCAGCAAGCAGCTCTTACCACTTTACAGATTTACTACCAACGTGTTTGTTTGCCACGCTCAGGCCCAGGTGAAATGGACCTGCGTTTAATGTGGTTAACGAGTACGCGAGACTATTAACCCGGGAGTGAGCGGATGCTCGTTGAGTTTTCATCGTTTCGATGGCAATTCGCGATACCCCATTTGCGGCTATTTTTTTTTTAGAAAGAGAAAAATACCCACCATCCGGGTGTGCCAATAACGCCTGACCATCAAACAGTGCCGAATCGTATCGTAATCCCTCTTTCTCGTTCTCCTCTGCACACTCACCTGCAAAGGTAAGAGGAAAAAAAGCGTTACCACCGAAAAAACGCGACCCTTAAGAGACCATAATCCTATCCACCGAATGGACCACCCAACCGGTCGGTCGCGGAAATGTCTTGTTTTGAGTGTAAAAGGGAAATTTCGTTCGAAAATTATCTCGCACACAGCAGCACGGTTGGAACAACAACGCTTGTGCCGCATGAGAAAAGAGTTAACGATTGTTTCGGTTTTATTTGAAAAGTCCGTTGTGTGTGTGTGTGTGAGTGTTGCTTCTCTTGCTTTATTTTCTCTTTCTCCTGCCATTCCTGCCGATTTAATGGAAGGATATTCACGAGCGTTACAGAAATAAATGCACACGGATGAACCGAAAAAAAACAGAAAAAAACAAAAAAAAACACTTTATCACTAATCCGCCACCAGCGGGAGGGGCAAACACAGGAAACAGTCCGTCAGATGAGCGTGAGCGCGGTTTTATTCGTGGAGATTTTACTGTTGCGCACTCGCATTTAAAATATACGATCTGGCGTGTGGTGGCAGTGGCGGCGTCCGTTTAGTTTTCGTCAGGAGGGCACAGGGAAAATAAAATGCACAACGAAAACGGTTGTAAAACGGTACTAAAAAAGAGAACGAATCCCTGCTACAAATGACGAGCGAACAGCGGGCATGATTTTAATTAAGCATTAAAGCGCCGTGCCATAAAGGGCGGCGAATAAACTTCCGCCCAGAGATTACAAGAAATGGTTGGTTTTGCACGTGAAGGAAGCTGTCCATCGCAAGTGGAAGCTTTCGCTACCTAATGGAAATGGTAGCACAAATGTGACTTGTGGTTTTCTAGTGCTACTTTGATTTTCTGTTTTTCTGAGCATGTCAATAAAAATAAACACATTTTTCAAATTTTACTAAATCACAATTTGCTGAAAAGTATTTTTTGCTCATTAATTTTTCTTATTCAAAGGCCAGCTGTCAGTTTTAGTTTTCATCATCTCAATTTCAAATCTTACAAGTGCTAAGTAGAGACCAGGTTTATGAGCACCATTTATGGAGCATCCTCTTCTTGCCATCCTTTTTTCGTCATAAAAGTTCATTACACACACACACACCAGTACCTGCTACATCATGACGTGGTTTGTAATGAATACTAAATTAATATGCCACAATTTACTGAGGGATGGAACCGTTGCCACAGCAACACACAGCTACCGCATTGCACGAACATCAAATGCAATTGCAAATGTCACCAAACTCATAAAGAAAGTGATATGTTTGCCTCGACCGATCGCAGGGAACGGTTGAGAAGACGCGAGTTTTATGCTTCGCGAGTGAAGCGTCTTACACGCCACTATCGTCGGAAGCTCATTTGACACGGTAATCTGTTTAATGCATATTCAGGTGGGGGAAAAACCCTCTCCCTCCCCAACTTCGCTATTCTAAGACGCCGCACAGCAGAAAGAACCACGCTAGGTTTCTAATATTAAACCTGATGGTGACAGTTAGTCTATGAATATTGCTATTCTCAGATGGAAGGAGAATGGTGGGGAGATTGTTCGGGATCGACGTGTGGTGTCGTTGGCCCAATGGCGCGATCGCCACCATCCATCCGGGACCATCCGGCAGGTTCCCTTTCCCTTCCGCGGGAAAAAGTGTCAGTGAGTGACAGGTGAAAACGGAAAACTATTTTTCCACCGTTAGCCCGGGTTAGTGCGGGCACTTTTCGGCGTTGTTGTTCAGCTGTTGACGCGCTGCCTCCGCTACGAAAGCCATGCCATGCCGTTTCCCAATGGGCGGGTGCGGGATGAAATAAGAAAAACGATACTTGAAGTCAGGTTCAATTTTAAAATTAATTTTCATGACTGCCAAATGGCAGCGGTGAAATGACGTACGATTCAGGAAGCGAACCAGATGTGTGTACCTAGTCCGCTCGCGTACGAATGCGGGTTCAACGTATGGATCTAATTTTAGGAAGAAAATGTCGTCGGTGGAATACAACGCGAGCAGCTAAGCGTTTTGAAATAAATCAAAAACGACTAACGAACGCGGACGAAAATTGCAAGAAAGCAAACAGTTAAGGTTACCATTCCCGCTCCTCGTTATTTTACCATACCTTTTTCCACTCTTCCAAGTACCCAGCATGAGCGTCATAGTGTCTGAAGTAGATGCCAGTTTTATCGTGCCGGGAGCGTTTCCACTGAGATGCATTTCGCTAGTCGTAAACATCATTGCAGGACCGATATTTCCACGTTCTTCTGGTGAAGGCAACTGGAGAGGAGGAAGAAACATTCTAGTTTAATTAATTGTAGCATATTAGCTAACCCCAGCGTCCCTGCAGCGCTTCTGAGCGTCACTGCTACTATGGTTACTATAATCTTACCCGGTCCGCCGATCGCAAAACTGCAACGTTGCACAAATGATGCAATAAGTTATAATTATTAGAGCAAACCGTGCCGGGTCGAGCGAATGGAACACTGGGAGCAAGGGAAGATGGGGCGAGACAGCTTGTTGATGAATAAAATTCCGCTGCTAAAAGTGACATGTATTTATATCCACTTGACTAGCAAACACACGTTCATCGCGCCATTTCGCATTGATTTTCACGCAGCAAAACGGCTACAACTAGCGGTGGAAACGAGCGGAAAAACGATGGAATTCCATTTTCCGAGTAGAAGATAGGCAAAAACAAAACGTGCACGAAGATTTTTGACACTGGCATCTGACAGAGCGTTTACACTGGATGGTTCAGTTGTTAGTTATTTTTTGCTGCTGCTGCTGCTGCTGCTCCTGATGATGATGACGGCGTTGATGGAGTTTGTTTATGGAACATGTCAATTATTTGTCAGCAAACTCATCTTCACATATGTGCTGGAATGCGAACGGCCTATACTTTCACGGGTAAAATTTGCATAATATAATATTCCAACCGACTGTTGACCGAGACCGTGTCGGTCGGAAAACGATGCGAACGGACAGGTTCATCATTCGTAATTTAATCCTCGCATTTCGTTCCCCCGCTCATTAGTGGGGCTCGAAATTGCAGGTTGCTTTTAAAAAAAAAAACCTATCAACAGGTCATCATCATCCTGACCCGGGCGGAATATCCGATTTCAACGATGATTTCATTTCGTGCGAATGCGGGCTGCAATCAAATTTGAAATTTGACCTACCGAACAAAGATACAGCGTGACCACCAGGTGTGGTAGTTACTAACGAGTTCACCACCCAGGCCCACGTGTGTTACACTGCCCCTGTTCAATATGCGATGCGTGCCCGGTCGATGATCGATCCGGTAATTAATATTGATGACCTGTACGGCTTGAATATGAATAAGCACAAATCATTCACTCCTGGGTTGCCGGGGTTTGCTTCCCTTTCCAGCTTCATCCGCTGTTGCTGTCGTTATCCTGTCGCTTCCAGTTCACACATATAGTAGATTAAATGAAGAATCGATTTCGTCCCGGCATGTGGTGGAACACAATATTTCCGTCGTATGCAGTGGGGAGTGAACGAGCTATATAGCGATAGTTTTAGTGGATTACTGGCTAAATTATTAATAAACAATTTCTACAGCCTGTTGTTAGCGCTGTGACAGACGAATAACAGCTTTAAGCAGGCCTACAGCAGACGCTCGCCATCCGCCATCGGGCCATAAACCCTTCAATCGAATCGCATAAGGTTTGGGAATCGATATTTTACTGCCTCCTTCGTCGTAACTGTCTTGCAACCGGTCCCGACAGGGACCGTTGCATTCGGAAACGATGCAATCCAACCGGTGGTGTAATGCCGTGTTTGCAAATCATAAAATGCACGGCACGAGTTCCCTTGGCTTGAGCAATCATCATCTGGCATTGTTGAATTAACGAGGAGGTCCTGAGGATGGATGAGTAGCATAAGGCGTGCGTATATACATATATATCGCCCAGTCCGATCTCGGGCCGACATTGCGAACCGAGACGTGCTTGTTTGTCGAGATAATAATAAATATGAATTGGTAAATATTGGTCCCGTTTCCGAGGGTGGGCCCTCGCGCGACGCACCCGGCTGCACAAACAGGAGCAGCGAGAAGGTTTCGAAGCAGGACGACTACCAACAGGGCCCTTCCCTCCACTCGTGTATCTCATGAAGACATTGGCCATCAATCCTGCCCCGGGATTGATCTTATGTGTGAATATTACCCTCCGGCAATAGCAACTCGTTCCATTTGCCCGTGCGCGGAGAGAGCGTAGGTGTGACGGGCAAATTGTCCACTTTATCATCGCCGGGTGTCATCGAGCCCCGGAGCCAATGGCCGTATAACGTGGCGTGAAATATATGCCAACGGGCAGCCAACAAAAAAACAACAAAACCCCGTAAGAAAGAATCGAGTTCCACGAAGTTAAGTGAAGTCAAGACCTGGCAGTCTCGGTGAGCAGCTGCTAGCCGCGAGATGGGACCGAGGGAAGCGGCCGAAGAGATCAAAACGGTCGAACGGATTTCCATGCGAGTCGTCCTTCACCTTACCGGTTTCGGTGCCAACGTGCGCCGTTGGAGCGGGTTCGCGGTTGCACTCAATTCCAATATGCGTAACGACCCTACGGAGGGAGTCATAAAATTGATTTACTGTGTTTGCTCGAGTCGTTAGGCTGTTAGCAACAGCAGCAGGCCGCGAACGTAGAAGCGTCTCGGAAGGAAACGTCCGAAATTGGCCACCAATGGTGCCAGTTCTTGCTTCAGGAAGACCGGCGGGGGTCGAGGTGACGATCGCATCGTGAACAAACAAATCTTTCGCACGTTCGGGATGGTTCTGGAACGATGTAGTAATAAAAACACTAAGTAATACGGGGAAGGTGTAACATGCACTAGTTCGGTTGGGAGCCAAATCTGTTATTAGGTTCATCTGTAACTGTAAAAGCACGGAATATTCCCTATTTCTCTCTATTTTTCTGTTGTTTGTTTCTCCAGTGCGCTTCTATCCCATGTGGATGTGAAGTCTTCAATAAACGCGTCAACATGATGTCATGACCGGACGGGAACACCGAAGCGCCGCTGTTTGTCAAACCGTTCACAAATGGGTTGCTCGCCCGTGCCTAACTAGTCCACTGGAGACTAGCAACCAGTGCGCTACCCACTTTCCCGTCACTGAACTCGAATACGCTTCAAAAACCCACTCGAGTACGCTCTCGAAGGGATCCGAACCCTCGGAGCGTTCGGAGGAAGGAAGGACGCATTTGCATAAAGCGCATTTGCATTCGCTCCGGGGCATGGGGTTCGTTCGAAGAATGGGAAGTTCGTCAAATCTTCCACCATCTGCACAACCGAATGATGGAGATGTTGTGCCCACCCACCCCCTCGCCACCCTGCCAGGCTTCAAGTAAACGCCAAGTGTTCCGATTTACAATTCAAATCGATCAGCATCAGCAGCAGCAGTATGTGCCGCCCTTTCTCTCTCTCTCTCTCTCTCTCTCTCTCTCTCTCTCTCTCTCTCTCTCTGTCTCTCTCGGTGGTACTCGGAGTGGAATTACGAGCTTGTTCGATTAGTTGTACCCCGAGCATCTTGAGCTCGGTACGCTACGGTAACGTGAACAATGGGAACAGGTATTACTGGATCGAGTCTACACAAGAAACGATTTTGGGAAACGCTTTTACATTATTCACCATAGCGTCACAACCGTGCAACTCCTGCAGCTGCTCCACAGTGACCGTACCCCATCGGCGCCATCGGGCGAATCGGGAAATATTGGCTGCGGTATTCTAATAAGAGGCTATCTTTAACATGACTACAAAACCACCGAGAGCAGGTTACGCAATGGAGTTTCTGTACGAGCCTGTGCGATCGGTATGAGCTCCCGGTCTTCGTAGTAAGCCACGCTTTTATGCACCACCCCCGAGAATCTTCTACGACCGTATGAGATGGAACCGTTTTCATCACTCAAGCCAGCACGCGGACCAGTGTGGACGGAGGTGTAAAGCGAATGCGTGTTCTCATGCTGACATGCTATTTGAAGACACTCTCGGACCACCCAACGTCTAGGTCAAGGCGGTGGTGGAGCTGATGGCGCGGGCATAGCGAGATTGCAATGACTTAAAAATAAGTAAGCCAAACACACAAAAAACATGCCCAACATCCGCCTGTCAGAATTTCGCTTCCCGGCTCGGACCAACCAGCCATCGTCATCGGTCGTCATAGGCCGAACCGTAAGGTGGCCGGTGTGTCAGTGCACTGATTGACAGGAGGGTATTGAGCAGAAAGGGAGAGTGGTGCAGAGAAAATAGCTACTTTTGCGGTCGTTCGGGGGGTGGGTTTAAAAAATCGCCACCGATGCAGCTGTTCCGACAGATGTTTGCCCAAGGTGAGGTGGACATCGGACGATTTTGGTTTGTGGATGTAATGGTAGCAATTGAGCAACACATTACACGCGGGAGATTCGGCACAAAGTTACAAAGCTAATACATTTTGAAAGCAAAAACCATAGGCTACTGCTTGGTGGGTAGGCAGTAGGCTTTGAAGTTGAACGTACATATCAGATTTGATCTCCTATTAGCAGGAGAGAGGGACCAAATCCATCCATCGTACATGGAAGAGCATTACATGGTGTGTCTGTTATTTCTTTCTCCCTCCGCTAGCCACAAACCACCACCCCGCTCTGTCGGCGCACTTCAGATCGAAAGCCAACCGTTTTCTTCACCTCACTCTTCAAGGTCTCAGAAGCCGCTCCATCGCGGTGAAGTGGGCAGGTTCTTCGCACAATTTTGTGCGTGTCAAAATTTGGGAAGACAAATCAAGTGCGCACTCAGCGGTAGAGGTAGAGCAGGGTCTTTCGTGCTAATGCCAAACAGCACCATCCCTCCGCTGTTCGATCGCCTCGCTGCTGTCACCTCCATACCCAGCGGGAAAGGGAGACCAAATCATTCATCATCCAGTGGAGGACTTTTCATAACAAGCGAGAAGTAACGACGAGATTTCGAGTACATTAAGTACGGGGACGGGGTTGTTGCGAGAAATCGGTTTCCCCCTCACCGGTACAACAAACCGGTACACATATATACTGACCGCTTCGACAACCACCCGAAATCGGTTTAATTACAGTGGAAAACGTTCACGTGTGGCAGTAAAAGACACGTGTCTGGTGCCAATTCTTTAGCTCTGTTTGCTTGGGACTTCACTCCAATTCCATTCCAATTCCTCTGGAGAGCGTTTCTGCCCAGGGATTTAGCAGCTTCTACAGCACCGCAAATTAAATATTGGGTCGATTAGATACACCGATAGGACAGCCGCACTAATGCGTTTCAGAGCTAGATTCTAATCGCAACGAAGTCCAATATTTACTGTATGCTATGTCTCGGTGTGTGAGTGATGTGGTTAGTACCACGGCCTATATGCTTCTTGAGTAAAATACTTCCACAAACGCAAATAAACACTACACATCTTTCCAGCCTGCGGCAGAGTGAAGCAATTAAGTTCAATTGCTACTTTAAAGGTTGGGTTTTATGCGACTTTTGCTCCGTTTGATGTCAATCGTATCGAAACCACGCCTCGATGGGCCTTTGTAGCTATAATTTTTTCCTCGTGCAGCAGCAACTCAGCATCAGTTGGACATGGTCTTCAAACGAATGGGCATTCTTTTTTCCTTTCACGACTCCCGTAAACTCAGCTCAACTGCGAACGTTTCCATGGATATGAGAAACTGAAAAGGAAATCAAAGCGAATTTTCGATCGTTAAACTACTCACCGTACGATTTCAACCTTGAACGCCTCTAGTGTAGTGTAAGTTCAAGCAGACAAAGCTAATGAGATGAAATCTTCTTCCGTCCCGATTTGGCGAACCTGCAATCTATTTCCATTTTGAATCTTCTTCATAAAAAAAGTCCAATAGAGTGCTGGAAGAATTTTTGATTACGGACAGCAACCGGCTCCGATCCGATCTTGGTGATCGATCGTGTATGGAGGAAGATGGTTACCTACGGCCGATAATGGTAGTGTCTGGAACGAAAACGGAAAAGACAATCGAATTATAACCAAACAGACCATTTTCCATACCCAGCTGGATCGTTTGAGGGGGAAATATCACAAAGCGTGTAACCCTAGGACTCCTTCTCCCACGCAATGTGGGTGTGGGTGGGACGTATGTTTTAGTAGTTCCGGCTTTTGATGGCTTTTGCCACCGTAGTCAGCGGTGTTCAGTTTTTTACGACTTTCAAACTCTTCCTCGGGCCTCCGCGTGGCTTTCGGAGAGAGCATTTTGAGCGTCGTAAGCCGGAACAATGTTTTCGTTGTGTTTTACGACCCACTTCGCTGCTCAGGAGGGTGTGGAAGTGTATATATATATATATATATTGAGGATTCGATTAGATGGTTCCTGGTCCGTCCTTGCGCTCAAGTAAAAGCAAGCCAGCAAAGTCAGCAAGTGTGTAGTCGATCGAATGGCCATTCGGCAGCGAGAAAACGATGACGAACGGAGCTAAGGCACAGCTTTTACGCCGATGTAATGGACAAGTTTTATGTGCTAGGAGGATAGCTTCCCCCTAAACAAAGGGACAATGGAGTATGCGCACGGGTATAGCAGTAGTAGTTGATGGTCTGTGTCGTGATTTACTTTCTTCTCTTTGCGTACACCCCCATTGCCCGGTTCCAGGCCGATGTGTACACACGGATGATGTTTGGGAACTAATTAAAAAGTAATAATTACTGACACTAAGGCGCACGACGAAACAACAGACTATGACAGAGCTAATGGTGGTTGATTCGCCGCTACCGCACGTCACATCCCTTGGGAAGTTCCGATGGCGAAAAGACGGTACATGACACACCCACGGTGGAGTTATTATCATCTGCGGCTCTTTCACTCTGCCCCTAGTGTGGCTCGGTGGAACGACGTTGACAACTATAATTTACTTTTTCACATAATATCACACCAAACGAACGAAATGGTCATCATCATCATCACCACCATCGTAGGCATGATCATAAGCTCCCGGAGTCTTTCCCGCTGGAGAAAGACTCCCATGCACCGGAAAACCGGAACGAGACTGATTGAAGGACGATTGTCGGCGGATTATGATTTATGATAACGCCACTTTAATGATAGTTACTGGCCGCGCCGTGATGGCTTCATTCCGTTTCGGTGGTGCGGGTGTGCGGGTTTCGGTATCAAACTTTCCCGGCATCGTTAAGGCTTCCCCCCCCCCCCCCCCCCCCCCCC